>CM053563.1:56418264-56483366 GCA_028646485.1 Cryptoprocta ferox | reverse complement strand
CACACAGGGGAGTAGCCCCGTGTTTTCAGGGAGGATGGACAAGGCTTTACCAATAAATTGCATCTCAGCTAACAACGGAGAACAAATGTAGCCACCCCACACTCCAAACCCCAGCTCTGAGGGAGGTTCAGAAGAAGCCTACGAACCCCTTACACTCCCCCAAGAATATAATGAGAGCAGATAGAACAGGTTAAACAAATCCACTACTTCCAGGACAAGAGATGAGATATACAAACAGGGGAAGGTTCCTTGAGTGTTCTTGGGAATATTGACACCAGTCCCCTCCATGGTGTTTTGGCCTCCTGTTCTAATAAATTTTTTGTGCATACAAATCCAAACTCCACATCATGCACCTCATTTCCCCCTTATCACTGAAAGCAGAAGGGTCCAAAAGGACTAGAGAACCCATGCTCTTGGCCCAAGTCTCCACAGGAACTTTAATCCACAGGGAGAGAAATTTAAGATTTGAGACAGACTCATCAGGGAAAGGAATCCCCTAGTCTCCTGGGAAGCATGGTGTTTTCCCCTAATAGACCCCTGCCCTTTGCTGCCACCCTCTTCCCTTGGCTTCTCATGGCTCCTCTCCTGGTGTCCCTCCTCCCTTGTAGCCTCAGAGATGAACATCAGGAGGCGGGGGGTACACCCACAGGTGAGTATGTATACATACCTATGTGTATGCATGTCCATGTGCCTGGCTCAGTCTGGTGCACCTCGTCTCTCACTCTCTCCTTGCTGTCCTGTCAGGGTTGGCAGCTCATGGCGCACAGCATATAAACTCCATATCAGCCCATAGTGGGTTTGATTCTCAGCTCTACCCTCACCAGTTGTGTGACATAGAGCAAGATACTCAACCTCTCTGTGCCTGTTTTAAATTTTTTTAATGTTTTTATTTATTTTTTGAGAGACAGAGACAGCATGAGCAGGGGAGGGTCAGAGAGAGAGGGAGCTATAATCTGAAGACGGGCTCCAGGCTCTGAAATAGCTGTTAGCATAGAGCCCAACGTGGGGCTCAAACCCACAAACCGTGAGATCCATGACCTGAGCCGAAGTCGGACGCTTAACCGACTGAGCCACCCAGGCACCCCACTCTGTGCCTGTTTTATAAGCTGGAGAATGGGAATGGTAACCCCAGCCCGTGGTTTGATGTTCAAAGTTGAATAAGCAAGCATAGGCAGAATCTGGCACGGAGATGCCAAGAATATAAGTCCCTCCCTCTTTGTTACTCTCTCTTGCACAACTTTCAATGCCTATGTCTTCAAGGGCTTTAGTGCTGCACAAGGAAGACACAGAGAGTAGGTAGGGTAGGAGCCTGGGAGCCAGATTCATAAGCTGAACAGACACCAGTGCTTTCTCTACACAGACTCAGCTACCCTGAGAAAGAGCTGTGAGGTCAGGGATGCAAAGTGGGTGGGTCCATCTCCCTCCAAGCCACTGCTCTTCCCTCTGAGCCTGGGCAGCTCTGAACCCCCCTCAACACAGGCAGGCAGTACTGATAACAACCTGTGCGACAAGACCTTCACCCGGCCCTTCCTGAGAAGAGACTCTGGGGTCAGCCTCTACAGGAACTGGATGCACCATAAGTGAGTCTCTGATCCCACTCACTGTCCCATCTGCACACAATGTTCATGGAGCCCATGGCTCAGCAGCTTCTACAATACACTTACCTTGTCCCTGGGCTCCATATGGTTTAATGCACAGCTGTGGTCATCTGAAATTCTTAACTATTTTATCTTTAAACTTATGCATGGTAAGTGAAGTCTGAAAGGACAGTGGAGCACGCTATGAGCCAGGGCAGTTATGCACAAGTGAATGGCCACGCATTCACATATAAGATCCCAGTGCCCCTGGAGCACATAATTCCCATGGACACAATGGGTGGGAAGTAGCAAGACTGGGAGTGAACATGAAGTAAGCATGCTGCATCCACCACTGGCTAAGTGAGGGTGCTGACGTCTTTTCTTAGAACCAGAGCTGACTTCCCATACAAAGAGGAGGCAATGGTGTTCTAGGAAGCACAATGACACTATCATTGAGAGCCACTATCACATCCTCTTCTGTAGGAGTTACCTCCCTGCTTCTGAGGAAGCATATGTATCTCCATCCAGCTCCTACTACCATGGCTTCATGGAGGCTAAATTCCAAGTCTCACACTTTAGAGGAGATACCAAAAGGAGTGTGGGCCATCCAGGGGGCACCCAAACAGCCTTCTGTCCCTCTCCCTGTGCCAGTCTTGTGAAGATTCTCTACATAAATTATGTGGATTCCAATAATAAATATTCATTACTATTTTCTCTAGTCCCTTATGCTTTTGTAAGGGAAGGTGAGTATCTGTGGCTTTCTTTCCCTACAGGAAAAGGGGACAATTCTCTTCCCTGTTAAGCCTCATGCTGAGAAATCACATGACCTTACCCTCAATGTTCTGTGACTTTAGCATGAGCCATTGCAGAAAGGGCAGTGTTAGTGATAACGCTGGCAGAGGGCCTCACGATAGGGTGGGAGGAGAACCCACAAGCTGCCAGGTGATTCCTGCCTCCATTTCCCACCAGAACTGACCTGAACCTCTCCTGGTAAGCTGACCACTTTAAGATGAGGAGAGGTCTGTTCCTTCTTCCTCCCCTTCAGCAACAAACCTCATTTCTGGAGTGGCCACCAGCCTGCAAGATGGCCTCCCAAAATCTACCTCCTATTACTACATCCTTGTGCACTCCCACCTTCACAGAACAGGGTTGACCCGTGCTGTGAAAATGACGGTGTATGACCCTCAAAGTGCCTTCAGCCTTGCCGTCACTATCTCACAAGGTCTCAGATCACCTCATGCAAGGGAGCTAGGTGTTTATTTTCCCCTCCTGTCCAACTGCCAGCTGCTGGCAGCCAGCAACCTCATTTTGAAAAGGGGGCTCAGAGGTATGACTGCTAACTGACATCCACTGGATTCTGAGTCTCAGTTCCCTGGTAGACAGCCAAGAAGCCCTTAGCTGAGGCCACTGTCCTGCTCCTGTGACACCTGGTGGGCCTCTGCACCTGCTGGCTTCCCAGCACGTCCTTCTGACCCTGATTGCCATGGACAGGTAGCTCGATAGTCCTTGGGCAACAGGATGTCAGCAGCTGAGGCAACAGGAGAGTGTGGCGAGCAGCCTCTATCACACACCACTCTGTGACCACAGCACCTACCACAGCAATGGCTGGCCCCACCTGCTTTCTGCTCTGCTTGTCTGCCACCCAGGTAAGAACACTACTGGCTTCCTTGGGGACAATAGCTGGGCAGGTGAGGGCGTCACTCACCAGGACGATTGACAAAGAACCCAGAACGGCAGAGAACTCTCCTCATCTAGGGTAAGGACAAGGCTAACCAGAAGCCAAGCAGCACAGGAGGGTAAACTTATCCCAAATTCAGTAAATTTGTCTTTGATTCCCAGACTCTGCTCTGTGTGGCCCCAGGTCTGGCCCCAGTCCCATTACCCAACCAGTATCTGAACCAAGAACTATCACTGTGGAGTAATGTCACCCACAGATGCTGTCTTCAAAGATCAAACTGCTTAAAATTTACTAAAGACAGTTTTTTAAGATACTTTTTATAAGAGGCTGTTAATCTCATCACCCAGAGAAAAATCCTGTAACATTTTGATGCATGCACTTTAAGATCTTATTTTGCAAGTTCTCATACTTTAAAAAAAATTATTTTAAGTTTATTTATTTTTTGAAACAGAGACAGAGTGCAAGCAGGGGAGGGGCGGAGAGAAAGAGAGGGAGACACGGAATCCTAAGCAGGCTACAGGTTCCGAGCTATCAGCACAGAACCTGACACAGGGCCCAAACTCACGGAACCATGAGATCATGACCTGAGCCAAAATCGCACATTTAATCAACTGAGCCACTCAGGTGCCCTGCTCTCATACTTAACACCAACATACCTAACAGCAACAACTTGGTTGTGTTTTTTTTTTCTGATAATATGCAGTTGTTATAGTTTTTTTAAGTTAAGAAAATACAGGGATGCCTAGCTGGCTCAATCAGTAGTAAACGCAACTCTTGATCTAGGGGTCCTGAGTTCAAGCCCCACTTTGGGTGTGGAGATTACTTAAAAATAAAATCTTTGGGGGAAGCTGGGTGGCTCAGTCAGTTAAGCATCCAACTTCGGCTCAGGTCCTGATCTCACAGTTCACAAGTTCAAGCCTCGCATCGGGCTCTGTGCTGACAGAGCCTGGAGACTGCTTCAGATTCTGTGTCTCCTTCTCTCTCTGCCCCTCACACACTCACATTCTGTCTCCCTCTCTCTCATAAATAAACAAAAAAAATTAAAATTAAATAAAATCTTTAAGAAATAAAAATAATGGGACACCTGAGTGACTCAGTCGGTTAAGCGTCCAACTTCGGCTCAGGTCATGATCTCGCAGTTTGTGAGTTCAAGCCCCCCATGGAGTTCGGGCTCACTCCTGTCAGCACAGAGCCTGCTTCAGATCCTCTGTCCCCGCTTTCTCTCTGCCCCTCCCCCAGCCTCTCTCTCTCACACAAATAAACATTTAAAAAATAAATAAATAAATAAATAAATAAAATAAAAGTTAAGAAAATACCAAAAATAAAAACCACCCAGAAAATAATTCCATTTTTCAGAGGGAACATCAATTAATACAGCAAGTTACAGCTTTCTGTTCATTGCATTAAAATAACTGCACACACGCTTGGATACTTGCACCTTTTTCTTGTACAAACCCAACAGATTTCTTTTAAAAGAATCTGTAAAAGGTTTCTTTTACAAACCCGCTATCTTACTTTCTTTATCTTACTTTATCCTACTTTCTCACATGCCTCTTCCCCTTCACAAAGTATCTTGAACATCATCCTTGCAGTTTTCACTGTTACATCATAACCAGGATTGGGCTATGGTTGAACCAACCCTCTGTCATTGGACATGAAAAGTGTTTCAAGAAAGAGTTTGTTTACCAGAGTTTGGCCTAGTTTTGATATAGACTAAAACATGCACTGTATTCAGTCCTCAAGAAAGTTCTCTGATCTCCTGGATTTAGGGAGAACTTGTTCACTCCACCTAACCCCTCCCATGATGTCTCAGAGCCCCCCTCTCAGCCTTCCTCTCCACAGGAAGGTGTTGGGAAACCCTGACGGCCATGGTGGAGGTGGAAGCCATTGTTTTCTGGGGAGAAACAGGACACTGAGTATTGACACCCAGGCTGGACCAAGGGCATTGTCCCAAAGACTGTCCCCTGTGTTCTTAACCTGCTTCTCATTGGCTTTGCAGCTTTTTGCCCAAAGGATACCTTTTAGTGCGGGGTCTCCCAAAACACTTCAGAAGCTGGGGTTGGTGGTGGAAGATCTACATGGCAACAAGACCCTCCAGCAGGTCAGTGGGTGTTTACAAGAGCCAGCTTTACTGAACAGTTAGGCCTGTGCTATGGTCCCTCACCTCCTGTCCTCTCAGGGTACCTTCTCTGGACACCAGAAGGAGGTGCTGATGTTCCCTCACGCCCACTTCAGTCTCAGAAGGCAAAAGGGAGACGGGGTTATACCTCCCATCTCCATCAGCGAGAATGAAAAAGGCCCATTCCCAAAAATGGTGGCTCAGGTATTGCAAAGGAAAGACTCTGGTCTCATTCTAGGGCTCCCTATGGAGAAAGATTTATACTTGACTGGCTGGGGCCCTTCTTTGCTGTTCTGTCCTCAGGTCAAATCCGACAAAGGCAAGGAAATCTGGGTTTTCTACAGCATCACTGGCCCAGGTGCTGACAAACCTCCTTATTGTGTGTTTATCATGGACAGAAAACAGGATGGCTAAAGGTGACAATGCCCCTGGACAGAGAGCAGAAACCCCACTATGTTGTGAGCATCTCCTATGTGGCTTTAGGGGCTGGGGCACTGGCATCAGGGCAACCATCTCATTTTCTAAATATTTCAGACAGCCGTTTGATTTTTGAGGTTACTTATGAAGCATTTTTTGAGCACCTATTATATTCCAGATACCACACATGAGGGTTAAGAGGTTAGAGCAGGGCAGCGCTGGGGTACAGATCTGGGATTTGTAACTTAAGAACCAGCTCTGCAGTTGTGGACAAGTTCCAAGACTCACTGAGGTGAGGATGCTGTGAGATGTGAGCTTCTGAGTTCAGGGAAGATGGCGATGCTGGAGGGAGACGTAGACTGTTGTTATAGTGTCTGCCACTGTTGTTAGCTACAAAGACACATGATGAAGAGTCCCATCCTAGAGGGGAGAAATACAGGACCCTTGCAGCAAAGACAAAGGTGCAGCAGAGGGAGAAAAAGTGGCAAGACAGGGCGGAGCAGAGAGAATGAGCGGGTTGTGTGACTCTAGATTGGAACATTCTAGACAATCTCCAAATGTTAAGAGTGTAGGATCCAGAATGAAACAACTTATGGTGAGACCTCAGCTCTGACACTTCTTTACTTTGTAGCCCTGACTGTGGTAGTGAGCCCCTCGGCTTCCTTTTGCTGTTGGGTTAATATATGTAAAGCACTTTGAACAATGACTAGTTCTGGGTAAGTGCTCAATGCATGTTAGCTGAGCATCCTTTAAAAACAGCTCTCCAGAGTGTCTTGTCCGGGAGACTCTCCACCATACCCCTCTGAGGGAAACCGAGGCCCAAATAAAGCCTCACTTTGCTCTCCTCCCAAGGTCATTGCCCTTCATTCACAGAGTCTAAGTGAGTACCCTGCCAGGCCCACATTCCACACCTGAGAAGGGAAAAAGGGCAAGTGCTGCAGAAATCAGAGCCCTCAGTCCTCATGATCCCACCTTGAGAATGTGGTCACATGGTCACATCCAGCTGCATGGGAGGCAATGTGCACAGATGAGTCACTTTCTATGGAAAAGGGAGAAGGTGGGTAGGCTGATCGCTAGCACTCTACCCTGACCATCACACCAGAAAACACTGAGGAGAGAACAGATGCAACCTTCAGTAACATTACCCAAGTTGGAATAAGTGCTGTTTTCTCAGACTCCCAGGTACTAAAACATGAGATAAAGTCAGAAAGTGGGCTCTCACTGCAATGGGCCTTCTGTGGGACAGCTGCTCACTGGCTGGGGTCGCCCCATATGTCTCTGATGCACGTTTATTGCTTTTCAGCTTTTCCTTCATGCTGTGTCTTCAACTGGGAATGCTGTGGAAGAGCCAATGGAGACTGTGATCACAGTGCTAGACCAGAATGACAAGCCCAAATTCACCCAGGCGGTCTTCGAGGCGTCTGTGATGGAAAGAGCCCACCCAGGTTAATTTGAACAATGGAGGATCTTAGAGACACAGGGCAGTAAAATCAGGGGCAAATACAAAGAATCTGGGAAACTAAAGTATAAAAACCAGAGGAGATCTTACGAATCCACACCCTGGGCCCCAGTGCACGGAACGTTTCCACTTGGAGATTGGAAGGGACAGATCAAGGACTGCGATGACTTGTTTTCCTTTCTTTCTTTTTTGTTTTTTTATTTTTTTAGGGTGGGGTTTCAAGCAACAGAGACCCTCTCAGGCTTACTCAAAAAAGTTAGGACTGGGGAGGGCTACAGGTAGAAAGGATCCTACAAAGAGGGGTCAACAGGGACCATAAAGCAAGAAGGTCCTTCTGGGACTAAGGACGTCCAGGAATCATCGGTCTGCTACGGTCCAGGTGATGCCCACTTGTTCCCTCACTTCTGTGTCTATGTCCTGTCTGCATTTGCTGGTTTCTGCACCTCTGTAACTGGTGCCACTGACAGACCCTCCTCCACCTTGTGGCCGTTCTCATTTCATAGCTTCCTCGACACACCCTTTCTGTGTCAGTTTCCATTTCTCCCTACATATTTCCTAATTCATGCTCCTACAAACAAGAATCTGACTGATTATTCTTGATTCGGGGGCACTCTGTTTTCAGTAGGCTCTTACTTACACATCGAGGACCTGTTACACTTCCAGACATGACACTAAACCTGTGGATCCCATGATGGCATCATAGGCAACACTGACAGGACCACATGCTCACAGCTTCCAACTGGACATTTTGAGAATGGATGTTGAGGTCCTCATTCTCTGGGACTGAAGATAAATGAAACCAAAAAATCACAGGGTATTTCATGTGAAATGACATTGTGATGGATGCTTTCTTCACCCTTCTGGCCCACCATAATGGCCACTAATGCTTTCTCCCTCTTTTTCTCTGTCTTTTCTATCTTCGTGCTGCCTTTGGCCCTACCACAAACCATGGGTCACTGGCCAGCACTAGCTGTCTCCTGATCATCCGCGTGGGCTACGCATCTGTTGCAGATTCTCTCAGCAGACCAAACTCCAGAAGCTTGGTTCTAGCAACTTCTCTCCATCTGGCTTACGTGCTTGGCTCCAGCTTCAGATGTGTGGCCAGTGTCCAGATGGGACTCCCCTGACAATGGGAGGGGAGGACGAAGGACACAAGAGGCCTGAGATCAGTAGAACAGCTGGAAAGATGAGATATGAAACAGCCTCCTCACCCTCCTCTTGAGCACCTGATAGTATCTCAGCACGCTGAAGTATCACGTTAATGAGGGACATGGATCCCACAGTGATAGCCATGGCAAAAGATGCCCTAAAGAGAAAAGCCAAAGAAAGAGAGGCAAACCAAGCAACAGACTCTTCACTACAGAGAGCACACTGATGGTTACCGAGGGGAGGGAGGTGGGGGATGGGTTAAATAGGTGATGGGGATTAAGGAGTGTGCTTGTCAGGATGAGCACCGAGTGAGGTACAGAATTGTTAAGTGACTACAGTGTACACTTGAAACTAATATTACACTGTATTTTAACTGGGATTTAAATAAAAACTTAGAAAATAAAATAAAAATACATTTTCTTAAAGATGCCCTGGGACACCTGGCTGGCTCAGTCAGTGGATCGGGCGGCTCTCGTTCGTGGTTGGGGTCGTGAGTTCAAGCCCTATGTTGGGTGTAGAGATTACTTAAATAAATAATTTTTAAAAAGAAAAATAATAACTAAATTTTTTAAATGACACCCTAAAGATTTCTGGAAAAAGTAAACAAATCATTTGTAAATTATTATAATAATTTGGTGAATTATTTGAACTAGAACTTATACCACTTGATAAGTACTTTTGTCACCTGTATAGTGAATAGACTAAAAAAGGAACACATTTAATTCTAGATTTCTGTGTTAATTTGTATTGCCCTGCCGGTTGTTAGCTGTTGGGATCATCAAGTCTTCCTCCCTTTGTCCTTGCAGGAACCTCCGTGATGCAAATCACAGCAATGGACGCAGATGACCATGAGAACACCTACAATGCAGCCATTGCTTATACCATTCTCAGCCAAGACCCCTCGATGCCTCACCCAAACATGTTCACCATCAACCGGGACACAGGCATCATCACTGTGCTCACTTCTGGGTTGGACAAACAGGTCAGGGGTCAGGAGGGGCTACCGGGTGGTGCAGTTAAATGTACATTTGTCCCAGCTGGTAAGTCTCGGGAACAAGTCAGAACAAACACTGACTAATCAGAACAAACATGAGCCAATCAGAGCAGACACCAGCCAATCAGAACAGGTTCCCAACCAGTCAGAATAGGCAGTCAACCAATCAGAACAGACTCCTGACCATTAGACCATGAACCAACCAATCAGAAGAGGCATCTATCTGCCACAGACAGGGTTCCCGCTGATGCCCCCAGGCTGACTTTGAGCCCTGGGCATACAGCAAGCCCTAAGGTATCACTGGGGTAAATTAGAAATGTGAGCCACAAGACAACTCCTGTAACTGACAAAATGAAATGATTCTGTTTCCACAAAATCAGATCACATTCTCTGGTGAAAATGGAAAAATACTAGCATCATAGCCCCCATAAATGTTGTACACATAACTGAAGGGGGTCCCAGGACCCAGGTCTAGTGCTGCAACTGGGAATATACTGATCAGATCCCAATCCAGGAAACTTTCCTCCTGGGTCAATTTTGGGAGAGGATGGTCTGAATTTACCAAAGTTTACTTCTCTGGGTGGTGAGCAAAGGTGAAAGCTGAGATGTGGAGCAGCATGTTAGTCTCTCCTTGAGTGCCTGACAGGACCCTTGCCCCTGGAAGCTGGTCATTTGCTGGAGGGGAGGGTCCACCAGGTTTGCTGCCTCTGGCATCCCACATCAACTCTCTGGGTGCCACTGGGTAGATGAGCCAAACCCACATCTAAAATCCCCACTGCTGACTGCCACCTGCTTGTCTGCAGATTGCTCCCGTATACACCCTGACAATTCAAGCCACTGACCTCCAAGGTGAAGGTTTAAGTTCTACAGGGACAGCTGTGGTCACAGTCACCCACAGCAATACCAACCCTCCTGTCTTCAGCCCGATCCTGGTAAGCCCTGCCAAAGTCAGTGGATGTCTCGTGACCTATGTTCTACAGTGACTTCTGTGTCACTGTGTTGACAAGCAGTGTCATGATTCAAGCCTCAGTCTGGCTATGTTTGAGAACCCTCTGGACCACATTCTCTGGTGAACATAGAAAAATACCAGCATCACCCACCCCCATAAGTGTTGCACACATAACGAGACCCATGGACTCCTTGGTCTAGTGCTAGGAGTGGGAATATATTGATCAGATCCCAATCCAGGAAACTTTCCTCCTGGGTCAGTATTGGGAGGGGATGATCTGAATTTACCAAAGTTTGCTTCTCTGAGTGGTGAGCAAAGGTGAAACTCTTCCTGTCCCGGGGCCAGGGCAGCTCTCTCTGGGCCAGGTGGTGACTCAGATGGGCAGATGAGTGTGAAAGGCAGAGTCCATGACACAGACAAGATGTCATTGTCCTAGGGGCAGAGAAAGGGCACAGTATTCCACCGGGAGCCCCCTGGATGCCACTGGTTAAGAATGAAGAGCCCTCGGGCCCAGGTGGCAGGAACTGACACAGGGATTCTTTGAGGATGTGCGGTACAGGAGACTTGGATGAGTAAAGGGTAGAGGGAATTTATTGTAGAGAAACAGTGGGGGACAGAGAGGGTGCAGCTGAGCCTTTTGAGGGCTGGAAAGCGTTGTCTGCAAATCCCTAGGAATCCAAGCCACCTTGTCTGTCTCTCCCCCTCCCTCATCTTTACGCATCTATTTAATTCTCGCTCTGCAGCCTGACTCTCTCTTTGTGCATATTTGCATACTCATTATGTCCCTTCACCCACTGGACATTTACTTAGTACCTACTTGTGGCCAAGTCCTGTTCCAGGTATGGGGACATCTGTGATGACACAGACAAAAACTCTAGGTCTTGGGAAGACGAAATTCTCCCAGGGGCCACATGTGACCCTCCTGTGGCCCCCAAGCCCCTGCCCATCCCCCTGGCCTCATGACTCAGCTGGCCTTCCCTGAGCTCCAGCCTTTCTGCTTCCTTGCTGGTCCTTCAATATACCAGTCACACCCTTGTCTCAGCACCTCCCTCCTCCTCAGAGAAGACCACACTCAAACCCATTGCCTGTCACCCTCTGCCAAAGCTCATTCTCAGCTCATATCACCATCTTGATGCATTTGTTCAGGATTGTTTAGGACTGTCCCTTCCTCTTGTCACCTTGTGTCATGTCAGTGCACCTGGCGATGCTCTGTCAATATTTCCTCAATGAAGGAAAGTCCCAGGTGCCTTTATGTATTCTCAGTTGAGGCAGCAATTGGCATGGAATCAAAATCTCTGAGTCCCAACCACAAATCCCCATCACAATGGCCTGGAAGGACTCTCTAGATAAGGTGTGGAGCCAGGGACAGGGCACAGGCATCCTTCCTGTGATGCGTGCAGTGCCTCAGTGGGGCTCCAGTGGGCAGTCCCATGTGGGCCTCTCCAGCAGCTCAGAATAAGGCAGGCACCTCCCAGCTCTCAAGGCTAACTCTGACAGCAGTCAGACCCATAGTATCTCACTGGGAAACAGAAGGTATCTGTACCTGCTCAGGATGCAGACCGACCAAAAACAGTCAGTTCCAAGTTACTGAGCAGTTTATGTGCTACACATTTTACCTGCATGATTCCAACCGAATGAGGCAGACATCCTTTCATTTACACGCCCTGAGAAACCAACAGGATTGGTTTAAAACCATGACTGGTCTATTGCTCTATGTACAATCCAAACACAGAAGGTCCCAGCTTCCGGCCACACCAAGGGGCAACACAGGGACACAGCTTCCTTCTTCTTGCTCCGTCTTCCTTAGCATGTGAGTTCTGTCTTCATGGTGACTGCTGCCCCTCCAGCATGACACTGATCCAGTTAGAAAGAAGAGGGAGCGGGGAAGGCAAGAGCCATGCCAGGTGTCTTTTACCATAAGCTCTACCATGTAGACTTGCACTTTGACCTCACAAGCTAGAATGTGGTATGTGGCCAGTCCTGGCTGGAATGTGTTTAGGCAGCAGGGGTGACAGATCAGGGGGTCATACAGTGAGAATAGCAAAACTGGCACTGACCCCATTAAGCTGGACACCCTTGCCCTCTTTTAAGCAGCCCACTGCCATATGAGAGTCATAAGGAAGGTCCCAGGCAAAGCCTGCAGGCCTTGAAGGGTTTAACCTATCTGTTTGGTGGTCACCTGGCTTAAGCCCAGGGACATGGGGTCTGGATTCCATGAGCTGGCCCTGCTCAGGCCATAGGGAATGGTGACAGGGTGGTCACCTGGGTGTCCAGAGCCCCAGGCTCTGAGCTGCTTTCTCTCAGGGGAGATGGGCCAGAGCCTTGGCATGATGTGCTCAAGGCAGTGGGCCTTGGATTTAGGTCCCAAGCATCTCCTTCTTAGTCCTGTAGCTGTGACCTTAGTGTTTCTGTGCCCCTCCCCAAAGTCAGAGGTGACGGTGGCACTTGTCTCCTGAACTGCAGTGCAGATTAAGGTCTGTCTGCTCCTACTAGTGCCACCCTGACAGTGATACAGACCAGACAGTCTTGCTGAATGGAAAAGTTGTCTGACTTCCTTGTGTTTATCATCTATAGAAAAGGGGGCAGTGATTTCGTCCTCTGGGGATATATAAGGACCATAGTAAATAATGTACAGGAAGGTGCTAATAGGAATTCATTCATAGGCTGGAACTGGAACCCTGTCTGACCTCAGAGAGCACACTGTCTCTACTGGGAGATGTATCTGAAAAATAATTGAGTTAATTCTTTTGAACCCATTGCTGGACCTACTATGATTAGGAAGCCCATCCTTTTCTGTCCTTTGTTCCCAAGACAGGTGTGCCAGGACACAAAGAGACAGAGGACAGCAGAGACTCACATGTCTGAATTCCCTAGAACTGAAATGTAGCAGCAGTTGCAGACATTACCGTATCATCCACACCGTCCTGAGCAATAAACCCAGCGTCACTCCCGAGGTGACTGGGGCTGGAGTCAGGGTCCCACCTGAGCCTGACAGGTGCTCTAGCAGAGCCCTCCAACAGTCTCCCATGCCAGACTTCAGACAGAGAAGCTTGCTCCTCCTGGAGACTGAGTCGGAAGGGAACTGACAGGGAGGTGCAGGGGACAGGATGGAGTAGCCACTCTAGGTCCAACTTCTCGCTTGGCTCCTGAGCCTGTGAGGCTAATGGCCACAGCTGGGATCTGAGGAGCTTCTCACGGTGGCTGCAACCTGAGAACAGAGCCTGGAATGGCTGCACTTGGCCATGGGGACATACCGTCCTCAGCTGATGCACACTTCAGGATCCAAGCTTCGGGAGCCTAGGAGACATGGTTTCAGCTTCCCAGCCCCTTCAGCACAGAGTGAAAGTAGACAGTGAGCTGGGAGAATCCCCACTGCTGACACGGAGGAATGGGGAGCAGATGTGGGCTCCAGTGAGGGCTTCTACTGCAATGGGGGTCCTCCCCAGTCCTTGCATCAAAATGGCCATGCCATCACCCTGGACCTCAGAAGTGCTGCCTAATTAACAGCTTTTTCCTAGAAAAACACTAACCTGGGATGTTTCAGAGAGCTAAACTGGGACAGGAGTCTTCATTTGGGTTCCTCCAAAAGTGGGAGGGGGCCCAGAAGTGCTGATGAGGGGTGAGTGGGATAAGAAGTGGGGAGAGAACAGGAGCCTCAAGAACAAAGGGGCTCAAGGGGCGCCCGAGTGGCTCAGTCAGTTGAGCGTCCGACTTCGGCTCAGGTCATGATCTCACCGCTCATAGGTTTGAGCCCCGCATCGGCTCTGTGCTGACAGCTCAGAGCCTGGAGCCTGCTTCGGATTCTGTGTCTCCCTCTCTCTCTGCCCCTCCCCCACTCACACTCTACCTCTCTCAAAAATGAATAAATGTTAAAAAACAACAACAACAAAGGGGCTCAGGCCTCCAGGGTCCTTCTGAGCAAAGCCTTGCCATTGTCTCATCTGAGACACTTGTCTGCTTTCCCTTATGCTTAGAACTGTTGCTTTACCCCTAGAGGCAGGAAGCCAGGTCCCCAGAGCCACAGTGGTCTTCAGAGTGAGCAGAGGGGCCTGGAACCATCTGCTCCCCATTCCTCCGGACAAACTGAAGATAAACTATCAAAAAGAGAGAGAAAAACAAAAAGATGGGGGGGCACCTGGGTGGCTCAGTCAGTTAAGTGTCAGATTCTTGATCTCAGCTCATGGTTGGAGAGTTCAAGCCCCACATCAGGCTCCTTGCTGGCATTCCAGAGCCTGCATGGGATTCTCTCTCTCCGCCTCTCTCCCTGCCCTTTCCCCACTTATGCGGACATGCACATCTGCGCTCGCTCTCTCTCTCTCTCTCTCTCTCTCTCTCAAGCATAAGGAAATAAATATTAAAAAAAAACAAGAAGGAAGGTAAGGAGTCATCGGGGAGAAGGACAATCTTAGGAACTTCTGCTTAGCTGAGGAGTGATTGAGGAGGGAATAGGCACTTATTGCTCCTTGTTCCAGAACACCAGGACACCTAGAATAAGCATGGAAAAGGCCAAAGGCAGCATCTAGACAAGCCTGGGGGACAGAAGGGCTAAGAATCAAGAACTCCCCCAAGGACATGCCCCGGAACATTTACCTATCGACCTGCATCAAACTGGAGTATGTGCCAGGGGCGGCAAATTAACCCTTAGGAATAACCACATGCCTTGTGGGTGGTGTCGAAACCTAAGTCAGAGGGGCCCAATCCCAGCTGACTCCTGGCCCAACCATCTGGGGACTCTTTCAGATACTTCTGCTCAAGGCCCACACTCATCCTGTCCCAGGGCAGGATAATAAAACAGAGAGCAAACACAGGGTCTCAATAAATGCCACAGGCTGTTTAGGTACTAACACACTCAGTATTCACTTCAGCAGGGAAGTGCTGCAGTTATGGACATTTGACGACGGGGCATTTGATGATGGGGAAACTGATGTGCAGAGAAGTGAGGTCACCTGCTTGGGCTGCCCAGTAAGTGGCAGAGCGAAAACCCTAACCACAGTCCACCTCTTCACTGCTATGTGAAGTGCTAAGTATCCGAGCACCAGCTCAGCACAGAGCACAGAGCACTCTCTGCCTCGGCCACTTCTGCCCTGCCAGTAGGTCTCGGGTCAGGTCAGCCTTGGCCGGAGGGAATGCTGAGATTCGTGGTTAAGATGATGTCCATGCCGAGGCAGGGGCTGGGCTTTCTACCCCAGGCACTCACACTGCTGGGCACGAATGGCCGTCAGGGAATTCTTGCTTAGGACCAAGCTGGGGGCGCATAATGACATGAAGCCTCTACCACAGTTCTTTGAACTGGGGACTGGACTACAAACCTCAGAAAGGGGAGTTTTCTGCATTGCTCCTTATACCAGTCACTGTTGCTACATAATGAATCACCCCACGCACAGCTTAAAAATAGAATAGTTTTTTACCTCCGTGGGTCCTCTCCTCAGGAAAGACTCGGTGAGGTGATCCTGGCTCAGAGTCTCTCCTGCAGTTGTGGCCAGATGGTGGCCATGGCTAGAGGCCGGTCGCTCAATTGAGCTTCCAGATGGTGACCTCAGGGCTCTCTGACTTCATGCTCAAATGAGCAAGGAAGGGGGTGCCTCGTCTTTGATGACAAAGCCTTGGAGGTCCGAATGCATAACGCTGGCAACGTGCAATAGTAGAAACCATGACAAAAGGCTGCTGGGGTTCATGGAACGGGACGTGGGCCCTGCCTCTGGGTGAGGGAGTGCACAGGCCACATTTTAGCAAAGCATGTGCGAAGGGTGATGGTCTGTGGCCATCTTTGGAACACAGCCTGCCATACCGAGCTGTGACCTTCCCTCAAGATAGGTGGAGGAGGGTAACAAGCCAGGGCCTGCACTCTCTTGCAGGCCAGCAAAAGGGAGACCTACTGTGCCAAGTCCCTGAAAGCTGTGTGCCTGAGTCCCCTGACCACCCTCTCCTATGTTCTTCAGGGCTTGGATTTTGAGACCACGCAGCAGTACACCCTTTACGTGACGGTGGTGAATGCAGTGCCCTTGGCATCCCTCTTCACCTCTACGGCCACGGTCACCGTTGACGTGTTGGACATGAATAAGGCCCCTGTCTTTGTACCCCCGATGAAGATGGTGGAAATGGCCAAGGACATTGGTGTGGGCCAGGAAATCATATCATACAGGGCCCAGGACCCAGACAGCTTCCACTCTCAGGAAATCAGGTAGGACAGGAGGTGTGGTTTGGCCCTGCTCCCGTCAGACCTGCTCAAGGCACCCAGGGTTGAAATCTAGCCACATGCCTGGAGAGCTGGCCAGAGGAGATACTGAAATTTGTCAGCACCCGGTTGTTCATTATGCCCCGGGAGGGTGGTTGGGGGACACAAGGCCCCAGCCCTGTATGAATGAGGGTTTGTCCCTTTCGGGTACCAGATATGGCACGACCTCAGTCATCAGCTGGACATCAACCCAGAAACAGGCATCATTTCCACTAGAGCCAGTCTGCAGAAGGACAGCATGGAGAACCGCACGTTTTCGGCTGTGGTCATAGCTGTGGACAATGGTAGGTGCTTAGATGTTTCATCTTTGGGCCACATCCCTCTATTGACGTCATGTCCTGATGCATGTTATGCTCCACGTTGTGGCTGTACATTATCTCAACACATCTTTACCAGAAACTGACGAGGAGGGACTGTGTTCTCTTACCCGTTTAACTCATGAAAACACAGGATTGAGGAGGGTAAATGATCTGCCCAGCATCCCGGAGTGCAAGCACAGGCTTGAGCCAGGCTCTCCAGGCTTCCGAGCAGAGTCACTCAGGGGGTCCAGCCTGGCTGCTGCGTTATAGCAAAGGCGACTGTGGGCGCAGCACCACCTGCACTGGGAGGAGATTAGCAGGATCTAATCTCCTGGCACAGGGCTGGGTGCCAGGAGGCCAGGCAGGGGCTGCCTCCAGACATCCTAAGGGACAAAGTGCACACATACAATCCCATGTCACACACACCTTCTACAAATACCCATTTGCACACTCACATTCACATAGATCACAGTAAAATGTTCACTGGTGCACACTCCCACAGACTAACATCCATGCAGCCTCACAAGCTCATCTGTGCACACGCACGCATCATACACATTCATGTGAATTGTCACACTCACACACACACTCTCACAAGACCCTGCTCAGGTCACGTTACCCATGGCCACCAGCACCTGGCAAACTATACCCGTAAATGGTGGTGCTGAGGGCCCAGTGAGTACTCAGGGTTCTGTGGAGAAGCTGCGTGGAGTTAGACTAGAGAGGGGATAAATGGTAAGATCAAGCAGCCCCTTTTCAGCCTGGCTCGGTCAGCCAGGGAGAGACAGGGCCATGGGGGGGCCTCATGGGACAGCGTTCAAGTTGGAGGAAATGTAGCAGCTCACAACTGTAGGGTCTGATCTCCTCTGTCTCATTCCCCCTTTAGGACACCTCCAGCCACGGGGACCGGGACCCTTGTCCTCACTTTCTCTCATACAGACTGCTCAGGAGTAGACTCGCAGTGCCCTTCCATCTGCCAGAGGGGCCAGAGCCTGAGGCTGTAAGTATGGGTCACCAGGGTCTTCCACCTAACACTTGCCCTTCCAGGGTCCCCATGGATTGTAAAGATGATCTCCCAGGTGGGTATCCAGCCTTGTCACAAGGATCAGCAAGGCACTGTGTACAGCAATTCAGACTGTGCAATGACTTGATATGTTACACCTCACACTGCAAATGTATTTTTATCACTTTTAAGTGTTTTCAAATGTTATAACTTTGTTTGAATCCAAAGATGAGCCATTTCAATATTTATTATGACGATTTTCTGGTAGATAAGGGCCTTGAAGATGAAGCACCTTATTCTAATTTGTTTTTGGTGCCACAAGAGACTTTGTCATCTTCTCATAGGGAAGTTTCCAGAGTATGCAATGTCCCCATGATAATCTTGGTTCTCAGACAGGGCTGGGTGCCAGGAGGCCAGGCAGGGGCTGAGGGTCTCAAGTGACTTGTCAAAGGGGCAAGGACCCTAGACACTGCAGTTCCTCTATGTCAGGGTGGAGGCAGGATGGGGAAGTGGCCTTGGAGAGGCCCTGGAAGGAACTGTGATAAATTCTTGCTCTCCCACCCTCTTTCCCAGCCACTAAGTTCTCTCTTGGGGCGAAGAGTCTCTAAAAAGGGAGTTACACAGCACATCTCCAAAATACGTTTCATTGTTGTTCTTTTCAGTTTACTTATGGCAGTTGAGACTTCTTAAAAATTCCAAGAGTGCAAAAATAAAAAATCTAAGAGTTCAAAGCAAGCTTAAAGAGCAAAAGTAAGTAACCCCATCCACAACTGCTTGTCCCAGAGATGGTCACTGGTGTAAGTCTTCTGGTATCATTCTAGAAAATATTCTAGTTCATGGCCTCTCTGTGCCTCCTCTATAAAATGGGATTAATAATACCTATATCATTAGGTGGCTGTGAGGATTAAGTGAGCAAATCTTTTTAATGTAGTTGAAACTCTCTACACATTCAGAGCATAAACCTATAGATGCCTCCCCCTTTTTACACCCTGTGTTGTGCCTTGCCTCTAGTCGCTACTCCAGGACACGGTTACACACAAATGGGCCTCATTGTCTTCAATAGGCTGCAGAGCATGCGGGTCAGTAACATAGCTCATTTATTTAATTGTCCCCAGTGGAGACAGTCTGGTTGTTTCTCATCCATTGTACCCGTGGGTGTTTGCAAAAACAGGTATGAACATCTCTTTGGGGTTATCTCCGGTAAACATAACCCCAGCCAAATGTCATGTGTGTTTAAATCCAAACAGACATTTCTTTTTTTATTAAAAAAATTTTTTTAACTTTTGAGAGAGAGAGACAGAGTGTGAGCAGGGGAGGGTCGGTGGGGGGAGGGGGGGGACACAGAATCCAAAGCAGGCTCCAGGCTCTGAGCTATCAGCACAGAGCCTCATGCGGGGCTCGAACCCTCGAACCGTGAGATCATGACCTGAGCCGAAGTCAGACACTTAACAGACTGAGCCACCCAGGCGCCCCTCAGATAGAGATTTCTTAATTATCTCCAAAGTAGGTGTAAGAGCACATTCCCAACCTTTGCTAGGAGGGTCTCCTTCCCTGCCTCCGAGGTGTCTGATTCTTAACCTACACATAGTCCATGCTCACTACCCAGTCCTTGGAAAATGCACTTTGACAGGAAGAAAAAAGTTCCCATATCTACAGGAACACAACCAGTCAGCCAACATGGTGGTGTAGACCTTTCCAGATTTTACAGTGCCCTTATTTTTCTTTCTGTTACATAAGATGTTTTATATGCAATAATTTTAATTTGGCGATGGATTGGTATCAGTACGCGCAGTTCGGTCACTTGTCCTTCTCACTCCCAGGCCCTAACCTGTCAGTGTGTAGAGCCTCCCTAGGGGTTGGGGGCCAGAGGGGAGTAAGAGGAGAGGTAGGTAGCACAACAGGAGTGACAGCCCAGAGAGCTCGCCTCATCTCAGCCTTGGGAGTTACCGCCACGGTTTTACAGATGAGGAAACCGAGGCACCGTCCCGTGGTCTCTCAGTGCAGTCAGAATCGGAAAACTTACCTGTCCCATCGAGGGGCTTCCATCAAAGTCCTTACTGTGCCAGAGAAGGAGATGGAAACACACACACACACCCCAAACAAAACCAAAACCAACAAACAAAAAAACACAGTAGTTCCGGGAATCCTGGTGAATTCTGGGAATCGGGCTAGCGAGCGCCCCCCACCTCCCGGCCCCGTGCCCGCGGCTCACGCCGGTCTCCGCTAGACCTACTCGCCCCGCCCGGGACTCCCGAGCCCAGCCTGGAGCGCTACAAACCCCGAACGGACACCCCACCCACCCCCGTCCCGCCCCGCCCCGCCCCAAACCCCACCTCCCTCAGGTGCCCTCCTCCTCACTTCCGGCCGTGGGAGGAGCCTCCGCGGCCCCCGCAGGTCTGTGCGCCCCCGTCGCCCTGGCCGAGCTCCGCAGCGAAGCCCCCTCCCGTGCACACCGAGGTGTAGCCGCCCTCCCCGCCACCGGGACGCGCCCCCGACCTGGGTTTGGTCCGACACGTGGCCTCTGGGGCCTGGGAGGGGCCAGGGGCGGGGCAGGGGAGGTGCCTGGGCCCCGGGACCACCGCTCTAGGGGTGGGGGACGTGGGCCGCTCAGGCATGAGTTCCGGGGCAGCTCCGCGCCTGCGGGCGCTCCAGCGACACGTGGGCTCCTCGGAGGTAGGGGGCAGGCCCGGACGCCGGGTTCCTGGCTTGTTGTGTCCTGGGGGCTCCGGTCTGAGGTGGCCCATGAGCCAGGGGACAGAACTGGGCTCTGGGAGGACGAGGAGATGGGGTCTGACCAGCCCGTGCGGGACTGACTGGCTGGAGACGGAAGCCTCTGGGTGGAGTAGAGGGGGCCGTAGTCGGGGCGAGTCGGGGGGGCGCGGTGCGGGGACAGACCAGCATTCTTTATGAACCGTTTTTCAGTGCGTTAGCCCCACAGCCTCACGTGGCTGACTCAGCAATTCCAGCACACGCGCACACATACACACACGCGGCGCCCACACACACACACACACCCGCCCCCCTCCAGAGTCCAGGGGCAGTTGGGGACTCAGTTCTCCGGGGCTGTTTACTCTAAGACTGCTGTCTCTATGCCAATGTGGACACAAGGCTGGGCCCCACACACTCATTCCTGTCCCTCTCTTGTGGCTCAGGGCAGAGGCATGGAGCCGGTCAGCAGCCCGCTGACCACACATGTGCTGGACACCGCCTCGGGGCTCCCAGCCCAGGGCCTCTGCCTCCGTCTGTCCAGGCTCGAGGACCATGGCCAGCAGTGGATGGAGCTGAGGAAAAGGTAGGTTTGAGGGGTCAAGAAGAATCCAGATGGCCAGTAAGTGTGGGCACCGAGGGTGGATGGCAGTGCTGACCACCGTGGTACGGACCCGTCAGCTATGGGGCCAAAGAACACGCTGGTACAGCCTCACAACCCCAGTGCCTGCTGGGCCAGGAGTCAGGGTTCACCTCTCCCTGAGGGCAGGGTTGGCTGAGGCCCGAAGTGTAATCTGAAGGCTTCACTGTCACTGTGATTAACAGGTAACCTTGTGCCAGGCAGAGCACTGAACACTTTTCTTGTGTTCTTATTCTCACTACAGCCTGTGGGCAGGCAACATAATTACCCCTTTTATGGATGGGGAGACTAAGGCAGCAAGAGGCACGTAAAAGCTGGGCGGCTCAGCAGGCCCTGGCCCCTTGCCCCAGGCCGCACTGGAGTAGGCCCAGCCCAGGCACTGCTTTGTAGCACTTGGGCTGCTTTGGGAGCCTCTTGAAGGAGGCAGGTTCCCTCTGGTGCTGGGAGTGGGTGGCTGGGCGCCAAAGGTTCAGGGCCTGAGGTCATGGAGCTCATCCCCCCTCCCTTCACAGAAGCTGGGGTTCTGGGTTCTTGAAAGAATAGATAGAGTGCCCTGCAGGGTTCTAGAGACCCATTCCCAACTTCTTGGCCATAAACTGTGTGGGTACGTGCTACTCCTTCCAGTCACAGGACATATGGGAGAACCTTCCAGACGTGACCGAGGACTAATCAGTGAACAAAGCAACAGGCCCTCAGATCCCTCCATTCAGATACTCAGTACAGCTGGAAACAGGCCACCACGAGGATGGGGGTTTGGGGACACTTACTTATCCAGAAAGCACACGCAATCTATTACGTGAAAAGGGCAAGCTACCAAATAGTATGAATAGAATAATCCATTTTGGAGTATTTTTCTAAGTTTATGAATAAGCATAGTTACGCATAGAGAAAATCTGGAAAATCATATGCCAATATAAAGAGATTGTTGCTCATAGAATCGATTTTTTTTTTCCTTTTCTGCTTCTCTGTATTGGAATTCCCTAAAAAGACAGTGCAGTGGTGTCCTCGAGCTGCTCGAGAACCCAGGCCCTAGAATGTGTCCTGCCACAGGGCATTCCCGGGGACTCAGGTTGTGGAGGCATCTGAGGCCATGGCTGACCGACCCTGGAGAGCCAGGCAGGGGTGACTCCTCACTTCCCCCGACTCCACTCTCCCCAGCTACACCGACTCGGATGGCCGCTGCCCGGGGCTCCTACCACCAGGCCCGATGAAGGCGGGCACCTACAAGCTGTCCTTTGACACTGAGGGCTACTGGAGGAAGAGGGGGCAGGAGAGCTTCTACCCATATGTGGAGGTGAGGGCCGGAGGGGGGGGCTGGAGAGGTGGAGGCCTATGAGTCACCGAGGTCCCTGCAGTGGGCAGGCTGGTCCCACCCCCACCCCCCCACCTCTCCCTGGGCGGTGGCAGGCAGTGAGTTCACCGGCTTTGAGCTCCCAGAAGAAAGGTATCCAGGGATTTTACCACAACACACCCATCCCTGCCCTGTCCCTGTGTAAAGCTATGGGGGGCAGGGCCAAAAGTGACTCAGCCCCTGTGGACAAAGGCACTCATCTGACCCTGTTCGGGGTGGATCCTTTGGGTTCCCCAAGCCGAGGGCTTTCTCTGGGGGAGGATTCAGCCCCATCTGCAGCCCTCACCATTTTCCAGTTCTCCCCTGGCTGCAGCTGGCCTTTGGGGCTCCTGCCCCACTTAACTTCTGCTCCTGGCCCAGTCTGGGCAGCCTGTGTGCTGCACACAGGCCCCTCACTCTGTTCCCGTGCCCTGTCTGCTTCTCAGGTCGTTTTCACCATCACCAACGAGACCCACAGGTTCCATGTGCCCCTGCTGCTGAGCCCGTGGTCCTACACCACGTATCGAGGGAGCTAGTGGCTGAGCCATCGCCTCCAGACAACTGCTGGCCTGTGAGCATCAGTCCCGTCCCCACAGTTCATGGAGACACCCCAGTGGAGGGCACCAGTTCACACTGCCTGTGGGAGATTCTGGCCCCCCAATTTCCAGTGGCAGCTGAGTCTCAGGCATCAATAAAGTCAGTGCTGGCATCTGCAAGGCTGCTGCAGTCCCTGGGCTCATCTGGTGCTGCCCCGGCCCGAAGTGGGAAGGAGGGTAGCAGGGAAGAATGTGCTCAGGGCACCATGGGCCCTAGAGGCGCCCCTCCTCCACACAGCCAGGCAATAGGACACACAGCAAATGTAGAAAAACTTCATTTGCAGGCGATACAAATCGAAAAGACAAACCACTCCTGTCCTTGGTGAAAGGGAGTGTCATCCAGGGAGCAGTCTCAGGCAGGCGCTACGTTGGGGTGCCTACGAGTCCCGCGGGGCCCTGGCCCAGGGTCTGCCCAATCACAGCCGTCTCCAGAGGCTTGAAGCCCACGTTGTCCAGAGGGATCCCGAAGGCCAGGAGCTTGGCCTCATAGGTGCGCAGCAGGTCATTGTGGGCCTATGGGGTCAGAGCAGCGTCAGAGGGGGCGGAGCAACATCAAGGGTGCCTCTAGCCCAGGCCTACTCAGCTCTGGAGGATGCAGGAGGGCAGTGGTGGAAAACCATTTACAGCTAACCTTTACCAACAGCTCACGGTATGCCACACCTGATCCTTAGCACCTTTACATACAGAATTCAGGTAACCCACGGTGGGAGATGCTGCCATTATTCCTGTTTCACAGATGGGGAAACTGAAGCACAGGATACAGACTCAGAGCAGATCTACAGTCTGAACGTGCTTCTGGCTCCTTGCCAAGCATTTCACATTCAAATTGGTCATCCTTGACTTCCTGGGCATGACCTTCCACGTGTATATGCTCACCCTGACCCTCCCTGCCTTGTGTGCTGCTATCTCCTGCCCTGGATGGAGAGTGCAGGAGGCCCTCCGTCCCCTCAGGATGGCTAAGGTCTGGGCAAAAGTGCTGGTGGGGCCAACACAGGCAAGGTTCCTGTTCCCCACTCTGGAAAATGGATACTTTTTAAAGAGTTAAGTGCACTGGATTAGTTATAAGGGTTTGAAGAATTGATGCGCATGAAACGCTTGGAGGCTGGCCTGACATCATCCTCACCATTATCAAGAAACAGGTGCTGGTGCTTGGAGCTGAGATTTAAAGGGTGAACTCAGGCTGGGCTCCAGACAGAACTTGGGGGCTAGGTCCTGGCGTTCACCCTTTTCTGGGAGACAGACCTCCTGACAGATACATTCCCCTAGGACTGCACACACCAATAGATGCCCCTAATTTTGTGCATGGAAATGTCAGGGGATGCCAGAGCATATAAGGGAAGTGTCCAGATGGGGAGGGCTGAGGAAAGGCTCAGGGAGATCTGGTCACCATGGAGCCCAGTGCCAGTGACAGGCATTGTCTCCCTCCTGGGGTTCCACAACCCAGAGTGCACAGTAGAACCAGGATGCAATGTCCACCGGCAGATTTACAGGCTTATCTGAGTCACACTCATGGGGTGGCTGTTCGAGGTAAATGTTATCTGTAGGCAGAACCGTGTCTGCATTTCCCACAGGCAAAACCGTGCAGAGCCGTGGGCTCAGCCATGGAGGCGTGAATGCTGGGTAGAGGGCCCAGGCCTCTGGGGCTCATGAGGCAGACGACAGAAGGGTCAAGGTGCTCCCTGCCACTCCTCAACAGTGGAAGGCCTCCACACTGCTGCGTGGTTTTGGTGTGCATAGGGGGTGCAGCTTCATCAGACTTACAAAGGAGAGAAGCTTAGACTTGTAACTGTCCCCTGCGTAGAGGAAGCAAAGGAGGCCCATTCAATCACCCCAGAGGCAAGGGCAGCAAGAGTAAAGGGTCAAACAGGAAGACAGGGACAGAGTCTCCCGGACAAACTGCCCTCATTTACCTATCAGACATCCACCTTGCAGGCCCTGTAAGGGACACCAGGACAGTGGCCAGAGCTATGGGGATGTGGCTCAGTCCACACACAGAGTGCCCCTGAGAAGGCCCAGACAGCCTCTGGCTGTGTGTAGGTCAAAGTGTAAATGAGGTGGGGCCCTGAGAGAGGGTCAAGGAGGCTCCTCATACCTTGCAGACCCGGGCCAACTCGTACTGCAAGTCCTTGATGGTGTTGTTCTTCGATTCTAGCACATCCTAAGGAGAGAAAGGTGGATGTGAGTTGGAGCTCGTCTTTGAGCTGCGGTAGACAGGGGTTGTCCGGGGTCTGGGAGCTCCAGCAGGGGGTCTCAGACATCCAGGGAATGGCAGCCCGGCTCTACCACTGTGTATGTCCACACAGCCAGCCAGCACAGAAAGGTCTTCAAAGGAGAAAGGGAAAATACAATCTGCTTCTCCAGAAGGAAACTGTCTAGATGGTGTGAAGTGAGGACAAGAGGTTCGAGAAGCCAGGCCAACCATGGCCCAGGGAAGGCCCCTTGACCCCCTACCTGCTGCCTGGGAGGGTTCCTGCCTGGCGAGCCAGGTAACTGACCAGGAAAGGCAAGAGCTAACATGCCACCTCCTGACCCATGGGCACGGCTGCAGCGGCCATTGAGGGTGGGACTGACTTTACCCCTTCATCATGAGCGCTGGCACCATAGCCTCCTCCAGCTCCAAGACCAGCTGCCCTTCCCAGAGGTAGAGGCAGGAAAGCCATCCTCCCCTTTCCAACAGTGCCCTCACTCCCTGCCGACCAGTGTTCACAGGGATTCACACACAAACAAGGACAAGGACAGATATGGGCCCCCAGACCCAGGTCCCTGGTGCTGCCAACCCAGACTAGGCCCCTCCTATGTGGCTGCACCACCCCAGGCCCCGAGAGCGTGTCCTGAGTGACTCAGGCCCTACTGGCCCTGCCGGCCACTGAGCCAGGACTCGCTGGTGCCCATAAGCAACACCTGGTCTCATCCAGAAATGGGCACTATGTAACCTTGGACTCCTCAGCCCCTCCTCCATCAGCAACAGGTCCTTCATACCTAGTCAGTGCCAGCTCACCTCCCACCTTTCCAGAGGGTTCTCTCTGATCCAGTCTGCCCCACCCAGAACCGTCCATGGTTCCTCACCAGCCCCACACCCAGAGGCACAGCCAACAGCTTGAGAATCACCCCCATCCATCTAGCTCTGCTCCCCTCACCTCAGCCTTGCACTCCCCCCAACACCTAAGCAGCAGCAAGGGACTCATAAGTATACAACCAAGTGGGAAACACAAGCTTCAGGTCAAGGCCAGTGACGCAGTAGGCCAGCCCACAAGGCTTTAAGTAAACATCAGGTGACCTGACACAGAGTTAATCCTCAGGGCCTGGGTGTCATGTGAGCAGAGGAGTTTGTGTTCAGCTGAACTACATGAACACATCACCTTAAAAATGCCACCTCTGGGGTGCCTGGGTGGCTCAGTCAATTAAGCATCCGACTTCGGCTCAGGTCATGATCTCATGGTTTGTGGGTACGAGCCCCGCGTCGGGCTCTGTGCTGACAGCTCAGAGCCTGGAGCCTGCTTCGGATTCTGTGTCTCCCTCTCTCTCTGACCCTCCCCTGCTCACGCTGTCTCTCTCTCTCTCTCTCTCTCTCTCTCTCTCTCTCTCTCTCCTCTCTCTCTTTCTCTCTCTCTCTCAAAAAAATAAATAAATAAAACATTTTTTAAAAATGCCACCTGTGCAGGGACACCTGGAGGGCTCAGTCAGTTAAGTGTCCGACTCTTGGTTTTGGCTCAGGTCATGGTCTCACAGTTCGTGGGTTTGAGTCCCACCTCAGGCTCCGCACGGTCAGTGCGAAGCCTGCTTGGGATTCTCTCTCTCTCTGACCCTTCCCTCCCCTGCTCTCCCTCTCTCTCTCTCTATCTCTCTCTCTCTCAAAATAAATAAATAAACTTAAAACAATTTGTTTAAAAATGCTACCTGTGCCATTTCTCAGGATTAAACACAACTACACAAACAGTGAAGCAGTCTTTAAGCCCCTGACTCAGAAGATCTGTTTCTCCATGAAGGAAGAGCAGAGACAGACAGGCAGCCTCTACCCTGGAAGGATCTCTCTCTGGGACAAGCTGGCCTCTCCTCACTGGGCCTCTCTATAAAAGCATGCAGACAGCTGCGTTTCCTGGGGCCAGCGCACACCTACGTTTGTCTCCCAGGAGCCTGAGGGCACTGCACCTGGGGCTGTCTCGGGCCTGGCAGCTACAGATCACCCAGGTGGCCGGGAACCAGTACAACCACACTTCCTTGGCAGCACCAGAGACCCCTTGTCCAGCATCACCCATTCTTTCTGTGACATGCCCCAACTAAGCCCAGAGAACAGAGACACAAGGCCCAGCTCCAGGCAGGAGATGACCTGCCAGGTGCTGTCAGGCTTTTGCTTGCTGGGCCAAAGGTGGCAGCTATTGCCAGGATTCCTCAGCTGACCCCACCAGCCCATGGGCGCCCACGCCCCCTCTGTCTTGTTTACTGCAGTCCCCAGTGCCCAAGACGGCCCCAGCATAGAGGAGCACCACAGGGAACTGTGAACTCATGGCCGAATAAATGCTCTAGCCTTTGCTCAGACATAACTCCGTCTGGGAAGCCTGCCACGGCACCAGCCGCCACAAACGTGCATCCACAGTCCTGCATTTCCCTGTCCTAACTGCCCAGAGCCCACATCAGAACATCTTAGCATCCCAGGCAGGCTGTGACGGTGGTCTCAGCTAAGAGCTCAGGGGCTCGGCTGATCCCCAGGCCTGTCTCTAGGTTTGCCGCCGAATTCCCTGGCCCACAGCAACTTGAGAAACCAGGGCTGGTTAGGCTTAACTAAACCCATCTTGAGAACTGGATGGGCAGTGGGCTCAGGGCCAGAAGTGCTGAGAGGTTAAGGAGGGGACTGGGGAAGACTTCAGAAAGACCTGAGTAAAACCAGTAGCAGAGAACCTGGGGAGCCTGATGGCACACACAGGCCTGTGAGCAGACATCTGCGACCCCCATCTATGCCCAGGCCACAGGAAACCCATAACCCTCCCCAGCATTAAGTGAGGGTCTCCACTGGAATAACAGAGGCTGGATATGCACACATGAAACAAGCGACCTCCATCCCAAGCTCAGGACACCTGTTGGGGTCAAGGACGTGAGGCTCCAGCCCAGCAGCTCCCCAGGAGCCCTCCTAGGGCCTACCTCCAGCTTGCGGGACACAAGGGTCAGGGCAGCAGGGTCCAGGTTGGAGGCCGCCAGCACCTCATTAAACTGCACCTCTTTCTTCTCTGCAGCAGCACTCAGCGCCTGCAGCTTACGCTGCAGAACCAGGTTCTTGAAGCCCACCTTCTGCTGCACCTCCAGGATGGCGGCGGTGAACTTCCTGTACAGCTCATCTCGCTCCTGCTGTACCTGCAGGGACAGGCTGTGGCACACAAAGAGGCCCCCTCCCCTGGGAGCATCTCACTGGTAAGAAGCCCCCTCCCACCGCTGTCCCTGGGCCAGAACACACCACTTCTGCAGAGTGGACTCCCTTCACCAGCGCCCACCACGTATCATTTACACTGCCTGCATGCCCGCTCTCTGTGGCGGGCTTAAAGGCTTGCAGCCATTCACACTGTGGAAACCAGGAGGAAACACTAACTGGACCCTCCTCTACTCAGGTCTTTCAGGAAGCAATAGGGCACCCTCGTTAGAGCTGGAGAAGCGCCAGAGACAGGCTGAGGCCCTGGGTTCGGGCAGTAGGCTCAGGAAAGTCCTATCCCTGATCACCCCTACGTCAGAGCCAAGGCATCAAACTCCAGCAAGCAATGTTGAGGAGTGGTGGCCCTTAGGGATCCTAGAACATGCCCCACAAGGCAGATCTAGAGGTCTGGCTGTCAAATAAATAAATGTGTTCTTTTTCATCTTCTAAGTCTTTTACTTTAACTGAGCACCTTAAAAAAATCAAGACTTTGTGTAAGTATAAAAAGTGAACACCCTTTAACCCAACTTCCCAGAGCCCTCCATGCGAATCCATGGTGTGACTCCTTCCAGAATGTTCTCTACACGTGTAAAAACATGTCTTACAGCTAGGAAGAGAAGAGGATTATGCTCAAACCCTGCAGGACCTTCTCCTTCTTCTTACTGTACAGTTTTCCTTACCTAGATTTGCTTCAATCCGTCGTCGACACTCTTGGTTTTCTGAGGAAACACTGACTTTGGCACATACCACGAATGACACTCAAACAGAAGAGAAGGGGTCAAAGTGTACAGGCTCCAACACAGGCCTCTGTGGTCAGCCTCCACTTCCTCCTCCCCAAACACACACCCCCTTAGCCAGCAACAGGGGCGCATCTCACTGGTGACTCGAGGGTCCTTCTGCTGGCCGGCCAGCAGCCTCCAAGGCCCTCAGAGGCATCTCTGAAGAAGGTGACTCTAGATCTGACAGGCTGATGGGCTGTTCCTGAGGAATCTGGCCCATTCCACAACCACTGTCTGTGAGCATGAATTTCAATTAGGCGAGAAAAGAAACATAACCTGAACTAACAAAAGTTCACAAAGTTGGAACTGCTCTACCTGGCACATCACCACTCATCGGATATCTCAGAAAAGCACACTCAATGAGACACTTCCCACCCAATCACATCAGCCAGTTTTGAGTTAGTGACACCTGGTGTAGGCAGGAAGTGGCCCCTTGGGCACTTTGGGCAGGGTCAGAGCTCAGAACAGTGCTCCGTGCAGACTCTATCCAAATTCGGAACACAAACCTTTTGGCCCAGCAGGCCGCTGCTAGGGACTGACTTTAAAAGAGATGCTCACACCTGTACAAAGGTAAACTTAAAAGGATGATAGTGGCAGCGATATTTGTAACAGCAAAGGACTGAAACAGAGACATCTGCCCAGGGGAAGTGGCTGCATAAAAATTGGAGGCTTCTTGGGGCGCCTGGGGGGCTCAGCTGGTTGAGCATTCGACTTCGGCTCAGGTCATGATCTTGTGGTTCATGAGTTCGAGCCCAGCGTCAGGCTCTGTGCTGACAGCTAGCTCAGAGCCTGGAGACTGCCTGTCTTCAGATTCTGTGTCTCCCTGTCTCTCTGACCCTCCCCTACTCACACTGTCGCTCTCTCTCTCAAAAATAAATTAAAACATTAAAAAAAAATTTTTTTTAATGGAGCCTTCTGGCACAGAGCCGAACATGGCTGTTCTATGTGTACAGTCCGGAGAGACAGCCGGATTTAAAATCAAGCTGAGATTTAAAAAAAAAAAAAGCACACTGTTTTAAGGCGTGAAGGCACCCCTACATAAGGGTGCACAGGAAGAAGTCTGCACAGAACTCACGGAGCTGCTACCACTCGTGAGAACCAGCACTGAGCAGCAGGAGGGCCTCTCATTTTCACTTCCAGACAGCAGGGTTCCAGGACTTGTTTACAATGTGTGCCTAACAGTTTAGTACCTAAACACACGTACGTACACAGAAAAGATCCTCAATGCAAGGGGCCAGGTGCCTCTCATGTGCTTCAGAGGTGAGCAGGGCGGGCGGGCGGGGGGGGGTGAGAATTGGGGGTGAGGCCTCCCAGCAGGGCACCTGTTCTGTGAGCCTCTGTGCCTTCTCCGGAACGTGCCACAGGCTTTTGCCTCATAAAGCTGTAGAGCATGAGGAGTGGGCAACAGGACGTCCAGCTTTCGAACCTAAAACCCAGCCCCGGCTTTGAGACTTCCTGGAGCTAATGGCAGAGCCAGGGCCACAGGAAGGGTCTCTCCCTGACTGGGGGTCCCGGCCTCCTGGCTGCATCTGCTCACCTTGAGAAATCGCTGCTCCAGCACCTCATGTTCCCACTGCAGGTCCTTTAGCTCTTTCTCAGTGACCTTCAAACGTGCTTTTGTGCGCTGGAGAGAAAATGGGGGGTAGAAGACAAAGTATTCAGGACCAGGCGTCCACATAATACAGGCTCCTGGGGGATGGCAAGCCCAAAAATAATTGTGGAAAAGAGCTGCCGCAGGGGCACCTGGCGTCTCTTGATCAGGATTGTCAGTTCCAGCCCCATCCTCAGTATAGAGATTGCTTGAATGAATGAATGAATGAATGAACGAATGAATGAATGAAGGGTTGGCTCAAAGACGCAGGCAGCTAAGCTCCCACCACGGCAGGCTGGTGGATACCTATCTCCCCAAACATGCACCAGCTTTACATCCTATCCATGGAAAACACTGGTCAAAGAAAGCAGAGATTCAGCCCCCCATTCCTGCCCTAAAGGCCAAACCCTGCTCTGGGACTCAGGAGACATCTTGCTGATGTTCCTCCTCTCCTGAGCCCAGGAGGAAGTGCACGGAGGGAGGCAGGCAGAAACTCACAACCAGGATCTGTTTGTCCCTCTCATAGTTCCCGAGCTGCTTCTGCATCTCGTTCATGTCATCCCGAGCCTTCTGGAGAGGCTCTGCCAGGCGCTTGTTCTGCATGGACACCTCCATCATCTCCTTCTCGAGCTGATCTTCCTTCTTGCGCATGTCCTCCATCTGCTCCTGTTGACACAAGTACAGGTGCGGAAGGGGTTCGGCAGGCAGAGCTGAGGTCTTGGTAGGGGGGAGAGCCATGAGCCCTCCTGCCCATGAAGGACAGTCCTGAAGACCGAGGCCTGTTTTATGTGTGAACACAGAGTAACTCTGCAGTCCTCGCTTATTCCGAATCTTCTAGGAAGGCTACTACCGCACAAATTGAGATTACACTTTTCCAGGATCCCAGGGGCACCCCCACTGTGGAAACTCTGTCCGTGCCAGCACTGGCGTGGTGATGACACCGCCGAAGCAGCCACGCTAGAGCCCCCACTGCAGTTCCGCATAGAGCCTCTACCTATCAAATGTGTCCTTTTTCATCAGCCCCACCCACACCACAGTCAGGGCAACACCCTGGCTGTTTTCAGCTCCAGGTGTGGAGAGGTTCCATTATGAAATTCAAACAAGGACAATTGAGGGGCACTATCAAATATTTTTATGAGGAGGGTACTGAGCCTGATGGGGCTGAGGCCTAGTGTTGGGGCCCCGGGTCCAGCCAGCCCTAGTGCAGCACCTTGAGGGAGTTGATGAGAGCCAGGTTATTGAGGGTGATGTCATTGTAGTAGTTCTTGATGTCTGTAAAGGCCTCTTGGTGCTGCTGCATCAGCATGTTGATCTGGCCATTCTTCCTCTCCTCCACCTCGTGAATCTCAGTCTTTCTCCTCAGGTCAAGTTCATCCCTAAGCATCTTCATTTTTTTATCATACTTAGCCTCAATTTCTGAAAGGCAGAAGCACATACAGAGCAGGTTGGCAGAGGAACCAGTGGCCCAGTGGCTATAAGAATCATCTATTCTTATACCTAGGGACACCTGGGCAGCTCAGTCGGTTGAGCATCCGAGTCTCGATTTCCGCTCAGCTCATGATCTCACGGTTTGTGGGTTCAAGCCCCACGTCTGGCTCTGTGCTGATAGCATGGAGCCTACTTGGGGTTCTCTCTCTCCCTCTCTCTCTCTGCCCCTCCTCTGCTCATGCTCACTCTCTCTCTCTCAAAAATAAACATTAAAAAAAAAAAAAAAAGAATAGATGGGACTTCTAAACACGGCCCAGGAACATGAACCGGGACTTGTGAAGGTTGCACACACAAGCTCGGTCCAAACACAGGACGGGTTCGGGTGGACTTCTCTCTGCTGAAGCTCACAGACGACATATTCAGCACACATGCCACTGTCTGCCTTCCCTTGCCTGTGGCAGGCATTGACAATCCATCCCGGGATTAGGGTTCCCAGCAACCAAGCGTTGCTGGCCCCAGGGCTCTGTGGTCACCCAGGCCGACTCGAGAGCTTTGTTAGTGAACCAGACAGACTTCTCCCATGGGAGCCTCCTCGGGCCGGAAGCGTGGGAAAGACTGTTCCAAGAATACGGCCCACAAGGCTGAATAACTGCCATGTGCCTCGAACTGCTGGTTTGTGCCAGGAGTAGGGAAGTAGGTGGTAATCACAACCTCCTCAGCTTGCATGGACCTAAGTTGTTCTGGGATTCTGAGCAATCCATCAGCCTTGGAAACGACCACATGTCTCTCTGCATGTCTAGGCCATTCTAACCTGGTTTCCGTGCCCTGGGTTAGCAAGCCCTAGAGGTAAAGTTCCTTCCGACAGGATGCTAAGAAACTGACCTCGCACTTGCCTCTTGAAGTCATCCCGCATCTTGGTGACCTCCTCGCTGTGCTTCTGCAAAGGCAGAAAAGCAGGCCATTACTAGGTAACAGACCCACACAGAAGCCTCCCTCTGGGGCTGGCCCTGCTCCTCAATGGTATGGAAAATCCAACTCCATAAACCATGTGCTGTTTCTGGAGAGGGCTGGGTCTCCCTCATCTCCAAGCTCATGGACCATGCTCAGAATAGCGTGGTTTTGGTAACTTCCATGTTTCATAATTCACTTTCCCTGGCTAATGACACATGCTAACAGACATGCTAAACACTGACCGTGCTTGGCCCTTCTCTCAGCTTGCCCTCAGGCTGGAGAGCACTGGCCATGTCTACACAGACCTGCAGGTTCTCTCCAGATGTCTGACAGCCTGCCTCCGCTGTGATGGAGAGCACCGTGAACAATTATTCTGACAGTTATATATAAAGGTTTTGAATAAAAAACTTAGATTATTTTTTATAGGGTAGTATTTTTGCACAAAGGGGAATTCCGACCATGTAACTATTCCATATCCAGGCCTCAGGTAAGCAGACAGCCTCACATCACTAAATTCACTGGAAATTTGTCTGTCAGCAAAGACCACACTATTCTTGCAGGCCCGAGACTTCATGGTTGGCCTTCACCCTAAAGTTTTTTCCAAGTTTAGTTGAGGCTGTGTTGCCTCCAGGCATGAGGCAAGAGTGTCAACAAAGTCTTCTGAACCCACCGCCAGAAAGAACCTTAGAAAACCAGAGTCAGACACATCTTCCCTCTGACCAAAACCTCCAAAGCTCCCCCAACTAAACCCAGGTCAAAGGCTTGGTCCTAACTGTGGCTTTGATGCCGACAAGCTCTGACCCATCTGCCCAGCCTCCTTGCCTCCTTGTCCCTTGTTCCTCTGGGCCTTCATACCAGCCCATCTCCTATGCCTTCTCCAGACCTAGTCTCCCTAAGCCTGGCTCAGCCCCGGCCGCCTTCCAGTCTTTGCCCAAATGTCACCTTCTCAATGAGGCATTCCCAGAATTCCTTGTGGAAGAATGCAACCCTAACCTCAATCCCCTGCACCCCTTCCCTGCATTGCTCTTCCCACAGCATTTGTGCCTGTGGATGTGCTCCATGTGTCCAATACTTCATTCTATCTTTTGTCTCCTTCCTGGACTGTCAACTGCACATGGGCAATCATTCTCTCATTCCTGTTCCCTATATGTCCCCAGAGATCAGAACAGGGCTTGGCACCTATGGGCACTCAGCAAATTAATTTCAACCTCCACCTGGAACCCCCAAGCCTCACTTGGAAAGGACCAAAAAGTTAGCCAGGCACTTATGAACCCAGCCTGCATGACAAACTGCCATGGCCACCTAGGGGCTGGCACACCGGATGCTTTAATGGTTGTATACGTTTCTAAATGCAACTGACAAGCTCCCTGGGAAAGCAGCCAGGTATCGGCAGCACGTGGAGAGGGACCCTGGGCTGGATTTCCCCCTTGGGAAGTCAATTTGTTGCTCAAATCTGAAATAGAATCTGAAACAGAATTCTGTACTTGGCCCCCAAATGGAATTTGTCCGTTTTTTATATATTTCAATTAATTGCCAAAATGCAGGAAGCTTCTAGCCAAAATATGAATTCCCAGTTAAGTTGAATAATCAGGAGTTCACGGTCCCCAGAGGCCAGTCAGGCACTGGCGACCCTAACACCTACCAGCCGCAGGTTCTTCACCACCACCTCGTTGGCCAGCTCCTGCTCCTTGAGCTCCACCTTCAGTGCCCGCATGTCCTTACGCAGTGCACCCTCCTGTGTGCGGTGCTCCTTCTGGGCCAGCTTCATGGCCACGGTGCCCTCGGCCTTCATCTCTGTCAGGCTGTTCTGATGCTCGTATAGCAGGTGCTTCACCTTCTGCTTGTACACCTGCAGGCAGTGAGAGCACTGCTTGCTGCCCTGCACTCTCACCCACACCCGTGTGTGCACACTCGCCTGCTCACCTGCCCATGCATGCTCACCTGCAGGCACATACCCCCCTTTTTTAAAATGTTTTATTTATTTTGGAGAGAGAGAGAGAGAGCACAAGTTGGGGAGGGGCAGAAAGGGGGACAGAGGATCTGAAATGGGCTCCAAGCTGACAGCAGAGATCCCGATGTGGGGCTCAAACTCACAAACCAGGAGATCATAACCTGAGCCAAAGCTGGACACTTAACCAACTGAGCCCCCCAGGTACCCCATGCACATGAACTTTTATAAAAAATACTTTCATGAGGTACCTTGGTGGGATTCTCTCTCTCCCCGTCTCTCTCTGCCCTTCCCCCACTAGTTCTCTCTCTCTCTCTCCTTCTCAAAATAAATAAACTTAAAAATAAAACAGGGGTGCCTGGGTGGCTCAGTCGGTAGAGCATCCGGCTTCAGCTCAGGTCATGATCTCGCATTAGTGGGTTCGGGCCCCACATCAGGCTCTGTGCTGACAGCTCAGAGCCTGGAGCTTGTCTTCAGATTCTGTGTCTCCCTTTCTCTCTGACCCTCCCTTGCTCACGCTGTCTCTCTCTCTCTCTCAAAAATAAATAAAACATTAAAAAAATAAAATAAAATAAGATAAAATAAAATAAAACAAAACAAAAACCCTTCATTTCCCAGTGTAAAGGATACAAAAGGCTGTGACCCACAAAGCAAGGAGAGAAAATGCCCCCCTGCCCCTTGTCCAGCTCTTCTGTCCCATACGGTATGCCCAGCAGGGAGAGGCAGGCCAGCCCCATTTACCTTGATCTCAACCTGGTGCCTCTCCTCAGCCTCCTCCATCTCCCGGTCTTTGTTCCGCAGCTCGGCCTTCTTCTCCTCCAGCTGCCTCCGCGTGATCTCCCAGAACGTATGGATCTTGTCCCGCTCCAGCTGGAAGTAGTTGCGCTCCTCACGCTCACGGTCCAGCTCCTCACGGATACGGCCGACGTGCTCCTCCACCTGCCAGGCAGAGCACAGCCATGAGGACCCGGCAGGGACCCACTCACTGCAAAGAAGAAAGAAGGGCCACTCTCACCTAAAAACAAGTGAAAACTAAAAGTAAGAAGTTAAACTATGATGCTAGAGAGATCCCAAGGACAGGACACATTCAGAAAATAGCAGCAATACCTTGAATGTAGCCAATAATCATAAAATGATTATATCCTTTCATCCATTCCCAGGAATTTATACTTGAGAAATTTCTCAAAAGAACACAAGAGTTGGGCTCCTGGGTGGCTCAGTCAGTTGGGCATCCAACGTCGGCTCAGGTCATGGTCTCACCGCTCGTGAGTTCCAGCCCCGCATCGGGCTCTGTGCTGACAGCTCAGAGCCTGGAGCCTGCTTCTGATTCTGTGTCTCCCTCTCTCTCTCTGCCCCTCTCCTGCTCACGTTCTGTCTCTGTCTCTCAAAAATAAATAAACGTTAAAAAATTAAAAAAAAAAAAAAAAGGAAGAACACAAGAGTTATCTGTTCAAAGATATTAGCCACACCATTATTACAACAGCAAAAAAATTTTAAGGGAAGTAATCTGAGATGATTTCAAATGGGGAAATGGTTGAGAAATTAGAGTAAACATCCTAGATTATATGGCCCAAAGACACATAAATATGAAAATGATGGAGCAGCATGTACACACATTCACAAAACAAAACTGAATTTAAAAACATTCACCGTTAGGGTGCCTGGGGGGCTCAGTCAGTTAAGCATCTGACTCGATTTCAGCTCAGGTCATGATCTCACGGTTTGGGAGTTCAAGCCCCGCATCTGCACTGTCAGCACAGAGCCTGCTTGGGATTCTCTCTCTCCCTCTCTCTCTGCCCCTCCCTTGCTCTCTCTCAAATTAAATAAATAAAACTTAAAAAAAAAAAAAAGAAAAACACTCACCTTTAAAGATATATGTTAAGCAAAAACAATATACAAAACCAGAAGACCCCCTAACAGTCAAAAAGGTTTCATCCAAAGCCCACTGCAAATATGCAAATAGGTTAATTATTTTTTAAAAGTAAGGCAGGCTCTTGGCTTTCTTGGGAATTTCATTTCCATCAACAATTGGTCATCTTCTGAGCATAACTTCAGGCCACTCATTGTGAAGTTTTTCTCTCCTGATAACCCCACTCCCCACAGGGAAACCACATTTCTCACTTCAGGAGAAGGCCAAGGGGCGCCTGAGTGGCTCAGTCAGTTGAGCATCTGACTCTTGATGTTGGCTCAGGCCATGACCCAGGGCCGTGGGATCGAGCCCCATGTCAGGCTCTGCACTGAAAGTGGAGCCTGCTTGGGATTCTCTCCATCTCTCTCCCTCTGCCCCCTCCCCCACAAATAAATAAACGTTTTTTAATGTTTTTGGTTTTTTTTTATTTTTGAGAGAGAGAGAGAGAGAGAGAGACAGAGCACAAGAGGTAGCGGCAGAGGGAGAGGGAGACACAGACTCCAGAGCAGGCTACAGGCTCTGAGCTGTCAGTGCAAAACCTGACGTGGGGCCCGAAATCCACGAACCGTGAGATCATGACCTGCGCCGACGTCGGTCGCTTACGCAACTGAGCCGCCCAGGCGTCCCCTAAATACACGTTTTTTAAAAAGAGAGAGAGGGGCGCCTGGGCGGCTCAGTGGGTTAAGCGACCGACGTGCGCAGGTCATGATCTCACGGTTCGTGGGCGTGAGCCCTACACTGCACTCTGCTCTCGGCAAAGAGCCCGCTTCACGTCCTTTGTCCCCGTCTCTCTCTGCCCCTACACCATTCATGCTTTCTCTCTCTCAAAAAAGAAATAAAACATTAAACAAATTAATGAAAATGAGTGAATAAGATGAGTTAAAAAGTTTAAGAAGAGGGAGGGCCACGATGGCGAGCAGCCGGCACCGTGGGGAGGGGCCTGGGCGGGGCCCGCCCCCCGAGGGTCTTACTAGGGCATCCGCAGATGACAGTCTTCAGGTCACAGACCCTGAGGATCTAGCCTCAAGCAAGTAGCCTAAACCAGGCTCCTGCCTGCTTCGACTGACTCACAGTGTTAGATTTCACTCAGTATTTAGGCTTCTTATAAATATCCAGATTTCTAGCTTCTCTTTGAAAATCAGGAAACAGACCACAATGGAGCCCAATGCCCTCAGGGTAACCATCCAATGAACTGAGTGCCGCTGTCCCCGGTCCCTCACCCCTGCCTGGACCCTACACAGTTCTGAGGTGTCGGTGCCCACGCGTACAAACTGACCACTGCTGTGTCACGGCTCTGTACCGGCAGGCACAAGAAGCAAACGGGGGACAAACAGCTCAACGGACGGAGCAATGTGATGTGCAATCCATTCTCCACACAGCAGTCCCAGTGATCTCTCCAAGCCACAACCCGACCCATCACCATCTCCTTAAACTGTTTATGGTTTCCCTGCATGTAAAATAAAGCAACTCTTCACTTGTGTACAAGGGCCTCTGTCCAGCTCGTCAACTTCAGCTCATGTCACTCCCCCTGTCTCCTTTGTGTTTACATCTTCTCTTAAAACTATCAAGTCAGTTACTAACACCAACCCACAAGCTGACATGGAACCCTCAACAGGCCCGTATCAGACACTCATGGGTCAGACATCAACACAGAGGCTGGTGGGGTCACTGCACCTGCTCTCGTGGTTCACCATGTGCTGTGGTTTTTAGAAGCCTTTTAACTGGAATTATCAATATATAATTACATTCTCTAGTCTTTAATGTCGTCAAAATGGGTAAGTGGCTTAAAATAATTCCTACTGTTTAATGGCCAATAAAATCAACAACAATACATATAAGCATATGACAGCTCAGTAAGCATCAAAGGATAAGACTGAAAGGATACAAAGAAATTTAAAAATAGTTCTTATTTCAGAAAATCATTTCCTTCCAAATTGCTACCACCCTATTTAAAAATGTCTTCCATGTAGCTATACCTGTACTGACGCTTTTTTTTTAATATTTCCTGTGCTTGAGAGCTTTGGCGCTGATGTGAAGTATGGAAAGGGGAGGAGGCGTATCTTGGGTTTGGACACAAGCGCAGGAACAGACTGAGGGGAGATGGACGACGAGGCCGTGGGCAACAGTCTGCAAGAGGCTCATGAAGACAAACAGCCAGAGACAACTTGGAACAACACTAGCCAGGCCCATCCCAACCCAGCACTGGGCCGAGGCCTTGCTCACCTGCTCCTTGCTCATGTCCTCTGGAGCAAGCCCGTCAACTACCGGGACACCTTTGGTTTTCCCTTTCTTCCCTCTCTTCTTGGGTGCCTTTGATTAAAGAAGAAATGATTGGGTAAGAAAGGGAGGCCTGGCTCTGCTTAACTCCGGGCCCTCTGGAAGAGGAGCACCTGTCGTGGTGTGTCTATCCTACTGCTCACTGTCTCATGCCCCACCTGGAGCAGCACATCACTCTGCCCTAAGGTTTCCCCACCCTCATCCACCCACACATTCTCTGTTGACACCTTTGGACAAACAAGGAAAAAAATCTTCTTTTTTCAGAAGAGAACATTTTCTCCCTCAGAAAGGAAGGGAGGGGGAACTCATTCCAAATCCATTCCTTGGTATGTGGCAGAGACCTCCTTTGGTGTACGTGCAAAATTTACTTGGCCAGGACGAACCCTAACACCACACTGTCAAATGTTACCATGTTGGCTATAATGCTGGGTCACCGCCATAGAGTAACCTGCAAGAAACTGTTCAAGGAGAAATGTCTGCATAGCAATGGTCACAGGTGGTAACATGAAGCTTCCTTTCTTCCAAAATAAAACTCCTTCAGAGACCCAGGGGCGCCTGGGGTGGCTCAGTCAGTTAAGCATCTGACTCTGGATTTCGGCTCAGGTCATGATCTCAGTTTGTGGGATCAAGCCCTGTGTTGGGCTCTAAATTCTCTCTCTCCCTCTTGGCTCTGCCCCTCTCCTGCTCACGCTGTCTCTCCCTCAAAATAAATAAATAAACCTTAAAAAAAAATCCTTGGGTCATGTCAGTGGCTATCTCAGTTAAGCGCCCCACTTCGACTCAGGTCATGATCTCACGGTTTGTGAGTTCCAGCCCCACATCAGGCTCTGCTGACAGCTCAGAGCCTGGAGCCTGCTTCTGATTCTGTGTCTCCCTCTCTCTCTGCCCCTTCCCCGCTCTCACTCTGTCTCTCTCTGTCTCTCAAAAATAAACATTAAACAGGGGTACCTGGGGGGCTCAGTCGGTTAAGCATCCGACTTCAGCTCAGGTCATGATCTCGCGGTCGTGGGTTCGACCCCCGCATCGGGCTCTGTGCTGACAGCTAGCTCAGAGCCTGGAGCCTGTCACAGGGAGGGTCTGTGTCTCCCTCTCTCTCTGCCCCTCCCCTGCTCACGCTGTGTGTGTGTCTCTCTCTCAAAAATAAATAAAACATTAAAAAAATTTTTAAGAAACATTAAAATAAATAAATACATAAATAAATAAATCCTTGAAAGAAGCCTGTCAAGAGCTGAAGCAGACCCCACTCACCATGGGTGTGCTGTAAATGGTTCACCACACGGACCTGCTCATAGTGTCATTTGCTTAACAACTTTGACAAGCTGAGAGAACCTCCCACCTCCACTCACCTCTCAAGGGCCACTCAAGCAGATATTGAATTTCCAAATCCTTATCTTTATGCCTAGACTTCTCCCAACTCTGTGACCCATGCTTTTGTGCCTGTGTGACTCTCCATGTTTCTGTAACGTATTTGTGTATGTGTCTAAATGTCCCTACTAAGGTTTTCACGTGTGTATATGCACGTCTACACGTCTCTGTAACATGTTCATGATTACAAAAAAATTTTACATGGGTATCTTAGAAAACACAAAAAAGCAAAAAATAGGAATATCACCCATATTCCCACAAGCTAGTGATAAATATAAGTATTTTAGTGATCTTCTCTGGTTGATTTTAAAAGACCCATCCGCTAAAAATCTTTACTCCTAATATACTGCCCTCTTTCAAATCCCTCTGCTTCAACAAGTCACCCCATCAGGAGGTGAAAGGTTCATCACTACTGGCAATTCACAGCCAACTGCAGGGGCTTGGTGCAGCTCCTGGAGAGCTGATGGCCTGCGTGCTACATCTTCCCAGAAAATGCACTACTCAACACTTCCATATCATGGGTGCCAGGGCAGCTGAGGACCCTATTACAGGAGAGAGGCAGGGATGAAGAACTGGCGAGGCAGTGAGCTCCCCGTCTTGCCCTTCACAGGACAGGCCTGACTGCTACGGGGCTCTCCAAGGAAACAGCAGCTCCTGTATCCTGAGGCTCTGTCCAGGACTCCTTGCTGTAGCGGGAACTCTGCGGTACGCCTCGGGCTCTCCATCCCAGAGACTGGGGGTCCTAGAGTATCCCCTGAATCCGACTGTGCTCCATGGGACCCTATGATGTCAGACCCTAGGTCCCAAGGATCGGAGGACTGAGACTTCCATTCCAAATAGGAAATCCTTTTGTCCCACGTTCTGTTTTCTGGACAGCTAGGTCTCGGGGTGGGGGAGTGGGGGGCGGAGGTTCTAGGAGTACCGCTGTGAGCACAGGATCCTGGAGATCCCAGATCTCTCAGCTCCAGGTGAGTGCGGGGTGCGGGGTGCGGGATGCGGGATGCGTAGCACCCCATGCTCTCCTCATGGGGACGCCACAAGAGCACCAAGGCCTCAATTCCAGGAACCCAGAGCTCCAAGCCTCCCCATTCTTGGGGTCTCAGTGTGCACAGGTCCCGGGGACCCAGGCCTCCCCATCCAGGGGCCTCTCTGCGAGCAGGACTGGCTAACCAAGGAGCCCCCGGCCCCCTCGGAGACCCTAGCCGGGACCCCGCGCCTCCTCACCATGGCTCTGGCTGTCGATTCCCGCCGCGACCCGCAGACACACTCGCCCGCCCAGGCGAGGCTGCACCGTCTCCCGGCAACGGATGGGCGGTCCTCCGCGAAGTCTCGAAGATCCTCGCGAGATTCAGCCAGCCTGTACAGTCCCTTGCAACAGCGGAGGCGAGTTCCTAGCAACGCGCGCTGAGCTGAACCTGGGGTCGCCCGAGTCGGGTAGGTCTTGCCGGCGGCGTGGTGTCAACCACACACTGGATCTCCCCGAAGCTCCTAAACGCATTTCGTTGGGGGACGATGGTGTCTTTTGCGTGTATCCCCGACTAGAACTTAAGCTCCACGGAGAGGGGAGGAACTGTTTTGTTCACTTCTTCCTTACAGCGCCTAGAACAACGGTACAGAGCAGGTGTTCAATAAGAATGCCTTCAGTGAAGGAGGGAGACAGGAAGGAAAGAAAGCTCTGCCACCCAAGGCTCCCAGATGTTATGCAAATTGGATTCAAATTTGGGCTGAGATTACGCCCGTGGGCCACACCCACCCTGCCCACCTTTGAAAATTCCTCCCACCAGCTGCCCCGGGGAGGATGGAAGATAGCTGGGTTTCCGCAAACCATCAGAACAAAACAAAAATAGGAAAGAAAAATATTTTCCAGCTAGCTCCAAAGTTTTGAAATCAGCAAGTTTCTCCTTCTCAAAAATAAACTGCTCTGCCTGCGGAGGCGTCCTCTGTGGCCCCCTGTCCTCGTGGTGGGGAAAAACTAGAAACCTCTGCCAGAGGCTTCCAGACAGGCACTGCTGAAAAAGAGATATGAGGTTCCTTTCCCAACCTCTTGCTCTGAAAACTGCAAATCATCATATGATTTTTGCAAGTGAATTTCCGATCCCTGCCACCACCCTGTCGCCTATGTGCATCACTCTCTGTCAATCAGAAGACTAAGAGTTTGTCATAAGCAGGTGCCCATCTTTATACACCATTTGTCCTCCTTTTTTCTACACCCTCTACTTTAACATCTTCCTAACTAGTGATTTTGCAGCAGGTCATGTGTTCCCATCTGTTTGGGGATGGAGAAGATTCCAGAATCTTCTCCCCCCTGGAGAGTTGCACTGGGGACAAAGTGTGAGTAATGAAGAAGGGGTTGGGTGAGCTTGGATCTCCCAGTCCCACCCAAGAAAGAAGATGCCTCATGACCTGGACTTGCTTAGGCCCCAGGCACGCACCCAGAGGCAGGGATCTGAGAGCCACAGTGAGGACACTGAGGGGCTTCCTGTTTGCCCACATAAGCCCTGACTGCTCTTGGACTGGAGCAGCCAATTGGAAGGACCCATCTTGCACAGAGCCATGATTTATTTATAGCAGGCGCTGAGGCCTTTGTGAGGTCTGGTCCTGTCCCTGTGCCTGGGTAGCCAAGAGTCTACGCCTCTGTGCCAGACACCACTGGCCTGATAGGGGCCTCCTCCCCCAATGCCAGGGCCTCCCAGAGGGGGTTTGGCAGGCGAGACAGTGCAGCTGGGTAACACAGAAGGGTAAGTATTGTTATATGGCCGACCCAATATGCTAGGTGCCTCATGCTGATTGGCTTTTTTGCTTTAGAAGTCAGGGAGTTCTGAAATGAATGCTTTAACAAGAATTCCTTTTAGCAAAAAGGGCAAGAATAAGAAGGTTAGCTCAGGATAACGAGACAGGGAATTCATTTGTCCAAACCAGCAGCATCGCTTAGTTTGTCAGTATGGATTGCAGAGATGAATAGTTCCAGAGAGCCCTGGCTGACAACTCCCCGGGCTCCTGACAAGACCCACAGTGACCTATACTTTTCATATTGGATTTGAGTTCAGATTCTTAGAAAAGAGTCTTTTCTTCACATGACTCAAGATGCTTTTATTCAGCATCAAGCTGTGCAGCTCTGAAACCCAGATAAATGGCATCTGAGTTTCCTGCAAAATCACAGAGCAAATGTTAATACATACAAGCCCACTGACCATATTGTCTAATGTCTGGCTCTTCCTCATGCCTGCTTACTTGGTCAGTCAGGTAAACTGCCTCAGACCACTGCATCAACTCAGTAGATGCCTGGATGTGAAGATAACAGAGTACTGCAGGGGCACCCGGGGGGCTCAGTCAGTTAAGTGTCTGATTCTTGATTTCAGCTCAGGTCATGATCTCATGGTTCATGGGATCAAGCTCCGTGTCAGGCTCCATGTTGACAGCAAGGAGCCTGCTTGGGATTCTCTCTCCCTCTCTCTCTGCCCCTCCCCTGCTTGTTCTCTCTCTCTCCTTCTCCCTCTCTCTTCCAAAATAAATAAATACACTTTAAAAAAGATAACAGAGTAATGGAGAAGACTGGACTCTCATTTATAGATAAATAGTGAAGTATTTACAAATGAAATCACATAATGTGTAGGATCTGCTTCAAAACAATCCACCAAAGAAGGGCGGTGATTGATAGTAGAGAGGAATTATGATCAGCCATGAGCTGGTAACTGTTGGATTTGGGTGTTGGGTACAAGCAGGTTAATTGTGCTATTCTCTCTCCTTTTGTTTGAAAATGTTCTTAATAAAAGGTTCAAAATAAATAGACACTGGTCTCTGGAGTGAGATCACCTGCTGCTTACCAGCTGAAATGCCTTAGACAAGGTCTCCTCTGTATCCACCTATTCATCTCTCAAAGAGGGAAAATTATTAAAGAATTGCTATTACAGTTACTATGGCTGCATAACAGGTTACCCCCCAAAATAATGGCTTGATACAGTAACAATACCAGTTTTGCTCATGAGTCTATGACTCGGACAGGATTCGGTGGGGGACAGCTCAGCTCAGCTCCACAGAACACCCCCAGAAGGGTGGCTCAAAGGCGGGGTCTCATATCTGCCCATTGCCTGAGAACTTAAGTTTGGTCTACTGGCTATGGCTGGCCAGAACATACACAGGTGGCCTCTTGAACGGCCTGGGCTTCCTCACGTAAGGTGGCCAGGTTCCAGGGGGTCTTCTGAGGGAGAGGTGAATCCCCCTTATGACCCAACTTTAGAAGTCACATGGCACCATTTCTGCCACACTGTATTGGCCAGAGCAGTCACAAGCTTTGCCCAGGTTCAAGCAGAAAAAGTATAGATGAGGGAGTGTCTTGAAAAGGTTCTGGAAACGGAATCAGAAATACCAATCTGACCATTTTAAGAAAGTACAATCTGCCACCCTAGCTCACTCTGAACAGCCAATACCCATCACCTGTCCCAATTTCCCAGGGCACTCACTGGCTTGCTTATGTCCCCACCACCCATCCTATAACTCAGTTTTGTCCCTGAAAAGCCAAACTCTCTGCCTTTTGGGGTCACATGGAGGCCAGTGGCTCACAGCAAGGGCTGGTTCTACTAGGTCATGAAATCATTTTAGAAGGTTGCAAACTGCAGTTTTTGTTTTCATTTGTTTTGTAAACTAAAGGAAAATGGGAACCATTAGCCAGCCTCACTGACTGACAGTCTCAAAGGCTGTGGGTTCCCCGTAACTGGAGTGGGGCTGGGCGGTGAGGGCCCTTAGGCCCCTTAGGTGGCTCAAACTGTATGGATCACCTGCCTTTGAGAGGGTGCCTTTCCTGTGAACACCAAGTTCATACCCACCTCCCTTCTCTGTGGGCCTTTTCCACTCCCAGCTGGGAACAAACCCGTTCTCCCTGATGCTTTTCTGTGGTTGTTTTTTTTTATATAAAAGTGCAGTCTTTGGGCTTGGATTCAGACTCTCTGGCTTCCAGTGCCTGGCTGTGCAACCTTGGTCAGGTTACGTACCCTCTCTGTGCTCAACTACTTCACCAGGAAAAACAGGACACCGCCTTCTTTGGATCTCTGGCAGAATTAATGAGATACTGTACACAAAGAACTTGACACAGGGACGCATTCCAGGGGCGTGTGTTTGCGGTTCTCAACGCACCCAGATCCTGCCTTCCTTCCCGCGGCGCCCTGGCTGCTGGCTACCATCTCCCTACCTCCCATCCCCCACCCGCGCCCCACTCCGGCCTCGCCGTTACACTCTCGCCCAACCCCATCCCATGTTCTCCATAGTATTAACCACAATCTGCAATTCTTTGCTTACAGGCCAGGGGTGTGGGCGCCGCCTTTGCCTCTCCTCGTGCCTCCCCTCCATGGCCAGCGAGGCACCTACGAGTAGCTGGTACCCCATATACCTGGGGGTGAACAAATGGACGGAAGTCGGCGCGGCGGCTGGAGGAGTGTGCGCGCTGGGGGCGCAGAGGGCGCTAGAGTGGCACCGGCCCCGGGACGCCGCCGCCGGATGCGCAAGGGTCCGCAGCGGGAGAGGTCTGTGGGAGAGACGGTCCGCAGGGCGCGAGACCGGCAGGGGGCGCGCGCGGGGCCGGGCGGGGCCGCACCTGTGCTGCGGGGCTCGGGGGGAGGATGCTAGGGGGAACCCGGGCCCCGGAGCAGCTGCGCGCCCCGCCCCGCGGGCTCCTCCCCGCCGCCGCGGCCCCCCGGCTGCTGCCCCGATGCGCTGCGCCGGGAGCTGGGGCCGAGTCGCCGCCGCAGCTGCAGGGGCGCCCGGGCCGGGTGACGCCAACGCCGCCCGCGCCCCTCCCAGACACCGCCGGCCGCATGGAGCCCCCGGAGGGCGCCGGCCCCGGAGGTGAGTGTGGCCCCAGTCCCCAGAAGTGCCCGAGCCGCTCCTTCCCCGCAGCCAGCACAGCCCCTTACCCCCGGGCCCACTCATCGGCCGCTCCCGGGGGCCGCAAACACCGCCCGGTAGCTCAGAGTCGAGCCTGGCCGGAGCGGGAGGAAGCCTGGCCTGCCGCCGCCGCCGCCGGGGAATTCACGCCGGGGGCATCTCCCGGGAACGGCCCCCGCGCTAGGCGGGGGGCGCACGCACCGCGTCCCCGCCCCCTTGTCCTCTGCGCTTCAGGCCCCCGCAGCCGCCAGGCGCACTCCTGGGTGGTTGGCCCAGAGTTTCGTGCTGAACCCCATCCCAGCAGAGCCGGGGTTCTGGGGGTCAGAGCATGGGGCGTGTCTGGGCCGTAGTTTGGGGTCCGGGTCGGCGAAGCGTAGGGGTTGCCGCTGGCCTCCTGGGCCGCGCATCCGCTTTGTTCGTCCAAGTCGCAATTCACCGGGGGTTAGGGCAGGAAGGCCGCCTCTGGGATCCTGCAGGGCACCGCGCTTGGATAGGGCCTGGGGGAATGGGAGGAGAGGGAGGGCAGTGCACCTGGCACGGCCTTCGGGGGGGCCTGCCCCCAAGCTTGCAGGGGTTGTCGGCCTGGGTGAGACACAGGGGCGCTCACATCTGGGAGGGCAGGTGTGCACGGAGGCCGCCTGGAAGCCTCTGTCAGCTCCTGGTAACTCTGGCGTTTGAGTCTCCCCTCTTGGGAGTCTGGCCCAGGCAGGGGGGGCAGCTGGTAATGAGAGGAAAACTCTAGGAACCCCATTTCAGAGTCCTTTCAGGAAGAGTGTTGGGACGGCCAGCGCCTCCACCGGCCTGGCCAGGCCCCAGATGCATCATGGGTTTCCTGGAGGTCCCATCCCAGGGAGCTACTCTTGACAGCACAGGGACCTGTGGAGGGACACCAGCCACATCAGCGACCTCATCTGGAGCCCAAATGGATGGCGCGATGGGGGGGGGGGGGTTGTCCTGAAACAATGGGCCCACCCACTGCTGTGTCTGCAGTCTGCGCTGGACAGGTGCATCCCAGACAGCTGTCTGGAGGACCTTGTCACCCTGCAAGTGCCACCAGACACACCCAGAGCTGGTGGGTGTGGGTTTTCTTTGTATTGTCATTTGTGGAAGGGATCCACCTTTTTCTTGCTATTGACAGTACCAGAACCCCAGGACTTCCCAATGGCAGCTTTGAGGGGATGTGAAGGGAATGGAGAGCTGGAGAGCACGGAAGTCTGAGATGTGGGCAAAGCAGCTTGGCCTTCAGTTTTCATGCCCACTTCTGTCCATGGGGACAGACTCACTTCCCATGCAGGACTGTGGGAGCCCTGAGTGAGATGATGAGGGAAAGTGTTTGGGAGAGGGGCTTTATGATTTCAGCTTCTGAATCTCACTCATTCAGTGCACAAACACGTATTTACCAGGTGCCTACTCTGTGCAGGAGTAGGGGTGGGAACACAGTGGGGACAGATGGGGCCACACTGACTGGGCTCATACCCTTGTTACCTAGTAGCCATTTCCTGCCTACACAGTGGCCTGGTGATCTCCATTCTATGGGATCTCATGAGGTCATGAGGCTCTGTCATTCTCGCAGTTCACGGACTCTTGAAAACTTTATTCTGGAGCACGTGAGACACACAAAGAAGTGGAACAGTGTGGTAAAGCTCCGTTTTGTGCCACCTCCCAGCTGCTCTACCAGACTGCCACCATCCTCCTTTCAGTACTAGTCTGTAGCCAATCTCGACATATTATTTCATCTGTAGTTCTGAAAGTATGTCTAAAAGATAAGGTCTTCACAGAGCATAATGAAGATACCATTTTTGCACCTAAACAAATTAACAATTTATTTTTTAATGTTTATTTTGAGAGAGAGGGAGAGAGAGAGAGAGCATGAGGGAGAAGCAGAGAGAGGGAGAGAGAAAATCCCAAGCAGGCTCCATGCTGTCAGTGCAGCACCCGACGTGGGGCTCAAACTCACAAACCGTGAGATCATGACCTGAGCGGAAATCAAGTCAGATGCTTAACCGACTAAACCACCCAGGTGCCCCAACAATAATTTCTTAATATCAAAGTGTGCAGACATGGAAATGAGAAAGGAGGCAGTGCACTTCTTGAAGGGCCCCAGCTGGGGAAAACCAAGGTTGTGACCCCACTGAACTCCAAGTCTGTCTGAACAGCCACAGGGAGAGGCCGGGGCCCTGAGCTCAGGAGGCTGAGCCTTGGCAGGGCCCACCCAGCATCCTCAAAGCAAGGGGCTAGGGAAATGGAGTATGAGTGCCCCCCCCACCTCTGTGACCATCTCTCCCTCCCCACTGCAATTTTGTCATACATATTCATTCATTCGCTTCATTAATTTGTTCATCTGTTTGTGCAGCACATCTCCTCAGTGCTTAGGGCAAGGCCCAGGGCACAAGGCAGGGAACTTGAGATTTGGGCCAAGTTCTCACACAAATGTGCTGTAAAATAGGTCAGCAGCATAGCACAAGGTAACCCTATCATATCCACTCACATCAGCAACCAGTGCCAGGGGGCAGAACTGTGGTAACCCACTTGCAGTCTCCATGGGGCCCTGATTCACTGTCTGCACGGGTCAGGGCAGCAGTGACCCCTGCAGGGGCTTGACGGGGGCTACACCGAGCTGAGAATCACAGTGTTGCTGCCCCACACCCTGGCCCCAAGTGACCCAGGGGCTGCTGAACCCACCCAGCTAGCTGCTCGGCCCGGCTGTCAAGCACACCTGCCCCACGCCTGCTTCTGAGATCAGCTGTGGGTCTCATCCATGGAGAGGTGATTCCTAGCACAGCCACTTAGTAACTATGCAGTGGGGTCTTGGGCTGACTCATACATTCAACAAACATCTATGGTGGACCTATTGTGTGCCAGGACCAAGCCTAGGTCCTAGAGGTCACACTTCTCTTACTCCCAGGCTCTGAACCCGATGCCTGGTGCATAGTAGGTGCACAGCAATTGTTAGTGATGTCTTGAGTCCTGGATTTGCCCTTCAATTCCAGCCAAAATCAACCTTTGTTTCCATGAGGATTTTACGATTTTAAGTAATCTCTACACCAAAGTGGGGCTCAAACTCACAACCCCAAGACCAAGCATCCTATGCTCTGCTTACTGAGCCAGCCAGACACCCTTGAGGGTTTCTTTTAATTGAGGTATAATTCACATATCATAAAATTCACGCTTTTAAAGCATACAGTTCAGTGCTTTTAGTATAGTCATAAAGTTGTGCAACCACCATCACCTAGAATTAGATGGCTCCAGTCATGATCCTGTCATGATTTTGTGGTTCGTGAGTTCGAGCCCCATGTTGAACTCTGCCCTGGCAGTGCAGAGCCTGCTTAGGATTCTCGCTTTCTCCTGTGTCTCTGCCCCTACCCCACTTGTGCTTTTTCTCTCTCAAAATAAACTAAAAAAAAAAAGTGTATATATATATATATATTCTCTCCCCATTTCACACACACTCCAGCTCCCGGAAACCACCATCTACTTTCTATGTCTTTTCTAATCTACTTTTCTATTTTTAAAACTTCTTGTTTTTATTTTTTTATTTTTTTTAATGTTTATTGATTCTTGAGAGAGAGAGAGAGAGAGAGCAAGTGAGCATGACCAGGGGAGGAGCAGAACGAGAGAGGGACACAGAATCTGAGGCAGACACCAGGCTCTGAGCTGTCAGCACAGAGCTCTACTCAGGACTCTAACTCACAAGCCATGAGATCATGACCTGAGCCGAAGTCGGACGCTTAACTGATTGAGCCACCCAGGTGCCCCTAAAATTTTTTGTTTTTAATGTTTGTTTATTTTGAGAGGCAGAGAGAGAGAAGAAAGAATTCCAAACAGGCTCTGCACTGTCAATGCAGAGCCCAGTGAGGGGCTCAAACTCGAGAACCGTGAGACCATGACCTGTGCCAAAATCAGGAGTCAGATGCTACACCGACTAATCTACTTTTCTATCTTTTATGGATTTGCCTGTTCTGGACATTTCATATAAATATTACCATAATGCATGCATGGCCTTTTGTGACTAGCTTCTTGCACTTACCCTAATGTTTTTGAGGTTCATCCATGTTTTATATCCGTGCTTTCCTTCTTTTTCTATGGTTAAGTAATATCCCATTGTGTGGATGGACCATATTTTGTTTCTCTATCATCCATTGATGGACATTGGGGTTTGAGTCCACTTTTGACTGTTGTAATACTTCAGTGAACATTCACGTGCAGGTGTTTGTGTGGACATGTGCTTTCAATTATCGTGGTTATAAGCGTAGGAATGAAACTTTGGGGTCATGTGGCAGCTTTATATGTTAATAGTTTGAGGAACCACTAGGCTGTTTTCCACAATGGCTATACCACTTTACATGCCAAGATCAATCCTGCTCCTTCCAAGGGGCTCAGAACCTTCTCTGTCCCTGGCATCTTCTGCCCTGGAGTTTTGACTCTTAATCTCCATTACATTCTTCCAGACAAAAGATCAGTGTCCTTGATGGCAAAAGTTGCATCTTCTGCTTTTTCTTCCCCCCACAGCTTTGACACAGAACAGGGACCAGGGTTTACATAGTACAGACCAGATCAACTGCCAAGAGACATGGAAAGGAATAAAAAATTAGACCTCTGATGACTTCAACATTCAGGGCTACCATTTTCTGTTTGACTCCATGATACCATCAACTGCAGATGCTGTTATTTCAGGGATGTTGAAATGTGTCAAAATGTGCTCCTTACAGTCAGTACAGCAGGCTAGGCTGTCTGAGACCCCTGGACCCCAGCATCTGTAATGATGCTTGTCCCCCACCTCATACTGTCTCAGCACCTGTGGACTTCATCCTTCCCACCTGGCTTGCATCTCATATAATTGGAGGTAGAGGTCATCCTACTCAACTCAGAACCCTTCAGCAGCTTCTCCCAGCTCACTCAGTAGCAGCCAAGGTCCTGATGACATCTGTGTGATGTGCATCCCCTGCCGTGTCCCCCTGCCTCACCTGTCACCATGGGCCATGTGTATGGAAGCATCTCAGAATTATGACAGCACGCACCAGCGCGATGTGAGCCCATTGATGCTCACACCCTCAGGGAGAGGGACCGGGGTTCTCTAGTTCCCACCTCAAGGGAACAAAGCAGTGACCCACAGAGTAAAGGCTCCTTGAGGACTCTTGACAGGGATTCTCAAATGGCTGATCAGAGGTTCAAGGCAGGGGTCCCTGCTCACCCCAGCTCAGAGCAGGGTCTGAATCACATCTCTTGTGCCATCTTGGTGGGAAGGTGTCCTTGCTGGGCTGGGTGGGCCAGGACACTGATAGATGTAACTGTATCCTCCAAGGACGCTCAGAAGCCACAATCCAAATGTGTCAGAGAGGTGAAAGCCAGATCCCCTGAGCCACTATCCAGCCCCAAGCCCCTTGTGATGACACAGCATGGGCAGGGCCCCAGCCCCATCTTCCCTCAGCGATACTTCCCAGGGAGGGTGGTGGCCTCCTAGAGGAGGCCAGGGTGTTACCCAGCCAGCCCTACAGCTGTGAATGGATGGCATTATCTTTCCACTCAGCTAGAGACCCTCTAGACCCACAGGACCTGCTCTCACCTAGATGTGACATCAGGCAGATGCTCCTGTAGCTTCATGCACACCCAGCTCTCGATGTTGACCCCATGGGACAGGCATGGGCCCTGGGGCCTTGCAGAGCACTGCTAAGGGGGGCCAGGAGGACATCTGTTCACTCTTCTGGGGCCACGATAGGGACATGGAGGAACCAAGGGGTCCAGCTGCCTCAAGGGACGTGCCTGACAGATTCTCTGGCTGAGTTCAGGGAGTGACAAGGTCAGGCAGCAGGAAGGGGAGATGGGTGGGCTCTGGAACATTTCAGAGAGGCTGGTAAGAGGTATGGATGGATGGATGTGAGCTAAGAAGACAAGGTGTTAGGCTGAGCAACAGAAGGATGCAGTTGGCACTTTTATGGGGCAAGGATCCCATCTCTGAGTGGCACAGTCTCTACCAAGCAGATTGCCCCGGGGCCTCCTGCTCTCATTTGAGAGAAAAAAACCCATCAAATATAAAACACAATTACATCTTTAAAAAAAAAACAAACAAACCCACAAACCTGGAGGAACACTCCCCAGTCTCTTACTATGAAAATACATTATTTAGCATTCAAACACGACAGCATAGGATTTTAAAAGTCCATCCACAGAGGGCAGGCAGGCCAGCAGGGGCCATTCTGGATCAAAGGGACCCAAAAGGCAAGGAAATGCAAAAGTGACTACTGGACCCTTGGTTGGACCTAAAAGTAGAGATGGATGGCGGTGTTGGACACCCCTTTCTCATCCATGGGAGGCTACTGCCCAACGGCCCTTGTCTGGCATCCTGGCCCAAGGCTACCCCAGACTACCCTGGTCACTGCCCAGGGCCTCAAAGGAGGGCTCAGTGCACCAAGTACCCAGGTCTTCCCCACCCTCATCTCTCCTCCCAGGTAACACCGTCTTTGTTGCAGAAATGGTTAAGGAGGCTGAGGTGCCACAGGCAGCCCTGGGCACCCTAGCCCATGGGACAGGAGACAGCTGCAACTCACCCACGGCCGAGGACGAGGTGGGCATCCCAATACCAGCACCCGGGCTCCTGCAGGTCACAGAGAGGAGGCGTAAGTACAGCTGACCTGCCTGCCCAGCATGTGTTCCACAGGGAGGTGAACCCCCCGGGGAAATGGAGGGCAGGGTCCCATCCTGTCCAAACAGTAACCCAGGTGTGTCCGGGGTGGCAGTGGTGGTGGTGCTGAGCTCTACAGCTCTGGCTCTGTGGGCCTTGGCTGTACCATCTGCAAAATGGGGGACCCCAGAAGGCATTAAGTGTTGGGTGTGTGGAGCGGGGTGGGGGGGGGCGGGTCTGCCCCATCTTATCCTGGCCATATGGGGGCTTCACCCAGAGCTCTTGTTCTTCCCTGAGGCTCCTGGGGGGGCCGTGGGTGGACAGACTGCGCCCATGACAACCCATCCCCCTGCCGGCCCTGCAGAGCCCTTGAGCAGCGTCTCCTCGCTGGAGGTGCACTTTGACCTTCTGGACCTCACTGAGCTGACGGACATGTCCGACCAGGAGCTGGCTGAGGTCTTTGCTGACTCGGACGATGAGAGCCTGGCCGGCGAGTTGCCAGCAGGTGGGCTGGCGATGGGGTGCAGTGCATGGTGTGGGTGGTCCTGGGGCCCAAACCAACAAAACACAGCCCTCCTCAAACCCCCATCTTTGAAAATAATTGTTTCCCACATGTGTGTGGGATCACACAAATCAGCGTTTGTCACTGTACCATTTCATTCAATATTTTTGCATTTTATTATTCTTTTTAGTAATCTCTATCCCTAATGCAGGGCTTAAACTCATGACCCCGAGATCAAGAATCACATGATCCTCCAACTGAGCCAGCCAGACACCCCAATATTTTTGGATTTTACATGTCTATTTGCCCAACTTTAAGTAATTTTCCTCCTGTTTACCTCAATTCTCCTTTCCAAATCCCAACAAAAGGCCATAGCCATAGTCCTATCAAAAGTAAGATTTACTAAATGTGAATTTAATCAATCACAAGTTAGGCCAAGCCAAGTAGGGTGGCCTTCATCAACCCTGGCACCACAGCTCAGCCCTTAGTTTCCCCTTCAGTTCCTGGGGAGTGTTTCCCTCAGCCCAAGACCTACAGGGCCCCAGAAACAGCAACACAGCCAGTGGGGGTGTGGGGACCCAGGGACCTTCTTCTCTCCCTGATCACACCTTGTGCAGGCAGGGGGTGGGATGGGGGGCTCAGACACCCAGACAGCCTGCACCCTGGGAGGGCTTAGGGACCTTTTGGATGCTGTGGGCCAGGTTCACACCCAGGGTGGGGTCTCAGCTGCACAGAGACCCTCCTTTTGTGAGCATCACAAAAGCCCTTGCCCATGCCACCCATGTCCGCAATGCTGCTGGCCTGGCATGTGTGTTTTCTAAGCACCCAGGGGCCCCCAGTGTGCAGCCAGACCCCATGTGAGAGACAAACATGGGCCCAGCCTAGTAGCTGCAGGAGTGACCTGACCCCCATGTTCCCATCAGGCCTGCACCCACTGCCCCGGTCTGGCTGTCTGCGCTCCCCCTCCTGGACGCGAACCAGGGCCGAGCAGAACCGAGAGAAGCAACCACTTGGTGACCAGGAGCACCAGCCAGCAATTGTGGACACATTTCTCACCGTGGAGAGGCCGAAGGAGGACTAGGCCAGCTGGCCCCGGGGCCAAGGCAGGGCAAATCCGGACAATTCTGACCCCATGGACACTGCCCACCCCATGTGGCTCTGGGTCAGGTTGTTGGGGTGCCCCAGCAAAAGCACAGCCCAATGGCCTTACGTCCCCCTCCATCCCAGTCCCTGGGTCTCGGACAACAATGGCTGAGGACGAGGTGGGAGTGGCCTTGGCCTTTTGGAAACTTCTGTCTGCAGGACGGGTGCTCTCATCTGCCACAAGAATCCTGAGAGGGTGTGGGGTGAGGGGGACCTAAGTCGGAGACAGCTTCTCTGCACACCCCCTGAGGGCCTCGGGGTTCTGGTCTGGGAACGGCCACACTGTGCTCCAGCCCGTGGGATCCTCCGCGATCCAGCCAAGTATGTGGGTGGGGTGCCACCTTCATCTCAACCCCATCCACTTCTTGACACCCAGGGAGCATTCCTGGCAGCAGGGCCCCCTCCTCAGGCCCGAAGACCCTGCTTGTCTTGGCCCCTGTGTGACAGCTGAGCCCACCCTCCGTGGTTCATAATACCAACTACAGCACAGCCACCTCAGACTGTAGGCAGGTGTGGGGGGGGGGTTGCCCTTGCCAAGGACACATCCCCACAGGCACTCACAGTCCAGTGTCCGTGCTCCTGCTTGGCATCCTGGCCTGAGGTAGAGACACCCGAGAGGGACTGGGAATATGAGGGGACCCTGGCACAATCCCCAGCCCCCAACTCAAGGGCACCAGGCTTAGCTGCTCCCAATGCTGCTTTTTATGAGCTAAGGGATGAAATAGGCTTCTGGTTTGACAGCAAATCCAAGAACAGTTTTACAATAAATATGTAAGTCTGCTTCTGGTCCCCAGGCCAACCTGCCCTGACCAATTCCCCCATGAAACATTTCTGAAGGGGGAACCGGTCCTTCTACGGAAGCCCCAGGCATGCCCCGGGCCCGCTGTGCACAGTGAGAGGCAGGTTGCCCTCTGAGAACACAGGTGAGGAAAACCAGCTCAAAAGATGTTTGCCAGGCACCATCCGGAAGTTCACTTAAACACAAATCCTGTAAGGGCAGCTGCATGCCCCACCCCCCACCCCCCAAGGGTCTCCCTCCTTGATCCCCAGTCTTCCTGCTATGGCTTCCGCAGAGCTTATTTACAAACATTGGGATTAAAATCTCACCTCTTCCTAAGGCCCAACCAGTGTCTCTTCCTTTCTAGGTGACGCCAGAGTTCAGAAGTGGGGGGGGGGGGGGGGGCACTGCTCTAGCAGCAAAACTGCTCTGGGCTTTCTCCAGCTGAAGCTGCTGGAGACTCCTCTGGGCTGCTTATTTGGGTCACGTCTCAGGGACAAGTGCCCTGGATTTCTAGTCCTTAGGAAGTGAAGATCCCCTCCTGCAAATGCACACACACACGCCCACGCCCAGGCTGGAAGAGGCACAAGGTGCTCCCTGGGAAGTCTTCTGAGCCCAGGCAGGTTCCCAGAGCAGCACTGGTCACAAGGAGGCAGCCAGCAGGTTGGGCCTATGAGGAGAAAGCCAAGGGTGAGGCCAAAGCTCCAAACCTTTTGATTACACATGAAACAAGGGGCCCATCAGGGGCTGGGATTCACCCAGGTGTGCTCGGGTAGGAGTCAGAGGGAGGCTGTGCCAAGCCTCAAAATGGACCAATGCCCAGGTTCTGGACATCATGGGGTTGAGGAGAGTACCTCCCACCTCTGTCACAGGAAGCCCTGAAGCAGGACCTCGGCAGGTCCCCAAGCAGCTCAGCTAATGAAGGCTGAGTTTAGTGGAGAGTTCATTACATGATGAGCCCTGGAGAAGTAAAAAATTCAATGATGGCCTGTTTTACAAACAACAATAATAGAAAGTGCTTGTACCAACTTGGAAATTCTATTTTTGAAGCAAACATAACAAACGATTTGGAAATTTTTAAACCAAATCCCGGTGTCTGGTCTTGACCAAGCAGAGAACAAAGGTCATATGGGGCAAATGGAGCTGCCACCCCCCCACCCAGGATGCCCTGAGCAACAGCTGGGAGGAGCAAAGAGGTGTCAAGGGGTCCCAGACATCCACCTGCCCACCAAAAGGCAGCAGCTGACCCTTTACTGTCGTGATTCTGAGGCAAGCAGGGACATTGCCACTGAACCCCAGGCTTCTCGTCCTGACCCAGCTCCCTGGGCTGGGCCCTTGCCATGCTCCCAGACCAACCAGACAATCTAAGGCAAGAGAGGCCTAGAGCTCACAGCCCAGAATTGGCCTTCCTCAGGTGGCAGCTGCCTGAGCACCAGGGAGAGGGTTACCAGGGACAGGGACAGCAGGGCTCTCTACACACAACCCACAGGTCCCCAGCTCAGTCCAGACCCTCCCTCTCTGCAAGTCCAAGAAAAGGGGGTCACAGGGAACACAGCCAGCTGGAGAAGGGAATTAAATCCAGATACACCCTGGTTGGTCAAGCTGCCCACCCTGAGGATGGGTGCTGGCCTCAGCTGAGAGACTGCCTCTGGGGGCAGGGTGGGGGCGCTTCAGGGCCCCCAGGGCTCCACTGCGCTCCCCCCAACCACACTCTCGTGGGAAGTGTTGAGTTTCCTCCAGAACCACTGACAGGCCTTCCACCAACTCAAACAGCTGTTCTAAAAACCTAACACTTTCCCTTGATAACTGGCTTATATTTCCCTTAATTCTGCCACTTCACTAAACCTTGAGAATTTCTGAACTGAGCCAAAAGCCTCTGCTCCTTGGGGCAATTAAGGAGACCAGCACTCACACCTGTCCCCACCAAATCTACCCATCACCGACCTCCCTTCATGAGAGGCCCATGAAGGTCTAAACTCAAGGCTCCACCAGGAAGACACATGCCTTCTGCTCCCCAGGGGGCGGGGGAACTGCGGCTCACTGCCCACCCCGCTGACTCAGGACCCCATCCTCTAGGTCTCCAAAACACTCCTTTGCCCTTATCATGTTTTAATGTGTTTTCCAGTGATTCTGGCAGCAGCTTTCAAAGCCAGGGTCACTAAGCTGGGCTCTCCTGCACGCAGTGCTTTGTGGTCCCCTCCTCCTGCCCCTGGTTCCAGCCCATCAGCCCCTCAGGAAGGGACGTGTCCTCCTCCAGGCTGCTGGTGTCTTTCACAAACTCCTTGTAGGTGGGACTTCTTGGCAAAGGGCCAGCGCCCCAGCACCTCCACCATGTCTGCCTTCTCCAGAATCTCTCTCTCCAGCAGCCACTTGCTCACCTAGAAATCACAGCTGCCTGTCACTCAGCCACTCAGGACAGCAGGCACTGCCAAGGCAAGCCCCAAACCCAAGCATGCCCCAAGCCAGGACCCACCCCACTCACCTCGTCCACCTGCTCTCAGCACTGGGTCAGCAGGTCCAGGGTCTGCTCCCGGACACCGCACCTCCTCCTCAATGAGCTGGGCAGTGGCCTCACTATCCGGCTTCTCCACCAGCATCTCAGCTTATCGGGAAAAGTCAAAGGACACCTGGCCCAGGCTTTTTGCCCATCCCAAAGTGCACAATCTGGAAGGAGCTGGGGGTGAGCCTGGCTGGACCCCACCATGCAGAGCCACACCACTGGGGTTGCTGCCCTCTACCTGAGCACAGGTGCTCTGGGTGACCTTCCTCAAGTCATCCTGGGCCCCTGCGGTGATTCCCGTGCTGAGCCACCCTGCCCCCCAGCCATTGTGCACATGTGGTCAAAGAGCTCCTCTCGAGTGTACACACTGCTCCCAGGGCAAGTACAAGGCGTAGCCGAGCCCCTTGCCCAGGGGGATGACTGACACCTGTAAGACACAGACAGGCAGTGCCCTGGTCACTCCCCATGTGGAGCTCCTGCCCCACCCAGGTCCCACCCCAGACCAACTCACCCGACTGTGACCATCGGTCACAAGGGTGTGGGAGGAGAGGAGACTCTGGGCCCCGCCCAGGATTAGGTAGGTCTGGGTGGGGTCACCCTCAAGATTAACATGGAAACAACCTCCATTCTCTCCGTCCCAAGGAAGCTCTAGAAGAGCCAGGTCCAAGGCTTAGAAGTGAGACACCTCTCAGGTGTGGGTGCCTGGTGTCCAGACTCTCCCTGGAACCAACACCCTCCTCTCTGCTACCCACCCCCAGGGAAGCTTTTGGACCAAATTCTAGAAGAATTCCTCGAAAAGTAAAAGTGCTGACACTGTGAAATGTACTGTGCCCGCATGACCACAGGCCACAGAAAGCCACGTGGGGTAAGGTAAACACCCAGGCCTGGGGGCTAAGGGAGGAGAGACCAACCTTCAGCAAAGGACCCGAGTGCTCCAGGAGCCAGCCCACCACTGCACGGCCAGCCTCCTGGCAGGCCACAGTCGCCTTCTTGCTGGGCTACAGGACCCGCGTCTTCTTCTCAAGGCCTACACGTCAAATTTCCAGGCCTGTGAGAGGCAGAGGACAAACGGACATCTGGAAAGTGGGCGCCAAACACCCACCCTCCATTCAGGGAACACTGGGGCCTGGTCAGAGCCTCTTCTCAGCAAGTACAGGCTCGTAGCCTACACACACACGGCTCTGGCCCAGACTGCTTTAGGAGGCCCATTTTCAGCCAATGTGATTAGCTATGCTCTGTGGCTCACGAAGGGACACAGGATGCATGGAGAGAAGGAATGGTTCCCAATGCCTCCTACACCCTAGCTTGCAGGCAGTTAGCAGCACAGAGCAAAGGCACCAACGGCTCACCAGAGCTACCCAACACTCCACACTTTCCCATACACGTCATGCTTCAGGGAGGTGATAAAAACAAAGCAGCACTGCCAGCCTGCAGCTCGTTCTCACAGCTGTGGGGCCGACCACGCAGGCAGGGCAGCCACTGGATACCTGGACGCCGCCCTGGTCTCGTCCCTGGGAAGGCACTCCGGAGACCCTTACCCACAGACTGCAGTTCCCGAGCTGCTGGGCTGAAGCCAGGAGGCCGGGCAGACATCACCCGCACTGAACCACGCACACCAGCACCCACCTTCAGAGGGCTGTCCTTGTGGCTTCCGTGAGAGAGCTCTTAGGGAACCCTCTCCTCTGGTCTGCAATTAGCACCCAAACCAGGGCCTGATCCACTGCCCTGCATGCCCCACCTCTCTGAGATCTTAAATTAGCTCTAAACGGAGCATGAAGGCTGCTGGAGGATTCCCAAGTACCAGTTTTGGGTTTGGAAAACAGTCCATGAGTCCTGTGCACTGAAGTAAAGCTGGGGCCCCAGGGTGAGCCTATGGAAGATCAGAGCCGGAAGGCCCCTCACCTCTCCAAGGGCTGCCCAGCTTACCTCGGATGACCTTCTGCTCGAAGCACTTCTCCTGAACCCAAGGACTCGGGTGGCAACCAGGGCGGCTTCCTGGCAGACATGGGAACGTCAGCACTTGCCCCAGGAAAGGAGAAACTGTGGTCACAGGGGCCCAGGACTGTGTATTTCAGAAGCTCCACGACAGGGACCGCAGACAAACTCAGGAGCAGCTTCATCAGTCACCACTGTCGGGGGCCAGTTTTTTGGTTAAGCAACTTACTGAGGTGTAATTGATTCAACATTTAACCCACCCATCTTAAGGCTGTACCGCAAAGACTTCCAGTCAATTTATCAGGTCGTAGGGCTCCTGCCCTAGTTTCAGACACTTCCATCAGCTGTATAAGATGCCCTGTGCCTGACGTGGCTGATTCCAGGGCCCCCCTTCACCAACCACGCGTTGTACTTTCTGTCTCCGTGGGTCTGTTATGGACATATCATATAAATGGAATCACACAGTACATGGCCTTTTGCGTCTGGCTGCTTTCACTTGGCATAATATTTAGAGGTTCATCCCTATTGTAACCTGTATCGGTATTTATTTTTATGGCTGAATAATATCCCATTATACAAATACACCTTTTGTTTGTCCGTTCATTCACTGAAGGACAACTGGGGTGTTTCTACCTTTTGGCTACTGTGAGTAACACTGCTGTGAACATTCACGTACAAGTCTTTGTGTGGACATGTTTTCGATTCTCCGGGGTAGATACCTATGTGTGGAGTTGCTGGGTCATATGAGAACCCTGTATTTTACTTTCTGAAGAACCATGAGACTGACTCCCACAACCTAGTTTACACTCCCATCAGCAACCCGATTAGGGGTCCTGTACCTACCTCTATATCCGTACCAACTCTTCTTGTGGTTTATAGCCATCCTGTGGGTGTGAAGTGCTACCTCATTTGATTTGCATTTTCCTAATGAATCAGGACACTCAGCATTTTTTCATGTGCTTTTTGGTTGCCTACCTTCTCTGGAAAAACGTCTTCTCTAACCCTCTGCCCATTTTTAGATTGGGTTATATGTTCTGGGTTCTAGACCCTTATCAGACGCATGATTTCCAAATATTTTCTTCGTTCTATACACTCGTCTTTTTATTCACTCAATAATGTCCTTTGATACACAAAAGATTTCAATTTTTATTAAGTCCGATTTATTTTTTCACATGTTGCTTGTGCTTCTGGTGTCAGGAACCACTGCTGGGGCGCCTGGGTGGCTCAGTCGGTTGAACGTTCGGCTTCAGCTCAGGTCATGATCTCACAGTTCGTGGGTTCGAGCCCCACGTCAAGCTCTGTGCTGACAACTAGCTCAGAGCCTGGAGCCTGTCTTCAGATTCTGTGTCTCCCTCTCTCTCTGACCCTCCTCTGCTCACGCTGTCTCTCTCTCTCTCAAAAATAAATAAAAATTAAAAATAATAATAATAAAATAAGGAATCACTGCTAAGTCCAGAGTCATGAAGATCTGGTCTCCCATGTTTTCTTCTAAGACCTTTATAGTTTTAGCTCTTAAAGTCAGGTCTTTTACCCATTTTGAGTTAACTTTTATATATGGTGCAAGGGTCCAATTTCATTCTTCTGTGTATGCATATCCCATTGTCCCAGCACATTTTTTTGAAGAGACTACCCTTCCCCCATTGAACGGTCTTCACAACCTTGAGAGAAATCAACTAAGCACAGACGTACAGGCCGCGTCTGTACTTGTGACTCTTCCTCTGTAGGTCTATGTCTGCCTTGTCAGTGCCATGTCACCGAGCTTTGTGGCAAGTTCTAAAATAGGGACACATAAGTCCTCCAACTCTGTCTCCTTTTATGAGACTGTTCCGGCTATGTGGGCACCTTGTAGTTCCATATGAATTTTATTTATTTATTTATTAATAATTTTTTAAGTAGGGTCCATACCCAGTGCAGAGCCCAACGCAGGGCTTGAACTCACAACCCAGAAATCAAGACCTGAGCTGAGTTCAAGAGTCGGACACTTAACCAAGTGAGCCACCCAGGTGCCCCTCCATGTGAACTTTAAGACCAGCTCTTGTGGGGCGCATGGGTAGCTCAGTCGGTTAAGCGTCCAACTTCAGCTCTGGTCATGATCTCACAGACCATGGGTTCGAGTCCCGCATCGGGCTCTGTGCTGACAGCGCAGAGCCTGGAGCCTGCTTCATTCTGCATCTCCTTCTCTCTCTGCCCCTCCTCTACTCGCACTCTGTCTCCTTCTCTCTCGAAAGTAGATAAACATTAAAAAAAAGTTAAAAAAGAAAAAAAAAGACCAGCTTTTCCATGTCTGGCTTTTAATAACTATACAAATGCTCTCTTGTACATCTCCTTCCCTCCACCTTCACGTTGTTATTGTCACAGATTACAGCTTTCTGATACCCATCAACAGAAATTGTAATTATTGTTCTGTGCACTCGTCTTTACCAGTACCAGTGTTATTTCCTATGGCTTCAAGTCACTGGCTAGCACCTTTTCATTTCAGCCTAGAAGACTTTCTTTAGCATTTCCTGTAGGGTAGGTCTAAACATAATGAATTGCCTTACCTTTTCAGTATCTGGGAATGTCTTAATTTTCCCTTCTTTCTTGAAGGGCAGTTTTGCCAGATACAGAATTCTTTAACAGTTTTTTCTTTTAGCACCTGTAACATGTAATGAGAAATCAGTTATCAAGTCTCACTGAAGATCCTTTGTCTATTGTATCCTTTCTCTCTTGCTGGTTTTAACAGTTAGATTATAATGAGTCTCTGGATGGATCTTAGAGCTTATCCCTCCTTGAAATTCACTAAACATCTTGGGAATGTAGATTCATGTTTTTTATTCAATTTGCAAAGTTCTGACCCATTATTCCTTGATATATTCTCACTGCCCCTTTTCCTCTCTCCTCTCCCTCTGGGATGCCATAATATGCATGTTGATAGTGTCCCATCTGGTCCTAGGTTCTGTACATTCTCCACTCCTTTTTCTTTCTGCTCCTCAGACTGGGTAATGTCATTAGACCTATCGCCAAGAAGACCTTTTTTTCTTCTGCTGCTCACATCTGCTATTGAGCCCTCTGGTGAACTTTTCATTTCAGTCATAGTACTTTTCTTGCTCCAGAATTTCTATTTGGTTACTCCTTATAATTTCTATTTCCTTACTAACATTCTCTTTGTTGAGACGCACAGTTCTCTGGTCCCCTTTGGCTCTATGGGCCTGCACCTTTAAGACAGCTGACATAAAGTATTTTTCTAGTAACCCTAATGTCTGTGCTACCTTGCTGACAGTTTCTGTCCATTTCTTTTTCCTGTGAATGAACCACACTTACTGTTTCTTTGCATACTCTGTAATTTTTTGTTGAATCAGTAGCTAAGTTTTAAAATGCCCTTTTTCCATTCACTTTCATTACTACATTATAGTGCAAAGAATAAGCAAAAACGGTAAAAGAGAACTTTACATGTCAGGTTCCCAAGGAACATCCAGGTTTAAAAAGCCTGGATCTCCCACACAGGGGCTTGAGGCACACATGGAGAGGAAGGCTCAACAATAAGAACCACGGAGCAACATAGTTTGCGCTTATTTTTGTGGCTTTTGAAAATGTACCAACAGTTCTTTTACTCCAAGAATTCCCATGTCCCCTTCTGTGTGTGAGGACAGAGAGGCCATTCTCTGTCCCTACGATGTCAACATTCACAAAGACTGGGTCTGCCTCTCAGGGACAGAGGAATCCACAAGATCAGCCTGAGCGACGAGGGCAGTTCAATCAGGCAGCTGCCACAAGACCCCCGTGTGGCTGAGGCCAGTGAGCCCTCGGTCATCCCACTGAGTCACCCTGCTGAAGGGTAGCCTCTAATGTAAATCTGGGGAGACCAGAGTCTGGGAAGCTTATTCAGGTTTCTTAACTTTGGTGTGTAAATGGACATGGGAGTCACAAAGAGAAAGAACAGAAAGCACATTCTTTGCAGGAAACAGACCAGCCTGGTCAGGTGAGAACGCCTCACTCATCACCCTGTGGCCACCATGGGTGTGTGACCTGACCCCAGCCCTTGGCCAGCACCAGGCAGATCTCGGGGAGATGGCAGAAGGTGGCACCACAGTGGGAGGAAGCAAGGCCCCACAGCAGAATGCTCCAGGGATGGCAGGGGCAGTGGCCGATGGCTCATCACAGTAATCACAGTAATCACTAGGCTTCCAAAGGGCTGCTGAATAGGGGATGACCTAGGGAGAAAGCCCAATGGAAAACCCTAAACTCCCAGTGCTTAAGCCACCCTTGTAGGGAAACAAGGTTCCTAGTACAGGATCTTGGGTTTTAATTACAAAGAAAACAGAAAAGCAAGGGAAGCCCCCAGGCTGAGAGCTCAAGTCCAAGACCATACAATGCAGCACAACTACTCACTGTAGTGGGTCTGTGCTCACACACTAGGGAGGTCTCTGCAGCAAAAACTTACCAAGCCTAAACTATATCAAACTAGAACTTCAGATGGGTACAAATCAGCTTTGGGGCTAATCATCTCTGAGGTCTTGGATGTCTCTCAACAGAGTCAAAGTTCCAAAGACAAAGGTGGGCACATGGCAGGACTGGACAGTATAACCAGAAACCACCCACCAATCACATGTGACACACCTAGGCAACAGCCCCGGCCTGGCCAACACTCACCTGTGAAGTCCAAAGTGAGCACCATGAGCTTTTGTGCCAAGGCATCCTTACAGAAGCTCCCGCCCAGCTTTAGCAGGTATGGGTGGACTTTGAAGATGGAGGATCTGCCTTTGATGTCAGGGGGTCCTAACAAAGAAAGAGACATACAGAGAGTCAAAGAAGGGTCATTAGACACCACTTTGCAGATCTACAAGGACAGCCTGGGACTCCGGGCATCGTCCCTGCTATATCCGTGCTTCATACTCAGTTATTTGACTGGAGCCAGGGAGCAATGACAGAAGTATGCCAAAGGTCAAGTACAATTAGCTTTTTTTTTTTTTTT
>CM053563.1:56276720-56418164 GCA_028646485.1 Cryptoprocta ferox | reverse complement strand
CAGTCGGTTGAGCAGCTGACTTCGGCTCAGGTCACGACCTCACGGTTTGTGGGTTCGAGCCCCGCGTCAGGCTCTGTGCTGACAGCTCGGAGCCTGGAGCCTGCTTCAGATTCTGTGTCTCCCTCTCTCTCTGCCCCTCCCCCATTCATGCTCTGTTTCTCTCGGTCTCAATAATAAACAAACATCAAAAAAAATTTTTTTAAGTGGTGTTGCAACGATAGGGTAGTAATTTGGAGAAAGATCAAATTCATTCAATATCTCAAGCTATATATCAGAATAAAGTACAAATGGATCAGAGATGTAAATGTAAAAAGAGTAAGTCATAAACATGATAAAGATGTGTCCATAATATGGAAATAAGGAGAGATCCTTTTCTAACTATAATTCAAAATCCAGAAATTGCAAGAGACACATCACAGTTAGTGTTGAAAGCAAAAGACAAAGAGGAAATTCTGAAGCAGTAACAGACAAGATTCATTGTGCAGAGGGTAACGGCAATGGGACAACTAGGGCAATGGGACAAAATAAAAATTTTTAAAAGTCAAACAGGAATGCTATATCCGAAAAAACTATCATTTAAAAATCAGGGCAGGGGCACCTGGGTGGCTCGGTCAGTCAAGTGTCCAATTTCGGCTCAGATCATGATCTCATGGTTCGCAAGTTCGAGCCCCCGGTACACTCAGCTCTTGAATGCATTAAAACACCTTCCTGACTGTGCTGCCTCTGACCAACATCAAACCCATTCCCAGGGCCATGACCCGAGAGTGAGCAAGATGAGGACCACCCTGGGCACCAGGGCAAGTCCACAAAGGACAGACACGTTCTCACAAATGGAAAGGGCCAGGGAAGACGCAAATGCCAATTGTCAGAGTAAAAGGTGAGGGTGAGGTCTTCTCTTCTATCCTTTAAGTTTTTATAACACTGCACCAAAATATATGAATCTGTCACACCACTCCCACCTGCACGGACTGAAGTGACATTTCTGCAGGCCCAACCATATCTGTTACTCCCAAAAGTGGATCACCGGGAGACAGGAACTAGCAGCACCCAAGGGCATTTATGAGCCTCCGCTTTTTCAAAATGTTAACATTAACTGCTGCAGGGCCCTGATCAAAAGGAATCACCTCCAGGGGCACCTGGGTGGCTCAGCCTGTCAACAGTCTGACTCCTGATCTCAGCTCTGGTCTTGATCTCTCAGGGTGGAAAGTTCAACCCTTGAGTTCGGCTCTGCAATGGGCTTAGAGCCTACTTAAAAAGAAAAAACAAAACAGAAATCGCCTCCAAATACACAGGTAATGATCCAACCTAACTTTTAACACAGGGGCATGAAGACCCAAACCTGGGTGTCAAGTGACGGGTACGCTCACTGATGTAAATCAGGCAGTCAAACTGGCTAGGGTGCCTCAGAGCCGAGTCAAGGATGTCAGGGTGGTTGGTGCCAGCCAACACCACAACGTTCGTGGAAGAGTTGAACCCTGGACATGAGAAGCAAGTGAAGAGAAGGCTCAGGCTGGCATCCACTCGGGTAGTGCTATTTTCCCAGAGAGCTCCTCCCTATGGTCCTGACAGCATGTCCTCTTCTGCACACCTGCTCATCTTTCTAGGGACACTGGCCCCCCTTAGCAGCCCTGCACTGGCTCTGCTCTTCCTCTGCTCACTCCAAATGGACTACAGAGGCCATTCAGTGAGGCAGATGCTCATGCCCAAGGCTGGCTCTGAGGGCCCCTCCCTCTGACAGGCAGGAAACAAGCAGCACACCACTGGCTCTGGTTCTCACAGACCCCATTGCTCTGGCTGAGACACATCTCCATCAGAGAGTAACCCAGACATTCCCCGGCTAACTGGGATCCCCATGACCTGGGCCCCAGGTATGGACATCCATCTTGATTCACCACTGGTTCCTGACAGCCTGATACCACCTGATGCCACCTCCCAACCCCTGTAGAGTGAGGAGACTCTCCCCTGTGTCAGTGCCTCAGCCACTTCCCAAGGTCTCCATCTACCCAGCCCCAGTAGGCTCATGGGCCCATGGAATGGACAAGGGCAGGCAGGGCTGCAGAGAACAGGGAAGCCCAACAGAGAAAGTGGTGGTGCTCCCACCCTCTTTCCCCCTGAATGTTCTCACCCATCAGCCCCTTGGGATATCAGGACAGAGTAATAATCTAATTAGAGCACTGCTGGATACAAAGTATAGCAAAAGCTTTTGGAAATGCCTTGGCCTATGCAGAAAGAGTCTAACACAGTAAGCCTAACAAGCTACCCTCTCAAGCTCTGCTTACAGCTGACTGACTCCAGGACCTGAGCTTGGGGGAGGGTTTCCACCACTCCTGACAGGAGGGGCTCCCTATGTCTAAACTGTCTGTGCAAACACAGCAGTGTTTTTGTGTGGTTTTGCTGCACACCTGCCTTCCTCCTGGGAGGCTGGGATTTTGGTACATACTGGGCAGAGTACCACAGGACCAGCCCCCACCGAAAACCTTGGTCAACTACACGCTCATATGTCATCACAGCTCGATGCCAGGAAAGTCGGCGCCTCCTGTGCCTCCTCACGGAAGCTGCAGCCAGCCTCCCTGGACCACAGTCTCCCCTCCTCGGATTCTGCTCTGTTGTCTGTCACCAGTCATGGTCGTGGGTACAGCTACACATGGGGTCCTAGGAGTCCTAATGAATCACCAAATGCAGGGTACTCTTGGCAGCCCCAAAATGAAGATGAAAACTTGCCATGGGACCACTGAAAGCATCTCCAAATTTGAAAACTGTCATCACCATGCAGACACTTCCAGTGAAACTTCAGTAGGCCTGACAAGCTACCAGACACACTGATCTAGAATCACTTCGAGGAAAAGTCTGAACTGCAGGAAGGAGAGAGAGTTTGGCACATGGGGTGGGCTCAGCACCCATGAGATTCTGGGTCAGAGAGGGCAGCAGGAAAGAGGCTCAGAGAGGAAGGAGCAAGGCTCCAACCATGCCATCCTGCAGGCACCAAGGCCTGCACTGGGAGAGGTGGGGGGAACCCTCACCTACCTGGCCCACCTCCCCAGGAGGGCCTCACGTCTCCTTGTCTCACCACCGCTTCCCCACTAACCCTTCCTGCTGGTCAGGAGGGGCCCTGGGGGGCCTTTGTGGATCTAACATAGCTTTCTTCATTAAGTCTGCCTGAGAGCAGCCTTCCTAAAAACAGAACCCAGGGATTCTCACCCAGAGTTTACAGAAGCAAAAGGCTGGAGGAGGGTCACATGAGACCTGCCAGTACCGACAGCACAGGCCTGCTCTCGGTGGCTGTCAGCAGCGTCCACTCACCATCCATCTCCATGAGCATCTGGTTCAGTGTGTTCTCCTGCTCGCTCCGGCCTCCCAAGTGCCCTTGGCCTCATTTCCTGCCAAATGCATCAATATCATCAAAGAATAGGACACAAGGAGCATTTCTTCGGGCCATTGCAAACATGTCACGAACCTGAAATAGGAATCCACACAGAGAGTCTATTTTGTTACTGGTATGAAAACAAAAATCAGTGTCTGTTAACCCAAGTGTCTCCTCCAGACCCCAACCCTCATCTCAACATCGGTGGCACGCTCTGTGCTCACTGCCAAGGCCCACGCGAAGACCGCAGCTGTCTGACTCAAGGACAACACCCACCTACCCTTGATGGCCCAACACCAACAAACATTTCCAGGAACTCTGACCTGTTCACAGTGATGAAAGGCACACTGGCCTCCCCATCAGTCGCTTTGGCAAGAGGCTCCCCCAGTGCCAGGAGGACCCGTGAGCATGGTGCCCTAAAACAGAAAGGTGAGGCCCGGTCCTTGAAGGGGACAGATGGAACCAGTCCCATTTCTGATTCAAACAGGCGACTTCTAAGCGTCACTAATAAGAATCCCATGAGATGATGCATCATTCTTATAGTCCGAGGTTCTCCTTTTAATATTTTCTGCTTAGAAAATTAATATCCATTCACCGTAAAACGTTCCAACACCACAGACACACAAAAGCCCATCCAGCTAAGCAGGTCATTTCTTTACAAGAGCGCCCAGGGGCGGGGCTTTCTGGGTCAAAGGGTCTGAATGTCTAACAGGTGCCACCAAACTGCTCTACAAAACAGTGACACCGATTCACACTTTGGTAACACACCTCGGTGCTCATTTTATGGATCACCATCGCACCTGAAAACCGAAAAGAAATTTAAAGCAGGGAGCTTCTACTGCTCCATTTCTGGTCAAGGGTGTGGATTAGCATCTAATTACCTCCAAAGAGACCATACAGTGTTTTGTGGGTCTTTAAAAACAAAAACAAAATACTCACAAAAAGGTAGGGGAGAAGGAGTCACAAAACTCAAGCCCACAACATGGTGTTGGACCCCACATTCCCATGAATGTCGGTGTAGAGTCACGGTCCACCGCAAATCCATCTCTGCCAGCGGTGTGCCCACACACACAACCAAATCTTCTGGATGAGCAGTGGAATCCAGGGTACGTGTGCCCACATCTACCATAGGTCTTCACACCCAGGAGAAGCCCACATCCCTGTGGGCCCTGATGTCCTCAGCACCACACAGAATGACAGAGACCCTTCCCTCGAGCCCACGTACAGCTGGAGGGTCACACTCCAGGTGAGAGGCCTTTCTTGGTGACCTGACCACCACACCGTTTATCACACCCACGTTCCCAAGTACGTACAAGCAGCTGGATATCCTGAAAGGCAAAGAGAGGCACCCCCTGCAGCACCGAACTGTAAAGCCAAAGTGAACCGCAGCTGGGCTGGGTGCTGGCAAATCTCCAATAGGGAGCACAATAATGAACTGTACCTCTATCACACACACATTCTTTCCAGCAAACACTCACCAGACTATCAAACAGAAAGCACAGCACCTCCACCCTCTAGTCCCCAGGCTCAGTGAGCTGAAGAAAGCAAGGGTTCCTGTGAAGGTCTGTGTCCTAAGCGCGGTCTACACTGGGCACTCTTAGCCTGGTCCACATAGCCCGGGGATGACTGAAAAGTCTGTGACTCCATTTCCTTTAAGATGCAAATCCTTCTGGGAAAAGGACTCCCAGTTTGTCAGGCCCTCAAAGGGCCCATGACACAAAGAGGTACGAGCATAAAGACACAGCAGCCAGAATCACGACGGCTGTTTTCTCTGTACAACAACCCTGGCCCACACCCACTCCACACCTCTGCCCAGAGCAGGGTCAAGGGCTCACCATAAGGCAGCTGTATCTGACCCCAAACCCGTTTATGCAAGCTGCACTTGCTGTTTTAACTATGTAATTTAACATTATGGAAACTAAAAAAACAGGAATAAAAAAAGGTTGTTTTCTTCAAAAACTAAGTTGAAAGCTTGAAAAATAAAGCAATAAAGGCGAACAGCTAAAAAAAAAAGTCAAATTGAGTAGGAAAGAAAATAATAAAAATATAGAAGGTTCTACATCCAGACTGCTTTGCTTCTAACTTGTCACTTCATTTAGAGAAACAAAACTATAGATAACATGTGGTTCATGCAGGACATTTAACAAAAGATTCTGATCATTGGAACCAAACTAGAAGAACGGACTGGCCTTTAATGAAAAACCAATAGAGAATATATGTTTGAGCTTTAAGTAAACACAAACACACTTCAGTTGGGTCTGGACTGTTCCTATAATTGCACAGGCTCATAGTTCAAAACAGTAAACTCACGGAGGTTTCAATCAGTTAAGAGGATCTTCACCATTTTGCCCTGGCAAATGCTACTTCCCATGATTAATAAAATACACAATCTCTAGAAAAGGCTAAGTTGTGCTGTATCTGTCCACACTAAACCATGGTGATCTCTGACTTTGACTTGGAGCTCAGAGCATTATCAAGTTTTCTGAAATCAATACCTCTGAAATCTTGACTCCTAAGTCCCGACACTCCTTGGGATTCTTCAGGAAATTCACTCTATAATCTCCACCTTGGCCTCTTCACAACCAGCTACATCTGCAAACTGCACGTCGACACTGTTCTTCAAGACCCTGGCAGTTGTGTCCCCAGCACTGAAGAGGCCCCCTCCTGGCCCGCCACACCCAGCCCCCCGCTGGGCCCCTCCTCACAGCACAGAGGACAATGCCCACTAGGAGAAGGGTGGACACCAGGCATCGCAAGACCTAGAAGATCCAAGAAAACCATTCATCAGTTCCCTTGGGAGAAAGGCTGTGAAGAGCCGACTGAGGCTATATAAGGGAGCAGTTTTCTTTTTCAAAACATGTCAGAGCCTGGACACAGTGTCTAGATTTCCCCAATCCTGAGACTCTCATCCCACACATATCTGTCTGCCCGATTTCAACTGGAATAGGGGTGGGGAGGACGACCTGCAGCCGACCCAGCATGGCCTCCTCACAGTTGAGCCCTACACAGCCTATTATACTATTTTTTAAACTTTTTTAACGGTTTATTAATTTTTCAGAGACAGAGAGAGACAGAGCGTAAGACAGGGGCAGAGAGAGAGGGAGATACAAAATCAGAAGCAGGCTCTAGGCTGTCAGCATGAAGCCCGAGACAGGGCTTGAACTCACAGACTGTGAGATCATGACCTGAGTTGAAGTCAGACACTCAACCAACTGAGCCATATTATACTATTTTTAAAAGGCTGCCTATCTAAATATTTCCCTGATCAATTCTTTCCTCCATAAAAACAGAATTTTTTTTTTACTATATATGGTGAATTAGCAGATGCCTATAATATGCTCAAAGGAAGCACACTCCAAAACTGGTAAAAAAAAAAAAAAAAAAAATTTAAGTTTTTATTTATTTATTTTGAGAGACACAGAGAGGGAGCTGGGGAGGGGCGGAGGAGCAGAGAGAGAGAGAGAGAGAGAGAGAGAGAGAGAGAGGATCCCAAGCAGGCTCCATACTGTCAGCACAGAGCCTGACATGGGGCTGAAACCCGCAATCCGCGAGATCATGACCTGAGCCAAAATCAAGAGTCGAGCACTTAACCAACTGAGCCAGCCAGGCACCCCTCCAAAACTGATTAAACACTGAACTGCTCTGTGCTCAGAACCACAGGCCCCAGATGGGAGCCCCTGACACTCACCCGTCGCTCTCGCGGTTCGTGAGTTCGAGCCCCGCGTCGGGCTCTGTGCTGACAGCTCAGAGCCTGGAGCCTGCTTTGGATTCTGTGTCTCCTGCTCTCTCTGCCCCTCCCATGCTCATGCTCTGTCTCTCTCTGTCTCTTAATAATAAATAAACATTAAAAAATATTTTTTTAATGTTTAAAAATTTTTTTACATACATACATAAATAAATAAATAAATAAAACCCATCAAATTGAGGGACACGTGGGTGGCTCAGTCCATTAAAATGTCAAATTGACCCTTGTACCTTTTCTTGGAGTTGCTGCTTTTTCTAAGTCTCTGTTTCTTCTAAAGAATTTCTCAAACCCTTAGGAACAAAATGACAAGGTTCTGGCACTTTAAAAGCACAGGACACACTCACGTAAGCTACCACAGTGTAAGACGAGGAAAGAGAGTATGAGAGAAATCAGTTTTCTGCCCTGACTTCTTGCTTGATGTGATCAACATGCACCTACAAGCCTCACACACAGGGTCTCCAAGGGGACGCTGAGCACAGCCCTACAGTCCCCTGTGAGGGGCAGACACCCTCCAAGCTAACTGGAGTCTGCACATCATCTCTGCTGTGCTTCCCACACATGAGGCTCAGCCTGGCTGTCAGTCGGATATGTAGAAACAAAGGTTTGTTCTCATGCATCCCAAAAGATTCACCTAGAAACTTCCTTCTGAAAGAGTTTCTCTTTCACTGTCCAATCAAAACCATACAGACGGGCTGCAGTGCCCCAGAAACAGGAAGACTGAAGTAAGGCACAATATGGAAACTAAAAAAGGGAGGAGGCACAGGGCACCCTGAGCCAACACCCACCCTGTGCCCTGGTCCCCCACTCACTGGGTTCTCGTAATGTTATGCCAATGCTGGTAGGAGAAAGGTGGGTACCTTTGGGTGGTTTTGAGCAGAAGCCACTGAGAAAATGACGTCAGTCTCACCCAAAGAGCCAGCTGCCGAAAGCAGATCCCCTGGAAGCACTGAAAGGAGAGAAGATGAGCTCCTCCTGCCATCTGATGGGCCATTTTCTCATAGTAGCATTACAGGTGGGAAGGGACCCGGATGTGCTGCCTGGATGTGCTGCCTTTGCTTATCTGTTTACAAGTCCCATTACAATAGGATTCAAACAGGATAAACAGGAACTAAAATCACTGCAGAAACATATAAACAATTCTTACAGCTATTGCTGTCAGTGCCCCCACTCCCATGCCCACCAATTCCCTAACCATTTCTTGCCTGAGACAATTTTGGTCACTGAAACTATTACAGCCTCAAGAATAAACATGATTCTAAGATTAAGTCACACAAAATTTTAAAGCCAAAGGATATCTTTGATCAACCAAGGGTTAGTATTTTTGTCAGGCCAAAGAAAGCAAGTGCTTTTCCAGATGCTGTGTTTTCTTCAGTCCTCAAAAAAGAATATGCCAGTTTTCACCATAAGCTAACAATATTTAACATCAGTTAAGGACAAGACCAAAAACGACTTAGATTTTTCACTATTATAGGTCAAAAGCTATTAGAACAAAAACAAGCACAAGAAAAGCCACCAAATTAAAACGACAAAATCTAAGCACAGTCAAGAACCCAGTATTGATTATATTTCAAAAAAAAAAATCCCAACATAAGCAAAGATTTGGATCATCCCCAATATTTTATTATAACAAATGAAATTTATTATTATTATTATAATGAAAATAGATGTACAGGTGACAACACCCATGTTATTTCAACCACGCTGTCCCTCATGGTGAAGCAGGCTAGTGCCCAGGGTAAATCCATTGCCCAATGATTTTTAACTTGCTAATAAACCAAACTATTCAAAGATCCCTATCAAATGCCAAAGTGGACTCAAAAGTAAGGTAAGCCGTAAGAAAGACATGAAAACCAGGGAGAAACCCAAACGGGAAAGCTCCAAAAGGAGATGCAGCCACTCAGGGTGATGAGACTACTTGGACGTCCACACCGTGAATGAAGCGCCTGCTGCAGCGAGTCGCCCGCACACAAGGACCAGAGCGGAAGGTTCCTGAGACCATGAAGACATCACAAAGGCATGTTACTGCAACATGCATCTAGACAAAGGAGCACAGACGGTGGTGCACCTGCTGGGGTAGGTGCTCCTCTGTGACCTCCTCCGATCCTCACCATCCGCCCTGAGAAAGTAGGTGCTACTGTGCCCCCTGCAGAGCTGGAAAAGTTTAGAGCGGTGAGTGCCTGAAGACAACTGGGAGCTGGAGGTGAACGAGAAGAAACCAAGCCTCCCAGGGTTTCTGCAGCTCCACCCCAAAGCGGGCAGAGCTGGTGGCCTACAGCCCTAGAGGTGCTAAGTACTGCGCTTCAAGCCTCCGAAACTTGATAAAACACCCAATTCCTTTATTTCAGTTCATGACTTAATCTTCTTCTGACACGGGTTAGGGAACCACATTAGGTCAGAGGCGGTTCTCAGAGACACAGTCTGTTACTGGTGTTTGGTTTAGATGAGCACATGCAATGCCAAGATGTGAGGCTGGGCACAGCAAGACCCTTCAACAGGCGAAGTGCCACTGCCCTTTTTTTCCAGTCAGATCATCAATCAGGTCACCCTGGTGTCTCAGACTCACACAGACACAAACCCACCAGGCACTGGCTACTCAATCTGCTGGCAAACTCCAGCTCGACAGCTCACTTCCTTCAGCACTCAACTATCCCACCTACAAGAATATGGCATTTATCCCTCTCCATTCCCTTCTCTTCATTTTCTACTTCCCTTGTTTTGCTTTCTTTTCCTGCATAGCTCATATAACCACCTAACATGCCATGACTTGTTTGCTGTCTCGTTCTCCTCCTTGCATGGCAGGGATGGTGTGGCAAGATCACTGAATGAGAAAATAACTGCACGGAAGCCTCCAGAACGTAAGCTTCCCTTGATGAGTGTTAACTGCTAGCGTACATCTTTTAACTCTAAAGCAGACTGTGCCTGCCTCTCCAGCGTTTGCATGCCCCCCTCAGCCTACAAATCAAAGGAGAGCAGCCCGTGGGACAGAGCCCTTCCCTGGTCTGTTCACCAAGATGTCGCCAGCTTGACTCTCAACAGATGAACGACTCATTTTTCTGGGGGGAAAAAAACCTCAAAGATCATCCAACTTCCTTCATAACTAAAACCACTGAGGCCATGGAAGTTCGGTGACTCATGACACGCTTGTGCCGTCCCAGTCAATTGTTGACTTCCACACGTTAACAACCAGAACATCGCTCTGCAATGCTGAAACTGCACAGGCTCTGCTTTCATCGATATTTCTAGAAACACAGCTGACTTGTACCATCTCCAAAATGAATAGGGATGAGAGGGAAAAGTTCACTCCTGAAGACAAGACAGAAGATAAATCCATAGAATACTTCTCCCTCCTTCACTACTGTATGGAAACCAAGCTACCTTTCTTGGACCAAAAATCAGAAACTCCACATTCGTGCATTAGAAAAAATTAAGCCAATGTGATCATTGTACCCTGGGAGGTATCAATCAATACAGAAACAGAACCACCTTAAAATAGGGAATCCTAGGGGGCGCCTGGGTGGCTCAGTGGGTTAATCGTCCCACTTCCGCTCAGGTCATGATCTCGAGGTTCACGGGTTCCAACCCTGCTACAGGCTCTGTGCTGACACCTTGGAGCCCGCTTCCAATTCTGTGCTTCCTTCTCTCTCTGCCCCTCCCCCAGTCACACTCTGTCTCTCAAAAATGAATGAATAAATTTTAAAAAAAAATGGAACCCTATTTCATAGTATCTAACCCGAGGGAAGGCATACAACACAGAAGTTTTTAAAAGTGAAGGCACTGGAGCAAGCTGGCCCTGAACCGCAAGCTGAGAGAGGACCCTGACCAGTTTTGTTTTTACATTTTCTCTTCTATAGAGAGGGTTTTGGCAGTGCTTTCCTGCAGGAAGGGTTTAAGACTTAAATGAGAGAATTCGTGTAAAGCCCTTAAGCACGGAAGCCTTGAGGCAGAAGCAGTATTCGCTGTTATGAGAGTGATAAAACTGCGCTCAACACATGAGAAACACTGACAGTTGGCAAAACTTTCACGTGCAAGATCACATCTGGTTCAGAGAGCAACTCTGTGAGGTCCATGGAACATTACCTCTAGGCCCAGAAGGAAACGGGCTCGCAGTCGAAGCGAGGAGCCCGAGAAGACACTGCAGGTGTGCAGTGAATCGTGCCTCGAACGAAAATCTCTCCCCGTGGGGCTCTCTGGAGAGGGGAGCAAGGAAGCAGAGAAGGGAGCCAGCACCGCGCAGGGCCTGGGAGGCAGCGGGAAATTCAGAAGGCTGCAGGAAGCCGCGGGGAGAAAAGCAGGGACGCGGAGGGCAAGGGACGGCCACCTCGGCCGCGGGGACCGGGCTAGCGCCCCGGAGCCCCCCCGGCCGGGGATGTGGTGGTCGCCGCGGCCAAGGCCCGCTAGTCTGTTCCCCCGGACCCCTACCCCACGACAGCCTGCGCACCCGGATGGCGTCACCACGGCGTCGAGCGGAGCCCCCGCCCCCGCCTCCCGTAACCTGCGGGCTGAACCTCTCCGCTCACCTGCCGGGCTGTTCCGAGGGCTCCCACGCCTGCCCTGACTGTCCTGCCGCCTCCTGAGCCACCGCCGCATCTCCACAGCACGGCCAGCGGCCCAGCCACCGCCCGGCCGCCGCCACCAGCCAGCACGACACCCCCCGCCCACCGGCCCCAGACCTCGCGCCTCTGGGGCGCGCGCACGCGCAGAACCGTAAGAAACAAGTCACAGCGCCACACGCCCGTCCCGTCCCGGTCGGCGCTGGAGGCCTCGCGCATGCGCGGCAAGGACTAGGCGCCGGCTTGGGACCTCTCTTCAGATGTCTACCCTACCACCTGACTTTCTAAGGATGTGACCGTGAACGCTGTCGTGTCCCATCAGACAGCGGAGCGCAGAAATCCCAGCGACCGGCTCGGGCTAGATGCTATGAGGATACCCAGCGCCTCTAGACTTATTTTAAGTCGGGCATCTCCAAGGACACATATTTCCCGGGTCCTCCATAGGCAGAGGCTCACAAAAGCGAACACCAGTCCCGGGTCGTCCTCCCACCCCTGGCCGCTGCTACCGGCCCCTCTCGTGAGCCTGCTCCCTGGCTACCTGCTGCTTCGCTGTCCCTCATGAACGGAGGCACTGACTCGGTGTGTGTATGCAGCATTATTAACCTTCACAGATTTTTGCTGTTTTCTGGATCACAGAAACCCATTCCGGTTTTAATGTTCCTGCAGATGTGCTGCCTGGGGATTGGACACTCTGATTGACAGCAGAGGCCTACGCTGCCTGCCTTCCAATCGAGAGGGGACCAGCTTGTTTCGGGGAAAGGGGGCCGGGCAGGCCTTAGGTCACCTTTTTCACATCTGCCTGCGCCTCTTGGCAGCCGCATTTTCTCTCCCTGGTTTTGCAAGGGAACAGAATAGCCAAGGGCCTTCTTGCACCTGAGACTGCTGTGATTTTATTACATTTTGTAGGCCAAAATGCCTGGGAAAAGGTCCCTAAATGCATCAGCCATCCCAAGTGCCAAAAGGGAACGGAAAGCGATTACCCTCGACATAAAGCTGGAAGTGTTAAGACGATTTGAAGTGGGTGAAAAGCTCAGCCAAATCGCAAAGGCCTTGGGCCTTGCTGTTTCTACAGTGGCTACAATCCGAGATAATAAAGAAAAAATCAAAGCGAATTCACAAATAACTACTCCCTTGAGAGCCTCTCGGCTGACTCGGCATCGAAGCGCAGTCATGGAGACCATGGAGCGATTGCTGCATGTGTGGCTTGAAGACCAGAGCCAGCGAAACGTGCCCCTGAGTGTCACAATCATTCAGGAGAAGGCTAAGAGTTTGTTTGATGACTTACAGCGTGAAAGAGGTGAAAGCTCTCAAACAGAAAAGTTTAGTGCAAGTAAAGGGTGGTTTGTGAGATTCAAGGAGCGCCATTGTTTGCCCCACTTCAAGATAAACAGCTTGGCTCCTGGAAACAAGGACATATATCCAGAAGTGCTGAGAAGCATCATTGAAGAAGGTGAGTATACCCCCCAGCAAGTTTTTAATGTAGATGAGACAGGGCTTTATTGGAAGAGAATGCCTGAAGGAATGTTTGTTTCTGGGGAAGAGAAAGCTGAGCCAGGCTTTAAATCCTCCAAAGATCGCTTGATGCTGCTTCTTGGTGGCAATGCAGCCGGGGACTTTAAGTTGAAGCCCTTATTGGTGTACCACCTGGAAAATCCCAAGGCTCTGAAAGGCTACTCCAAGCCCAATTTGCCTGTAATTTGGCGCTCAAACAAAAAGGCCTGGGCAACCAGGAGCATCTTTCAGGAATGGTTCGCATACTTTTTTTGCCCTGCCGTTGAAAAATACTGTGCCCAGAATAATCTCACCAACAAAGCCTTGCTCATCCTAGACAATGCCCCATGCCACCCAGTAAATTTGAGTGATCTGTCTGATAATGTAAGAGTGGAGTACCTTCATGACAGTACGGCTGAGGCGATCCAGCCCATGGGTCAAGGCATAGCCTCCACCTTCAAAGCTCATTACATGAGAAGAACCTTTGAGCACATCCTAGAAGCAACAGATGGGGAGGACACAGCCATGATCAGGGAGTTTTGGAGAAACTACAGCATCATGGATGCTGTAGACAACATTGCAGTAGCTTGGGAGCAGCTGAGACCAGCAACAATGAACAGTGTGTGGAAGAAGATTTGGCCTGAGTGTGTTCAGTTCCAGAGTGTTTCCCAAACAGATAACATTTCACAGCTTCAACAAAACATTGTGACCCTTGCCAAGAATGTGGCTTTCAAAGAGGTTGTAGAAGCCGATGTGGACCAGTTGCTCAGGTCCCACGAGGAAGATCTTTCCAATGAGGAGCTGATGCAGCTAGAACAGCAGCCTGCGGGAGAAGAGGAGAGTGAAGACGCCCCACCTGCCCTGCGTCAACTAACCACAGGAAAACTCTCAGCAGCCTTCTCCCATTTTGAGGCAGGCTTACAGGTCCTTACAAGTAACAGCCCTAATGAGGCGTGGAAACTGAAAGTTTCAAGAGCAATCAATGATGCAATAAACTGCTACAGGGAATTGTACAATGAGAAAAAGCGGCGCTCAAAGCAACTATCTTAAGTCATTTTTCAGTGTGTGTGTCAAACGTTCATCAAAACAAAGTCATAAGCAACAAGATGGCCTCGACAGATGAGACCCAGCCACACCTTCTGCTTCCAGATGCTTTACATCCTTGGAAACTCTGTTTCTGGTATTTTCATTTTGACACCTGAGAGTACCAAGTTTTGTCATTAAAATTTTACTTAAATATGTTCTTTAGAATAACCGCATGCAAGAATACCCAGGAAAATGTTTCTTTAAAAAGAGAAAACTGCAGGGTGCCTGGGTGACTCAGTCCATGAAGCGTCTGACTCTGGATTTTTGCTCAGGTCATGATCTCACAGTTTGTGAGATCAAGCCTCATGTTGGGCTCCACACTGACAGCACAGAGCCTGCTAGGGATTCTTTCTCTCTCTCTCTGTCTCTCTCTCTGCCCCCTCCCCTGCTCGTGTGCACGCTCTTTCTCTCAAAATGAATAACTTTAAAAAGAGAGAGAAAGAAAACTGCAAGGAGGAGACTAGCTCTTCTAGACATTAAAGCAAACTATAGAACTTCCGTGATTACGTCAGCGCAGTAGTCAGACCTGTAGAATAAGATTGGAAGCCCCTATTTTTTTTTAATGGTTTAGGACAACTGGTTAATCATGTGGAAAAAGATAAAATTAGACCCATGCCTCACAGCATACACAAGATTAAATAAACAGATAAGGGATCCAAAAGTAAAAATTGAAACCATACGAGTACTATAAAAACACATAGATGAATGACTCTTTGACCTGGATGCTAGGAAATTTTCCATGACTTAAGATCCAGATGAAATAAGAAAAGTTCATTTGAATTTATAAAAGTGTAATAACAAAAGAGCTTTTCCATAGGGGAGATAAACTATAAACAAAGTCAAAAGCAGTTGACAAACTGGAAGAAAATATTTGCAACATCTCACAAATAATGGGCTGATCCCTGATATATAAAGAACTCTTAGGATTGAGAAGGAAAAAATACCAAAAATCCAATAGAAAAGTGGACAAAGGATATAATTCATAAATAAATAAATTAGATCTTGAAACATGAAAAGTTCAACCTCCTTCATGATTAGAGAAATGCAAATTAAAGCTATACAGATACTGTGTCTCTCTAATTAGATTGGCAGATAATCAAAAAGTATGATTACACACTTTTGGTGACGCTCTGGGCTAACAGGGACCTCCTACATGGCTGATGGGAATGCAAATTGGTACAACACATATAGAGGGGCATCAGACACTCATAAAAAATAGATTTCTTTTGATTTAACAATCCCACTTTTAGGACTGTACTCTGAAGATACACCTCCAGCAAAAGAAAATACATGTGCACAGATCATTTGTTTCATCCCTGTTTGTTACTGCAAAAGTGAGGAGACAGCCTGAATATTCATATAAAGAAGAATAGTCAAGTATGAAATGGTTATTACATACAATGGAATATAATCTAGATGTAAATGATGATAACAGTAATAAAAGAGGAAGAACTCTGGACTGAAAGGGAATGGTTTCCAGGGTATACTATTATTTGAAAAAAGAAACATGCAAAAGAACAGTATGCTATCATTTTTGTGGAAGATAGAAGGGGGAGGGGGTCCTGGATAGATCAATCAGTTGAGCATATGGCTCTTGACTTAAGAGCTCAGGTCATGATCTCACAGTTCATGGGTTCAGTCCCCATGTCAGGCTCTGTGCTGGCACTGCAGAGCCTGCTTGGCATTCTCTCTCTCTCTCTCTCTCTCTCTCTCTCTCTCTCTCTCTCTCTCTCTCTCTCTCCTTCCCTGTCTCTCTGCTCCTCCCCAATTCACATGCTGTCTCTCTCTCAAAAAACAAACTTTAAAAAAGAAGGTGGGGGGCGCCTGGGTGGTTCAGTCAGTCAAGTGTCCAGCTTCGGCTCAGGTCATGATCTTGCAGTTCATGGGTTCGAGCCCTGCCTCGAGCTTCGTGCTGACAGCTCAGGGCCTGGAACCTGCTTTGGATTCTGTGTCTCCCTCTTTCTCTCTGTCCCTACCCGACTCATGCTCTTTCTCTCTCTGTCTCTCAAAAATGAATAAACATTTAAAAATTTTATCTAAAAAAGGGGTAAAGGAAGTAAGAAAATATACATGTATCTTATTCATTTTTGCAAAAAGAAACACAGAAAGGAGAAACCTTTAGTCTCTTTAGGATACTAAAGACATTGGTTATCTGATGGGCGGAAGGAGTGGAAAGAAGCAAAGGAACAGGGGAGGAAGATATTTGACAGGCCTTTTGTAAATTTTTTTTAAGTGCCTTTTTAAATTTTTTTGTTTTAATGTTGATTTTTGAGAGAGAGCGTGCACGTAGTCGGGAAGGGGCAGAGAAAGAGGGAGACACAGAATCCGAAGCAGGCTGCAGGCCCCAAGCTATCAGCACAGAGCCTGATGCAGGGCTTGAACCACGAACCGTGAGATCATGACCTGAGCTGAAGTTGGATACTTGACCGACTGAGCCACCCAGGCACCCCAAGTTTTTTTTTTTTTTTAAGATTTTATTTTTAAAAGATTTTTTTTAAGATTTTATTTTTAAATAACTTCTATTCCCAATGTGGGGCTTGAACTCACAGCTCCAAAATCAAGAGTTGCATGCTCTACCAAATGAACCAGCCAGGCACCCTGGCCTTTTGTAAAGTTCTGACTTTAGGAACCATGTTAATATATCACAACAATAAAATAGGCAAGTAAGGGGTACCTGGGTGGCTCAGTTGCTTAAACATCTGACTCTTGATCTCAAGGTCATGGGTTCAAGCCCCATGTTGGGCTCCGCACTAGGTGTGAAGCCAACTTAAAAAAATAAAAATAGGGAAATAAAAAAAATGGAGTACATGAATGGAACCATATTTCACATGAGTTACCCACAGTGAAAGGGAAGAAACAACCAAGTGAATTTTGAACACTGTGTTTTGACTGTATGCCCTCAGACTGAAAACAAAAAAGAACTCAAAAAAATATTAAACTCTAGTTAGTAGGCTTCTTTTTCACAGACGCATAGTTAGCAATGCTGAAGGTACTCTCTGTGTGTTCTAGGATTGAGCAAATAAATAATTATAGATAATGGAGCCAGGTTTCTGTCAAGGAAGGGAATTACAAATATTAAAAATGGAAAAGAATCTTGTGGTGTTGCTTGGAAATTGGAAGTTATCACTGTGAACTCATGTTTTTAATAAGTTTATGGAGGACTCGATGTTGATCAAGGGGCTACTATTTCCTAGCTGTCTGGTAAAAAGACCTAGAAGCAGTGACAGGCCTGTAGTACTGAGCACACTCAACGACCACATCTTGTTTACTGAATTACCACTCTCCACTAACAGGTATTAGGGCTCCTTAAGGAAAGGATTGGTTTCAGGGCTAGGAGTGGGAAAGAGCAAGAGACGCCAAGAACACCTGACTATGCAAGAAAGGAAACAGTTCCTAAAGAATGACAGGAACACATCAAAAGGACACAGGAGACAAGCAGATGGAAGTCAACATCTCCAGAAATGGGGCAAACAATGCACTGAGGACACAGCATCACTTCTGGGGAATTCCCACCCTACGTACAAAGCCTGAATCCAATCAGAAAAAAACCCACATTGAAGGATATTCTTCAAAATATTTAATTTGTGCTTTCTTTTTAAGTTTATTTATTTATTTTGAGAGACTGAGACAGCATGAGTGGGGGAGGGGCAGAGAGAGACGGAGAGAGAGAATCCCAAGCAGTCTCCATACTCGACACGGAGCTCAAACCCACAAAACCGTGAGACCATGACCTGAGCTGAAACCAAGAGTCAGACACTTAACCAACTGAGCCACCTGGGTGCCCCAATTAACTTGTGCTTTTCAAAGGGGTCCATCATGCACCCTTCCAGATCAAAGAAGGCTAAATAGACATAGCAGCTGAATGGCAAAATCTAAATAAGTTTTGTTGTAGGTTCTGCGATGTGTCCCTGGTAATTTCCTGGTGACAACTGCACTGTTGCCATGTAACAGGCAGGAATACACATGAGTATTTAGAGGCAAAGGGGTGTCATCTCTGAAACTTGCTGCCAATGGTTCAGAAAAACAAATGTGTGGATGCAGAGAAAGAATACAGCAAACGGGGCAAATGTTAATATTTAGGGAATCCAGGGGCACCTGGGTGGCTCAGTCAGTTAAGCTCAGGTCATGATCTTGCAGTTTGTGGGTTCAAGTCACACATCAGGCTCTGTGCTGACAGCTCGGAGCTTGGGGCCTGCTTCTGATTCTGTGTCTTCTCTCTGCCTCTCCTCTGCTTGTGCTCTGTCTCTGTCTCTCAAAAATAAATAAATGTTAAAAAATGTTAATGGTAAAAGAAAATACTATTTTATCACCTAAAAGAGAGGAAAAACATATTTCATCTTACATCAAGTATCCAAAGTATAGCTTTAAGTTATGTGCAGTTGGAGGTGTGTGTTCAAATATGCCAAGACCAGGCCCACAAACAGCCCTCCCACACCTTTCCTCCCTTCCTTCTGCTTGCACCCATAAAGCTCTCAGGTTTCTATAGGCATAGGATTACAGTCTACCAGCCTATGTGAATTGCAACTGGATATGAATGATATATAAAGACCCCTTCTAAAGCAGAAGATTCCTTATATTCGCAGGGTCATGGCCCCTTTGAGATCCTGGTCAAAACTGTAGATCATCTCTCTGAAAAGAATGTACATACACAGAGACTTGAATGTAAATTGGAAGAGGGGCAGTAGGGTTCTCCTGAAGCCCAGGGTAATGGGAATGGTCTTGAGTTTCAGTGAGGGTCCTTTTTTGGGTGTAGCCTGTGAAAGGGACTGCCAGGAGCTGGACATGTGACTTGCATGATCAGCCAGTTTCCTGCTGATTCCACCGGGTTATGGGATCACTCCTCCACCACGAGGGTTCCAGAAGACACAGTTTCTTTCTTTTTTTTTTTAATTTTTTAATCTTTATTTATTCTTGAGAGAGAGACAGGGTGTGAGCAGGGGAGAAGCATAGAGAGAGGAAGACACAATCTGAAGCAGACTTCAGGCTCTGAGCTGTCAGCACAGAGCCTGATGCAGGCCTCAAACTCATGAACCACAAGATCATGACCTGAGCCTAAGTCAAATGCTCAACCAACTGAGCCCCCCATTCACCCGCAGAAGACAGAGTTTCTATTTACCGAGCATCTCTGCATGCCAGGCTCAGTGCTCAGTGCTTCCTAAAACCTAAACACCCCCAAGGTATATGTTTTCATCTTTCATAGAAATGGAGCTGAGGGGAATCCACACACTCAGCCCTCTGTCTGATACCCATCACAAACTCCCCAAACCATTTGACCCCACTGGATGGGGGAGGCGGTGGGCTTTCCCTAAGCCTGCAATTGGTCTGCATGTCAACAAATCCTGTCTTGTCCCTGATTCACCACACACACCAGGGTCTAGAGAACACAGACTTAATGAGACCGCGGCTATGGTGTCAACTGGGTGTCCCTTGCTGCTCTTCTGTGAAGTGCTGGCCATGCAAACTGGTTCTTTGGTGGGTTCTTGCTGTAGTGCTGTGGACTCCAAGACCCACACATGATTTTGTTTAAAGACTGTCATCCAGAAGAGGAATATGGAGATATTGGGGGAGAAGGAAACGGGGGTTGTTAAAAAGGGAGCCAACTCCTTGTCTAGCAGATGCCAGCTTATTAATGCTTTCTATGGACACAGTGATTATAACTAGAATAATGTAACATTCATTACACAGTAAAGACAGGAATGGCCAGTATCCTTATGACAGAAATGGAAAGCAGTGGTGAGAAATGTGTGGATCTGGGGGTGTAGGAAAAGGGCATTGGCCCTTAAGCCCCTCTTTATCCCTAGAGAGGAAGGGGAAGCAGGGGAGGGACCTGTTGTTGACCCCACCTCACCAGTGTTTGCTTCTCACTGTTACCCCGAGGCAGGTCAGAACACACAGTGAGAGAATTGCCTAAAGCCACCAGCTGAGGCTTTTCTGATGATGCAGAGGAGCGAGGAGGAGGGGACACTGTCTTTAGGCCCCACTCTGGTTCTCCGACAGGCTAAGCTGACCTTTCTGCTGGCTGAAGCATCTCCTCTGGGCTTCCTAGTCACAGGTGATGGATACCCAAGTGACTATGTTCCCTGCCCACCCCACCCCCCACCACATATGTGTGTCAACCATGTGCATCAACAGCTGACCACAGTCTGGGCAAGAGGGCACAAAAGCCTGGAAAGCCATATCCTGAATTGTCCCCTTCCCACAGGACTCCCCCTTAATGGCAGGGTCTCTAAAGCACAAAGCATCCCTGCAAATACCGAGCTTGATTGTGGCTCCACCAGTGAAGGGCTGTGGGTTCTTGCCCTCTGTCCAAGAGTTCCATTTGTCAGCTGGTGTACAGGACCTTTCACATCCCATGCTCCAGACTTCCTGCATGGGCTCTAAGATTCCTGCCCAAAGCTCCCTTGAGCAAATATTCCAGTACCTCAGGCCCCCAAACAAAAGAGCACTGGCTAGTGGTCTCTGATGTCCAGAGCTCTCCGCAGGCAGCACAGAGCTCCTCAGGCAAAAAGTTCCCAGAAAAGCCACATAGCCCTACTGTAGCCAACCCTGTTGCCTAACCTAGGACCCCCCACCCCGGCTCCCAGGCCAGGGACATAGTCCCTGCCCAAATTGGGAAGCAGGACAGCCTCTTCCAACTGGACCCCCAGCCACCCAGCCTGGAGCACCAAGGTAAGCTGGGCTGAGCAACGGCAGGAGGAGTGCCTGGTCCACCCAGCAGGGAGAGACTGTGGCCCCCTTCCCTGCATGTTGTACAGAACTCGTAACCCCTGGACTGGTCCTGTCAGAGGACAATCTAGAGAGAGAACCTCAAGAGGCAGGGGCAGAACCCTCGGGAGACAGTTGGGAACAGCCCCGGCCAGAGACAACTAGAAGTCTCCAAGCAGACAAGGGGCTGGGGGATGGGAGCCTCCAGGTAGGTCCAAATCATCCATCGCAGATTTTTCTCAGGCCAAGTCTGGGCGCAAGTAGCCAGCATCCCCAGGGTTTGTTGGCCACTCCCCCAAAGCCCTCTGGGGGCTTTTAGGGTGGCCAAAACCCAGAAGCTTTGGGCTTTGCCAAGGCTCTTTGCCCCAGGGGAGCTGAGAAGCTCTTCCCTACTTCCCTGCATACAGAGCCCTGCAGCCATCCCAGCCGCACACCCAGGAAAGAGCCAGGCAAGGCTGCACCATGTCCCAGCAAATGCCCAGGAGACAGATGATGGTCCTCATGGTGCTGCTTACATCTCTCTGGCCCAGCACAGGGGGAGGTCCAGGGGCTGCACCCTTGGGGTCTCCAGAACACAAGAAACACCTTGACTTTGGCAATGACCAGCAGGTTGGATGCCAGAAAGACTTGGGAGGGGTGCCTGTTGCTCTAGGCATCCACATCTGGACCGGCCTCCTGGAAGAGTGACTGCTTCCGCAAGGTGAGCCGGGCACACTTGGGGCACGTGGTAGAGTTGTCATAGTAGCAGTCCCTGGGGGCAGGGGGACAGGGGGTCAGCCCTAGGAAAGGTCCGGGCTCCCTGCATATGAAATTCTAACCACAGAGCCTTCACAGGCTTCCTTAGTCAGGCTCTAATATCCCCCTTCTCCCAAAGGGCAGAAGCCAGGTCAGCATCCAGGTGTGTCTACCAGGCCTGTGTTTCGGCACCTCAGTGCAGGCCCTGTTACAAGGTCCACACCTGCCAGCTGCTCACCATGGGCTCGGGGCTCTCACCACTTGGCTTCCTTACTTCTGCTTACCACCACTGTGCAGGGCCTCCAGCTGGGGCACAAGGGGTACATAGACTATTCAAATTTGCCAGTGACACAGCAATGTTTGACATCTGTCACACAGCACACACACGGCTAGGTCAAGGGAATCCACATGTGCAGCCTTCGTTTTTGCTACAGTCCCTTCGGTGGCAGCAACCCCAGCCCCGCAGTGTCAGTGGTTGCTAGGACAAACAGCAAGTGCCAGGGAGGAACCCACGGGGACAGAAATGGGGGGTGCCCATCTGAGTCCAGTGTGAGAAGTCACGCAGCGCCCAGCAGTCATCACCTGCTATTAGTAATTGTGCTTATTAAAGAATTAAATTATTTTTCTTCCAAAATATGTGTGTTCTTTTTCTAAACAACCCACTAAGTCTTTTTGTCATAAATGCTTAAGGTTGTTTGAATCTAAGTACTTAATACAAATGTTGGTATTTCTTTTGGCCCACAGATGTTTGAAAAAATCACTGACACTCAGGGTGCCAGGAACTAGAAAGTTTAGGAGGCTCTGGCCTCTGCTAGATCTCAGGTCTGGTGGGAAGGGGAAGCAGGTCAGACACCGTGCATACACCTGGGGTCTGGGCTGCAGCACCCTCCCCAGTGCCGCAGGTGCTTGTTCCCAGTGGAACTTTGAATTTAGTTCACATCAGGGTCTAACTCCATACCCAGAATCAAGGCAAAGGGCTTTGAAAGTCAGGCAGCAAAGACCCGACCCCAAATGCCTCCCGTCCCCTCTTCCCCCCACTGTGGCAGGTACCCCCCGCACCGGGCCTAAGGGCGGGTCGGAGCCACACTAACCTGTGGAAGACAGCAGAGCACTCGGTGCACACGGACGTGTGGCTGTCGAAGGGGAACAGCACATCACCCTCTCTGCAGAGCTCACACACGAAGCCCTTGGCCTGACACCGCTGGGGGCAACAGTGGAGGGTGGGGGGTCAGGTCAGCGCATGCTCTGAAGGGCACACGGCCAAACTGTTTTCCCACCATCCCTGCCCTTGAGACTGGGAGCAAAGAGGGGGATGCCCCCTGGTCCGGGGTAGGGGGCCCACCTCACAGTCCAGTTTGATGTGCTTGGCGAAGAGTGTGTGGGTCTCCGTGAGTGAGCAGCTGAGGCGGCCAGTGTGCGCATCTAGCAGGTCCTGGACAGAGTACATCTCATCGTTCTCCACAAAATGCTGCCGGTCCTGGAGCTGCAGGTCCCAGCAACCGTGACCCCAAATACCGGATGAGGGCCCCTTCCACTGCCCACCCCCGACACTCCCATCATCCGGGCCCTAGGGGTGCTCATGGAAGCCACAGGCTCAGGGTGTCTGGGCCCCATATAGTGCCCCACCATCCACACAGGTCACTTTGCTGCTTCCAACACAGCACGCCACACCCCACCTCTGCCCAGTATGCCATCCCCCCTCCCGGTCCTGGCCCTGTTTACCACCCCAACATTCTGCACCTCCTTTCCCTGCTTTATCTTGTCTATAGACCTCACCCCCCCCCCAACATACTGCTTATTTTTCTTCCCCACTTGAAGGGAGCTCCCTGAAGTGAGAGCAAGGATTCCTACCCATTTTATTCCCTGCTCCCTAGGATCTAGAACAATGAATGCCCACGAATATTTGAACTTTGAAAAGTGTGCTTGTGGTCAGTCTTGTCTGGGAAGGCCTGTGCCTGGTCCACTGTGTGGAGATTCAGGTCAGGCTCTGGGGCAATACCTGCTTCTCCCGTGTTTCTCACAGTGATGTAATCAGAGAACACTTTTGTAGGTAGAATGCCTGTTTGCTTACTGAAGACCTAGTGTTCCTTGGGACAGAGTATGGGAGACCCCCAGCCAAAGGCGCAGCACACATAAGCTATCAAGTCATCTGAAAAAGACTTGGGCGCAGCGTGTCCTCATTGCCCTGGCTCTCTGTTTCCCACTTGCCCTCCCCCTCCCCAACCCCAGATCCCCAGCTCCCGCCCACGCCAGCGGCCTGACCTGCAGGAGCAGACGTGCTTCCATGGCCTCCTTGCAAGTGATGAAGTACGGCTTCATAAGCAAGATGTCCTGGCGCAGCTTCTAAGGACGAGAGGGGCAGGTGGGCATTCTCAGCCAGAGCAGAGCTGCACCCTGGCACATCTGGGTGGCTGAGGGGGCTGGCACTCCAGGTCAATCGGGGACAGGATGCATCCCCCAGGTCACATCCCCCAGGATGGTCCCAGATCTGAGAGCTCCAGCCAAACTCAAGGTCAAATCATAGCTTCCAAGCCAACTGCACTCTGAGGTGCATTCATCCTCAAACACGTTGTACCAAAAAGAGACAGAATGTAATACATCTCAATAATGTAGTATGTGAATTATGTTGAAATAATCTTTTGGATACATTGGATCAAATAAAATGTATTATTAAAATTAATTTCACCTGCTTTTTACTTTTAACATGGCTACTAGAAAATTTCAAATTGCCTCTGGGCCTAGTGTCATTGTGACTGGACATTGCTCTAGTGTCTTTAACCCTAAAGACAGCTAAGGGGCCTCACTATCCCTCAGCAGGTGGCATCTCTCCCCTGCTCCCTCCAGCCTCACCCGGATCTCCACCAGCTCCTCCACATAGTTGAAAAGTAGAGGGTTGATCTCACGGAGCCTGAGAACCGGACGAGACACCATCAGTGCCAGGTAGCGCATGCTGCAGCGGGACACCTGGAGGACACAACGGACTGGCACCTCCAGCATTACACATACTGCCCCCCACCCCACCCCCCCAGACCAAGCTCCGCCCCCCCAGGACCAAGCTCTGCCCCCCCAGGTCTGAGCACTGACTCTCGGTCCTTGGGGCTACACTTCCTCCCCACCCAACCTGTGTATCAGCTCTTGCCACCACCACCACGCCTCCACCTCCCCCCCACCCCCATTCCCACTCTCCTGCCCTTGCCTTGCGCGGCTCAAAGTCCCAGTTGTGCACAACTCGTGCAGGGATGATAGCCAGGTCATTCCAGTGGCAATGGCTGCAGTAGTACTGGCCGGTATAGTCACACTGCCGGGCCTCGCTGGGCACGCCACCTGCGGAAGTGATGGGTGTTAAAAAGTCAGGGCTGCCTTCAGGGTCCCTGACAGCTTAGAAGCCACATACAGGGAAACAGCCACCCTCCAGACCTGATGCAACTTCTGACCTGAAGAAGAAGACCTGCAGCAGATCAGGCACCCAGCTACCCTCAGCCTTGTCATCAGTAAAATGGGACAATAACCCCCACCATGGGACTGCTGAGAGGACCCCATAAATTAACATTAGTAAACCTCTGGAAGAAGGCCTAACGTGGTACACGTGTGACTATTGTACGGTTTTTCCCTTCCAGGTGGGCTTTCTGTGACAGTGGGGCCACCGGGGAGCTGATGCAAGGCAGCCTTGTGAGTACTCCTCCGTGACCCATCTGCTGAGTGGGAAGAGAATAGGCACCAGGAGCAGCCCTTTCTCATTCCGCAAGGAGAGAGAGCAGGACATCACCCATAGGAGCCAAGCTGCCCTTAAGATCTGATTGATCCAGTTTTCTCACCGCTGTTGGCTGGCTACCCTGCCCAAAGCAGCCTCCTTCACCCTGAGCCCTGTCCTGTCTGGGGGCACTCACGCAGAGAGATGGGGGCCCGGCACTCCGCGCAGCGATAATCTTGACTGTCCAGCCCTGTCTCGGGGCAGATGTTCAGCTCGTATTCGGCTTGGTGGCTGACCTTGGAGCGCACACAGGGCTTGGAGATGAGGTTCAAGCACTTGCTGTGACACCGGTAATAACACCCTGGGGGAGGGGAGGAGGACCGACAACATGCCTCTTAGACGGGGGGTGGGGAGGCACCCCGCAGCCTGGACTGGCCTTCAGCTCTACTCTGATTCCCACATCAATCTGAGAGCTTCTTCAGGCCCCACTGCAGGCCCCAGAACTTCAAAGACCTTGTCAGTCCCCCTCCCAAGCCTTACCCTGTGAGTGCATGTGGACCTTCCTCCTCAACCCCAGACTACCTGCCATCCCCACCTGGATGCCTATAGGGCATCAAACTCACTTGGTCTAAATGGAATTCTCATTCTTCCTTAACAAACCCACCTCCCACACATGGTTTTCCCACCTCACATTTCAGTGACTCTATCTTTCCACCTACTGAGACTAACCATTGTAAATCATCTCAACTCCCCTCTTATGCCCATTTCCAGGTAGTGCTGCACCTGGGTTCTTCTCATCCAAAAGAGCCCCGCCCTGATCAGAATGCCATCATCATCTTTCCTGTCCATCTCTTCACTCCCTTCTTCAGTTCGTGCTCAGCTCAGCAGCCAGAGTGATCTTGTTAAAACCTAAGCATGTCCAGCACTGCCCTACAGCCCCCAGTGCGCTTACAGAAAAGTTCCTGGCCACGTCCGAGCCCACCTGTACAACCTCCCCTCCGATGCAATGCCCCAGCCACACTTTTCTCTGCTCCACACTGAAGACACTGGACACACACCAGCCAGTGTGTCTAGCCAATTCCCTCCCCGCGCACTCCCCCCAGGAGCATTCTTCCTGACTTGCTCCCCGACCTCCAAGTTTTGCTTGAATGTCACATGATGCCTTTTTATTCCACCCTAAAGTCACACCCATCACACTCCCTGGTCTATGCTATTCTCTTTCCTTATTTTTCTTCAACTAACACATCATATGCTCATTCAGAACAGCACCATCCATAGAAATTTTCAGCAATAATGGAAATGTTCTCTTTGCATTGTCCAGTATCATAGTCACCAACCTCATGTGGCCATTAAGCACTTGTAATGTAGATAGCACTAGTAAGGAAGTGAATAGTTACTTGTTAGAATCAGTTTCAGTTTAGATTTGAATAGCCACATCTGGACGTGAGCCTGGTCAAAGCAGGAGTTTGAGTCTTTTGTCCCTTGTTTTATTCCCAGTACCCCACAGGGCTCAATAAATACTGAGCACACCTCAGAGAATGCATCCGAACACAGCCCAAATATGGCAGCAGAGCTGAAGGTCTCTGCCCCGTCCTGGGGACCAGGACTACCCACCCAGAAGGAGCAGGTCTGGGGCTCAGCCCACCTGTGCAGGTGTACCAGGTCTGAATGAGCCCCCAGATAATGGTGTTACACTTGTCACAAGTTTGCTTGACACTCTTGCTCTTCTCCTTGTAGAAACGGTGCTCGAGGAGGACTCGAATATTGGGCTCATCTTCATTAGGGTCCTAGAGAGAGGCCCAGGGAGGGGTCACAGGTGAGCCTGCTGTTAACTCCTCTCCCTTCCCATGAGCCCCTTGAGTTATTTCTTCCAGGTACATTTACAGCACATATTGTGAGTTTCCCCAATGTCACACCCCCTTTTCCCTTTAGCAAAAGAAATCTCCAGTGATCAGCCAGGCCTGAACCACCCAGAGTACAGACTATTCTCCCAATATCTCCTTCAGCTAGGTGCTGTCCTGGGACTATGTTAGGGCCAAGGGTGTGTGAGTAGAAATGACATGACCTTCTCTCCCCTCCCACCTTTTCTCTGCTAAGTACAGACCCAAAGTGACATGAGGCCATCTTGGACTCTCACAAGGACTGGAGGGCCTGGGGTCCCCAACACCATTAGCTGCCCTATGGGCTCTAGACTGCCTATAGGGTTTCTACATAGGTAAAATTACACATCTGACTCCTTTAAGACACTGTATTTTGGGGTGTCTATGTTACCATAGCCTTACCTATACCCTAGTGAATATCTACTTTCTAAATTCCAAGGGATTCATGAGCCAATCAGGGACCCAGGGGCCGCCCAGCTGGAGTGCGCACACTCAAGGACTTCATTGGGTACCCGCTGTGGGTTTTTGCCCCCAGAATCCATTATCCTTACTGTTGTCCCCTTTGCAAAATCCTCAGGAAACCACCCCCCCCCCCCACTGCCAACTCTAGGTCATGAGGTTCAAGGCCGGCCTTACCTGACTTACTTGCTCCAGTAGGTGGGCATGTGGCCAAGACTGGCCAATCAAGATCAGACTAACAGAGAAAGCCTATACACGAGGTGAGGGCCCACCCTTTCTGGGTAGCTTCCTATTTCAGCCCCTTGGCCTCTGGAAGGGGAGATTCCTACATTCCCTCTCAGCCCCCACGGTGGGTAGGTCGGCACACACCTTCAGCTCCTGGAGTTTCAGCCGGAGGTGGATGAGCCTCACGACGGCATCCTTCTGCTTCTCTGAGTGCTCGGGCAGCTCCAGAATCAGCTGTTTGCACTCCTCGATGGCCTGCCGCAGCTGCTGGATGTCAGAGGCCAGGAAGAGACCCTGCCCAGGGGGTGGGGAGGGGAGCCATCAGGTCGCATTAAATGCCCACCCTGCATGCTCTCCATATGAAGGTCAAGCCCAGAGCAGACCTCCCTGCTTCTCACTCACCTAGATGAAGAAACGAGCCTGGCAGGAGGGGCCCAAAGACTTGCTCAAGGCCCAGGAAAGTGAACAGCACAGGTAAGAACTACCCCATGCAACCTGACCCCCAGCTGGACCTTTCTACTCACAGGCCTCTGAAAACCTAATTGAGGATGTTTTTCAAAACACAACTTCCTTCTTTTAGAAATGGAATTGCAGGGCGCCTGAGTGGCATAGTTGGTTAAGCGTCCTCTTGATTTCGGCTCAGGTCATGATCTCACAGTTCATGAGTTTGAGCCCCAAGTCAGGCTCCGTGCTGACAGCTTGGAGCCTGGAGCCTGCTTCGGATTCTGTGTCTACCTCTCTCTCCGCCCCTCCCCCACTTGCTCATTCTTCCCCTCTCTGTCTCAAAAATTAATAACCATTATAAAAAAAGAATTTTAAAATAAAAAAAATAATAAAGAAATTGAATCACTTTTCTCGCTATGCTATTCTGCTTACTTCTACAGAGTTTCGTCTTGGATGAAAGCTGAGGAAATGACAATTGGCCTGTCCTGAAGGAGAGGAAATGGCCTCTAGCTTGATTACCAAGCCCAGAGACGCACCCCTAGCCCTGTACCTCACAAGGATCCAGGGCAAAGGCCCAACAAAGCCCCTCGTCTCAGGATACTGAAGGAAGACAGGCTTGAGACCGAGCTGGAGACTTGAGGCTGAGCTTGCACCGGGAAAGACTGCTGCCCTTCGGAGCCACCCTTCTCCTCCAGGAGACTAGGCAAAGAGAAGGTGACACCCCTATTCTTGGATCTCAGAGTGTGGCCCATAGGAGTGGCTCAAAATTTTTTTAATGAAGATACAAAACAAAATGAAATACATATGTGTACCAGTAAAACTTAAAGACCATACATGAAATAAAAAATAAATGAGAACTGGGGGCTTCTGGGTGAATCTTTTTTGATTTAAGTTACTTTTGAATGTTACTATGTTTCTCTCAAATAATAGTCGAAGATACTGGGGCCTCTGGGGGCTCAGTCGGTTGAGTGGTTAAGCATCCAGCTCTTGATTTCAGCTCAGGTCACCATCTCACAATTCATGGGATTGAGCCCTGCATCAGGGTCTGCGCTGACAGCGTGGAGCCTGCTTGGGATTCTCTCTCTCCCTCGCTCTCTCTCTCTGCACTTCCCTGGCTCTTGCATGCACACACACACACACACACACACACACACACACACTCTCTCTTTCTCTCTCTCTCTCTCTCAAAATAGATAAACATTTTTTTTTTAAGTTGAGGATACACAGGGCACCTGGGTGGCTCAGTCGTTAAGAGCCTGACTTTGGCTCAGGTCGTGATCTCACAGCTTGTAAATTTGAGCCCTGAGTTGGGCTCTGTGCTGACAGCTCACAACCTGGAGCCTATAGATTCTGCGTCTCCTTCTCTCACTGTCCATATTCCCCCACTCACACTCTGTCTCTCTCTCTCAAAATAAATAAACATTAAAATTTTTTTGAGTCGACGATACTTTGCATAAAACTAAAAGATTTTCAAACTCTTTTTTTTAGTTTATTTATTTATTTTGAAAGAGAGAGAATAAGAAAGCGGGAGAGGGCAGAGAGAGAGACAGAGGGAGAGAGAATCTCCGCACTGTCAGAGCAGAGCCCAATGCAGGGCTCGAACTCACAAACTTTGAGATCATGACCTGAGCCAAAATCAGGAGTCAGACACTTAAACCACTGAGCCACCCAGACACTGATTTTCAAACTTTTTTAAAAAGAAATCATTAGGGCCCTTTAATTAAAAAAAAAAAAAAAGTTTCCACAGAACAAAATATTGAACAGAGGAGAGATGCAGAGCTGAGTGGAGGTGGGCAGGAGGACCTCTTTCCCCCCTCACCCTGCCGCACAGCTGCAGGATTCCCTAGGGCCCCATGTGGAACCAACCCTCACATGTGCCTCAGAGGAACCTGGAGCATGGGGAGAGGGGAGGCCCAGCACAGGAAGAGCAGCTCCAGGCCCCAAACCCCAGGTCAGTCCATCTTCTCTGGTTCCCAAACAGGTTTTCAGGATGGGAGTGAAGTGTTATGTGGGTCTCAGATTCAAGGCCCTAGAGCCCCAGCTCAGGTGGCCTGGCCCCACTGCCTGAGGGTGGGGAGACAAGGGAGTGGCTGGCTCCTCCTGCCTTCGGGGCTCGCCCAGGACCAAACCTTACCACAGGGCGGGAGAAGTGGTCCTCAGAAAGGCCAAGGTCCATCACTCGCTCAGGGCAGCGGAATTCTGGCTCTCCGGGGGGCAGGTCAGGCAGGGCCTCTGGAGGGGGTACAGGTGTGGAGCACAGCAGAGAGAGAAGGAAAAATCAACCTGTCTTCCCACCAGGAGTAGGTTGGGGTGGGAAGGACCCTTGAGGATGAGAGAAGCCCACGGGAGGTGCTGAGGGGAGACAGGCCCTGCTGGGCACCTGCCCTATTTGCATCTACAAAGGAACCCATTCCCTTTACAAATAAGACAGAGCCTTTCCAAAAAATGGGGTGGGGGACACCTGGGTGGCTCAGTCGGTTGAGTATCAGACTCTTGATTTCAGCTCAGGTCATGATCCCTGGGTAATGGGATCAGGCCCCACGTCAGGCTCTGTGCTAAGCGTGGAGCCTGCTTGGGATTTTCGCTCTCCCTCTGCCCCTCTCCCCTGCATGCACGTGCTAGCTCTCTCTCTCTAAAATAAAAAATAAATAAATAGAAAAATAAAAAGAGGTGGAAAGACACACGTAGTGCTAAGAGAGGTCTACAAAACAGTATCAGAGAAATATCCCAATTTCTAAGGCCTACTTTGTGTATGTGTAAATGGACTCAAGCCTGCTAGATGATGAACAACAGAATTCTTCAATCGCTGCGTGGATGCTAGAACTCTGTGTGCGCACGCACACACACACACACACACACGCATGAGCACACACCCTGAATACCCCATGGTGACTCAATCTGCTGTGCTTAGAGCTCACACCTCCTGACCTCCAAGTTGCTGGGTCTCTGTTTAGGGCATTCCGTCTTCTTCCTGATGAGACCTCAACTCTGAGCTCACTCCCCTGTGTTCCCTGAGCAAGCATCTGCTATGGGCCCTGGGACACAGCAGTGACAAGACAGTCACAAATCCCTGCCCTCAGGAGTGTGTGTGCGCATGCGTGCGTGCGTGCGTGCATGTGTGTGTGCATGCGTGTGTGCGCACACCTGAACACGTGGGTGTGTTAATACTTATTTATTCTGGGGAGAGCACAAGCGGGAGAAGGGCAGACAGAGGGGGACAGAGGATCCATAATGGGCTCTGCGCTGACAGCAGGGCTTGAACTCACAAACAGAGATCATGACCTGAGCTGAAGTCGGATGCTCAACCAACTGAGCCACCCAGGCGCCCCAGCAGTTGTGTGTTCTAATGGAGAGAGAGAAATAAGTAAACTAAAAAATAGTTGGAAGTGGTTTGTGCTGTGGAGAAAAGGGAAGTGGCCAGCATGGGCCCAGCTCCGTGGGAAAGCCCACATGGCCCACAAGAGGAACGGGGAGGGGGGCACAATGTGAAGGGCCAGATTGCCCACACAGGCCTCCCCCAAGCACCCACCTTCAGAAGCGAAGTCTGGGGCCCCCTCACCAGCCCTCTGCTCATGCTGCCTTGGCCCAAGCTGCTTGTTGAAGGGGTTGAGGTGGGCCTGCCGGAACCGGGCCAGCTTCTCACCGTATTCCATAGCATCCCACCTGCAGGGCGAGAGTGGGCAGAGATGTCCATCTGGCTCCTGGACTCACTGCATTCCCATCCCCCTCCTCAGTTCCTGGGGTTTCAGATGGGATGCCTGGCCTCCCTCACGTCCCCAGGAGGGTCCAGGTAGGGCACCCCCACATCACAGGTGCCATGCGCTCCCCCTCCCCAAACCAGTTCAGCCCCCTCACCCAGGCCCCCATTGGTAGCAACCCCTCAGTAACAGCAACCCACTCCGATCATGCAGATGGGATGAGCAGAGCTAGGAGCGGGACACGACCTACCCAAGGGTACCCAGCCAGTCGGAACTTAGGCCCCTTTGGCGCCAGACGCCTCACTCATCCCCAGTCCAGTCATGCCTTCACTGCTGAGAAGAAAAGGCTTGGCTGCTTCCATGAGCCACCGTCTCCCAGGACTCAGTTCCTTACTTTGGGCCCCAACCAGAGGTGCTGCCAGAGCAACCCAAAACCACAGCCCCTGAGCAGAACCACCGGTGAAGACTGTCAGAGTGGTCACAGTTCTATATACTTTGGAGCCAATGTCAGGGTCCAGGCCTGCTCTGCCATCTGCAGTATGGCCTTGGGCAGGGCCCACCTTTCCGGTGCCCCATGGAGCTCCAGCTCTCGGCTGGCCATGTAGAGGAGACCCCGTGAATACTCGTTAATCATCACATAGGCAAGGATGGTACCTCACTGGCCTGGATTCCCACTGATGCTCCATGTGGCCTGAGTCAGGGCATGGCCTCACACCTTGGGATCCCAGGAAATAGAGAGGAAGTGCTCAGTTTACCACCTGGCACTGCTTCCCCTCCCTAGAGCTCTGTGAACGGGAGAACACAGGGCTGATGGCACCGGACAGGGAGAAAGCGGCTTTGATGAGGGCAGGGGTTTGCATCCCAGGCCCTCCCACTTAATGAGCTGGGCCACATTCCTTAGCCTCTCCCTGCCTCCAGGGTGACATGGGTTCACAGGAAGGCAGATGTTTTTTAAAGCTTTGTAGGAAATAGTTCTCCTTTCTTCGGCCGGTTGAGTTAGAAATAATTTGTAATTATCAAACACAACCCTGTGACTCCTATCCGCACCCCCTCCAAAAGAAAGAGAACTGAGCCCAGACGGATGGCCTTGACAGGTCACCCACGCACCCTGTCCAGTGCTGGCTGCCCTGTATCTGGCTCAGAAACCCCCACACTGTGAGACCCGTCCTGCCTGTTTGGGCTCTGCAGCGGGGATGTGGGTTGGGAGTTCTGGTTAGGCAGAAACCAGCATCCATTGACTGGCTGTCCCTGGGTCAAAACATGGGAAATTACAGGTGCCATGGGCTTAAGCCTCCTCTCTCTTGTTACCTGACAGCTTTGGGCAGCTCACACTGGGTAGTTGGGCCCTGATGCCCAGTGCTTCTTCGGATGGCAGGTCCCACAGTGTCCTGCAAAGCAGGACTCTGGAGTGTAGGAGATACCCAGTATTCCTTCACCTCTTCTTCCCAAGCGGTGACAAAGATTCTTTACTTGACCAGACTTTAGTCAGGCTCCCAAAATTTATCACAGGCCCACCTGTGCCCTTCCTGTAAAATCCAGTTTTAGCAAGAATCCTGCTGTTTCAGTTTAGCAAGAGCCCCCCACTCTGATACCTGGCCAGCCTCATATGTGGTATCACCCCCAGGTGACATCTGATCCCCCCGGCCCGCCCTCAGCAAAGATCCTGTCAGGTGAGTTTAGCCAGAATCCTCCCCTCAGCCCCCAATGTCTCCCCTCATTAAATTTCCATGCACTGATTTTACCCTGCTCCTTGGCTATAAACTCCCACTTGCCCATGCTGTATTCGGAGTTGAACTCATTCAAGACCAAGGTCTCTTCCCCTACTGTAAGAGCCCTCAATAAAATCTGTGTTTACTATTTTAACAACTATCCAGGTCTGTTTTTTTCTTTGACTGTGGGTGAGCTAGATTGTTGGCTTATCAAGATTTCCCAGCATCCCTACAGCTAGATGTGGTCATGTGACTATGTTAAAACCAATAGAATTTAAACAGAAAGATCTCGGGGCGCCTCGGTGGCTCAGTCGGTTAAGCGTCCAGCTTCAGCTCAGGTCATGATCTCATGGTTCGTGGGTTCGAGCCCCGCGTCGGGCTCTGCGCTGACAGCTCGGAGCCTGGAACCTGCTTCGGATTCTGTATCTCCCTCTCTCTCTAGTCCTCCCCTGCTCATGCTCTGTCTCTCTCTCCTTCTCAAAAGTAAATAAACATTTAAAAAAATAAAAATAAAAATAAAATAAACAGAAAGATCTCATGAGAATTGTTCTTAAAAGGAGGCACTGCCCCTCTTCATCTTTTCCTAACTCTGGTCATTTGGGATGCAGATGTAATGGGTGGAGCTGGAGTAGCCACCTTGGGTTGTGATATAGAAGCCCTGAGCTGCTTTACCCCCAGGCTTCATTCAAAGGAGACAGAGATAAACTTCTGTTCAAACCACTGTTATCAGGAGAGGGATTTCTGTCTCTTACATTTAAATTAGACCCTGTCTGACCACCCTGAGAGCCTTGTGGTAATAAAATGAATTGGTGCTATTCAAATCCCAGCTCCGTCAGCTCCTAGCTGACATGTATGGTCTTGGGCAAATACCTAAACCTTTCTTTGCTTGTGATTTCTCATGTTTCATGTGGGGATAATAGTACCCACTGTATAGGATTATCACAAAGATTAAATACAAAGTTTTGAGTATCCTGGCCAGCACGCAGCATGCATCAAATAAATATCAGCTACAACTTACCATTATCATTTATTACTAATGTTCTTAAGAATCATACAGCCCTTGGTTCAATATCCGCAAAACAATCAATATGATTCATCACATCAATAAAAGAAAGGACAAGAACCACATGATCCTCTCAATAGATGCAGAGAAAACATTTGACAAAATACAGCATCCTTTCTTGATAAAAAAAAAAAAAACAAAACCTTAAGAAAGTAGAGATAGAAGGATCATACCTTGAGATCATAAAAGCCATATATGAAAAACCCAATGCTAATATCATCCTCAATGGGGAAAAACTGAGAGCTTTCCCCCTAAGGTCAGGAACAAGACAGGGATGTCCACTTTTGCCAGTTATTCAGCATACTATTGGAAGTCTTAGCCTCAGCAATCAGACAACACAAAGAAATAAAAGGCATCCAAATCAGCCAGGAGGAAGTCACTCTTCGCAGATGACATGATACTCTATATGGAAAACCCAAAAGATTCCACAAAAAACCGCTAGAACTGATCCAGGAATTCAGCAAAGTGGCAGGATATAAAATCAATGCGCAGAAATCAGTTGCATTCCTATACACCAACAATGAAGCAACAGAAAGAGAAATCAAGGAATCGATCCCATTTACAATTGCACCATAAACCATAAAATACTTAGGAATAAACATAACCAAAGAGGTGAAAAATCTATACACTGAAAACTATAGAAAGCTGATGAAGGAAATTGAAGAAGACACAAAAAAAGTGGAAAAATATTCCATGCTCCTGGATAGGAAGAACAAATATTGTTAAAATGTCAATACTACCCAAAGCAATCTATATATTCAATGCAATCCCTATCAAAATAACACCAGCATTCTTCACAGAGCTAGAAGAAACAATCCTAAAATGTGTATGGAACCAGAAAAGATCCCGAATAGCCAGAGCAATCCTGAAAAAGAAAACCAAAGTAGGAGGCATCACACTCCCAGACTTCAAGCTGTATCACAAAGCTGTAATCATCAAGACAGTATGGTACTGGCACAAAAACAGACATATAGATCAAGGGAACAGAATAGAAAACTCAGAAGTGGACCCACAAACGTATGGCCAACTCATCTTTGACAAAACAGGAAAGAATACTCAATGGCATAAAGACAGTCTCTTCAGCAAGTGGTGCTGGGAAAATTGGACAGTGACATGCAGAAAAATGAACATGGATCACTTTCTTACACCACACACAAAAATAAACTCGAAATGGATGAAAGATCTAAATGTAAGACAGGAAGCCATCAAAACCCTCAAGGAGGTGTGCCTGGGTGGCTCAGTCAGTTAAGCGGCCGACTTCAGCTCAGGTCATGATCTCGCGATTTGTGGGTTCAAGCCCCGAGTCAGGCTCTGTGCTGTCACCTCAGAGCCTAGAGCCTGCTTCAGATTCTGTGTCTCCCTCTCTCTCTGCCCCTCCCCTGCTTGCTCTCTCTCTCTCTCTCTCAAAAGTAATAACATTAAAAAAAAATTTTTTTTAAATCCTTGAGGAGAAAGCAGGCAAGAACCTCTTTGACCTTGGCTGTAGCAACTTCTTACTCAACACGTCTCCAGAGGCAAGGGAAACAAAAGCAAAAATGAACCATTGGGACCTCATCAAAATAAAAAGCTTCTGCACAGTGAAGGAAACAATCAGCAAAACTAAAAGGCAACTGACAAAATGGGAGATGTTTGCAAATGACGTATCAGATAAAGGGTTGGTATCCAAAATCTATAAAGAACTTATCAAACTCAACACCCAAAAAAACAAATAATCCAGTGAAGAAATAGGCTAAAGACGTGAACAGACACTTCTCCAAAGAAGACATCCAGATGGTCAACAGACACATGAAACCTTGCTCAACTTCACTCACCATCAGGGAAACACAAATCAAAACCACAGTGAAATACCACCTCATACTCATCAGAATGGCTAAAATCAACAAGTCAGGCAACAACAGATGTTGGTGAGGATGCAGAGAAAGAGGATCTCTTTTGCACTGCTGGTGGGAATGCAAACTGGTGCAGACACTCTGGAAAACAGTATGGAGATTCCTCAAAGAATGAAAAATAGAACTACCCTACAACCCAGCAATTGTACTACTAGGTATTTATCCAAGGGATACAGGTGTGCTGTTTCAAAGGGGCACACGCACCCCAGTGTTTATAGCAGCGCTAGTGACAATAGCCAAAGTATGGAAAGAGCCCAAATGTCCATCGATGGATGAATGGATAAAGAAGATGTGGTGTGTGTGTGTGTATACACACACACACACACAATGGAATATTACTTAGCAATCAAAAAGAATGAAATCTTGTCATTTGCAACTATGTGGATAGAACTGGAGGGTATCATGCTAAGCGAAATTAGTCAGTCAGAGAAAGACAAATATCATGTGACTTCACTCACATGAGGACTTTAAGATACAAAACAGATGAACAAAAGGGTAGGAAACCAAAAACAATATAAAAACAGGGAGGGGGACAAAAACATAAGAGACTCTTAAATATGGAGAACAAACAGAGGGTTACTGGAGGGGTGTGGGAGGGGGATGGGCTAAATGGGTGAGGAGCATTAAGGAATCTACTCTTGAGATCATTGTTGCACTATATGCTAACAAACTTGGATGTAAATTTTTTTTAATTAATAATTTTAAAAAAAGAATCATACACCCCTGATTTAAATTCTGAGTCTCCCAGTGATGAGCTATATGATCCTATTTTCGTGCCCACAAATAAGGGAGAACACCTACCTATGGGGGTGGGTAGAAGGACTAAGTATGTAGTTCTACGTGGCAGGGGGCCCAGAGCCCAGAGTCTCTCCTAAGCAAACTGTCACTGTCACCGCATGACGACCAGCCCAACCCCAAGGAAATCTCCCAGCATTTAAAATATGGCCAGAGCAGCTCTCCTCTGGGCTGGGAGCTCCCTTGGAAAAAGCATCTTTCATTTGCCTCCTGGCACAGAGGCCATGGATGAATGAATGAATGAATGAATAAACGAACGAGTCTCTCTCCTGCCAAGTTGGAGAATCATACTTCGCTCAGGGCTTCTGAGCACAGACAGGTGATGTCCCAACACACTGGCTGACTCTGCGCTGGCACCACCACCCAGGGCCAGGCTCACCCCTCAGACAGTCCCGCTCACACCCAGGCGGGAGGGACAGGCAGCAGGGCGGAGACTAGAAGAAAGGAAGGAAACCATGAAGCCCACTATACCACCTGTGGCCCCTCTGGAGACTCCCCTTCTTTGGCAGGAGAAGTGAGGGGAGGACAACACAACTGGGCAATCAAAGGGGACCTCAGGGGTTCAGGGGGCACTGAGGGATCCAGCCCAGATGCACTCACGATGCACTCACCCAGCCTCGGTGCCCTGCCTGGGGCACGGCCACCCAGAAGGGTCTAGCATCACCCCGCCACCACCGGAGGGGGCAGGGGCAGGCGTACTGCCTCTCTAAGGGTTACGTGCCACTGAAGCCTGGCCGAGTGGCCATTGCCCGCCTCGGGAACGAGGTGCCTTCCCCAACTTGGATCATAACAGGCTACACTTTGGGGACCCTCACGAACCCGCCACGGGCGCCCAACCATTTCATAGGCGAGGAAACTGAGGTTCGGGGCGGCCCAGCCCTCGCGGACAGCGGCGGAGCCCTGGGAGTTGGCGCGGGCCCCACGTCGAGGCCGGAAGCGGTGACACTGTCACCCGGGGGCCGGGAGGGGGCATTCCCCCTCTGGGGTGATTGACCTGCCCGAGCCGTGGAGGAAGGCAGCTCGGGTCGCCAATGCCCTCTGCGCCCGAGGGAGGACCGGAGGGTGGGCGCCCCGACCCATCGGGTCTGAATCCTGCCGCGAGCGAGGGTGGCCCGGGGCCGGTCCCTCGTCCCCTGCGCCTTCGGGCAGGGGGGCCGCGGCCGGCCGAGAGAGCCCCCGAGGGCCGAGCGCCCCTGCTCCCTCCACCCCCGGCACCCCCGCCCCTCACCCTGCCCGCCCAGACTCCCCCCTCCGCCGCTCACCTGACCGCCGCCGCCCTCGCTACATTGTAACCCGCCCGCCGCCCTCGCTACAGTGTAGCGGCCGCCGCCCGCTGCTGCCGCCTGCGGCCCGGAGGCTCATGACAGGCCGGCGCGCCCGAGTCCGCGGCCTCCACGTCCGCCTCCGGGAAATGGGTGATATCTCATTCGCCCTGTTCCAGACTGCTCGGCGGGGTGCTGCATTTTCTATGTTTTCTGTAATCACAGAAGTCATGGTTCATTTTTTTTAATGTTTATTCATTTTGAGAGAGACAGACAGAGAGAGACAGAGCATGAGCATGAGCAGGGGAGGGCCAGAGAGAGAGGGAGACACAGAATCCGAAGCAGGCTCCAGGCTCTGAGCTGTCAGCACAGAGCCCGACATGGGGCTGGAACTCAGGAGCGGTGAGACTGTGACCGGCAGAAGTCAGATGCTTAACCTACCAAGCCACCCAGGCGCCCCACAAAGGTCATAGTTTAAATCGAGACCACAACACTTAAGAAAAAAATGTATTTAATTTCTTAAAAAAAAAAAAAGCCCAGTGGTTAAGGGGAAAAAAGGGAAGAGGGTATCACTGTGTAAACAGCGGCTACTGGTGTGCACCTGCACGACCCTATGTGGTGTTTACAGCTGGTGAGGAAGAGAAGTGCTGCGTTCTATCCCATTTTACAGAAGAGGAAACTGAGGCACAGTGAGGTTAGGGGAAGAATCAGTGGAGAATGGGTTAGGGGACGTTGGAGAAGCCTGGATCTGAAGTAGCAGGTATTTGGGGCGCCTGGGTGGCTCAGTCGGTTAAGCGTCCAACTTCGGCTCAGGTCACGATCTCGGGGTCCGGGAGTTTGGGCCCCGCATTGGGCTCTGTACTGACAGCTGGGAGCCTGGAGCCTGTTTTGGATTCTGTGTCTCCCTCTCTCTGCCCCTCAACCACTCGTGCTCTGTCTCTCTCTGTCTCTCAAAAAATGAATAAATGTTTAAAATTTTTTTAAAAAATTAAGTAGCAGGTATTATTACTGCTTTCTAGGTGTGCCGTGCCCCTGCTTTGTTTCTCTCTATAATCCTCACCACTGCCTGATGTCCTCTGTCTCATACATTCATAGCAGTAGTAGTAGTAGTAGTAGTAATTTTTTTTTTTTTTTGAGAGAGAGAAAGAGAGACGGAATGAGCAGGGGAGGGGCAGAAAGAGAAGGGAACAGAGGATCCAAGCAGGCTCTGTGCTGACAACGGAGAGCCCAATGCGGGGCTTGAACTCACAAACAGTGAGATCATGACCTGAGCCAAAATCAAGACTCAGACACTCAACCGACTGAGTCACCCAGGGGCCCCTGTCTCATACCTTTTTATTTACTATCTGTCACTCCTCCCCCACCACAAACCAAGGGTTACAGGCAAGAGCTCTGTTTAGTTTCTTCACTGCGTCTTGCCGAGAACAGAGGCTTGACACGTAGGTGCTCCCTGACATGGACTCGGGAAGGGATAAATCCCTGAGCGAGGTCAGCCTTGAGTGAGAGAAGGTTCCACAAAGGTGTGTTAGCACCAATTGTTGAGCTGCATCGGTGTCTGGTGCACCAGTACCTTGGCTGTGACACAGCAGAGAAAAGACAAACAAGGTCCTAGCGCTCAAGGAGCCAGACAGACAATATGCAAAGATGCAAATTAATAAGAGATATGATAAGCACTAAGAAGGAAATAAACAGGGTGACAGATGGTGGAAAAGGTCAGGGGAGGAGGACCCTATGCTCAGGCTAAGACCCAAAGGGTAAGAAGGAGAGAACTCCTGAAGAGCTGGGGAAAAGCATCCAGAGGGAAAACACAGTGCAAAACACTTGAGGAACCGAAAGATCCAGTGTGCCCGTGGAAACGAAAGGAGGCCAGTGTGGCCAGAGATTGGTAAAACGGGAAGCCTGGTAAAAGGTGAAGTGAGAGGCAAAGCTGTGGCATTTGTATGCACACTGACTTTGATTTGTGCCGAGATAGGAGCCACTGGAAGTTTCTTTTTTCTTAACAGCTTTATTGAAGTATAAATTGAAGTGTTTTAGATAAACACACAGAAGCGAGGTTGCTGGCTCCCATGAGAGCTCCACTTGCAGCTGTGGGAGTGACACTGTCCTCCATCACTCCTGTGCCAGCCGCGCTCCCGCGAACAACGTGCAAAGGCCCCAGTGTCTTCCACACCCTTACCGACACTTGTTGTCTTTTATTTTTCTGATAAGAGCCATCCTAAGAGGTATGAAATGATATTTCATTGTGGTTTGGATTGGCACTTCCCTGATGGTAAGTAACATTGAGTATCTTTTTTTTTTTTTGAGTTTATGTATTTATTTCTGTATTATGTATTTATGAGCTTATGTATTTATTTTTTTAGTAATCTCTGCACCCAACGTGGGGCTCAAACTCATGACCTTGAAATCCAGAGCCGCATGCTCTTCCGGCTGAGCCAGCGGGCGCCCCACCATCGAGTACCCTTGTCTGTACATCTTGACCATTTGTATATCACTTTTGGAGAAATGTCTTTTCGTGTCCTGTGTCTATTTTGTAATCAGGTTGTTTTTTTGCTATTGAATTGTTGGAATTCCTTATATATTTTGGAACTTAACCACTTACCTGATATATAGTTTGCAAATATTTTCTTCAATCCCGTAGGTTGACTTTCTACCCTTATTTCCTTTGCTGTGCAGAAACTTTTTAGTTTGATGAAAACCTGTCTCTTTTTACTTTTATTTCCTGTGCTTTGGGAGTTACATCCATGAAATCACTGTCAAGGCCAATGTCATGAAACTTCTCCCCTGTGTTTTCCTCTAGGAGTTTTATAGTTTCAGGTCTTATATTTACGTCTTTAAATCATTTTGTGTTGAATTTTTATGTGTATGGTGTAAGATAAGTGTCCAATTTTTAAAAATTTTTAATGTTTATTTATTTTTGAGAGAGAGAAAGACAGAGTGTAACAGGGAGGGGCAGAGAAAAAGGGAGACAAAGAATCTAAAGCAGGCTCCAGGCTCTGAGCCATGAGCACAAAGCCCAACGCAAGGCTTGAACTCAGGAGGCTTCGAGCTGTGAGATCATGACCTGAGCCGAAGTCAGCTACTTAACCAAGTGAGCCACCCAGCCGACCCGATAAGTGTCCAATTTTAATATTTGGCATATGGATATCCAATTTTCAAATGCCACTTGTTGAAGGATAAAAATCATAGGATCCTCTCTATTAATAGATGTAGATAAAGTATTTTATAAGACTCAATGCCCCATCATATTAAAACTCTCAAAAGTTCGGAATAGATGGAAATTAGCTCAGCATAATAAAAGCCACATAAGAAAACCCACTGTTGCCTCACTCCTAAGACCCTGCAGCCAGGAGCACAGCCAGAGGCCAAGCCAGGGCTGCAGGGAGGGTCTGGACACCCCCTCCCCCTCGCCCTGGGGTATGCTGGCAAGTTTCCACTGTTACCGCAACCATGGGTGACTCCTGCATTTTCTCTTTTTATTAATTTTTGTTCTATGATTGTCCTATGATATTCAGCCATCTTGGAAAACTGAAGTGTTCTACAGGGTTACTAGAAGGTTATTACACATATGATGGGCGCTGGAAAGTGGAGGATCCTGGAGAGAGACTCTAAGACTCTAAGACTCTTAACAAATGGTTCCTGCTGGGTAAGAATCCAGTCCTCCACCAAACACCCTCAGAGAAGGAGACAGAAAATACATGGAAGCATTCCACATTGGCTCCAGGACCAGTAAGTCCTACTCCATGTCTGACCACTCATGTTTGGCCTCAGTAGAGCAGCAGCAGCCTTGTTGTGTTGGCATCTCCAAATTCAGAACCTTGAATGTTGCCAACAGAGTCCTGCTGTGTGATGCCCCCCCCCCCACCGTTAGGGCCCCTGGTGATGAGCTTCCTGGGTGGTGAGCTCAGAGAGCCTCAGTTTGTTCAGATGAAGACTGGGTATGAATTACGATACTGCCAGGAGCAGTAAATGCCACCGTCTCAGCTGAGCACTTATCCCAGACCAAGCGTGGTAACGCTGTAAAAATGGCTTTTGTAAATTCGCATTAAGGGTGCTCTAAGTTTGTTCAAGCTGCCATAACAAAGCACCACAGGCTGGGTGAGTTATACACAACAGAGATTTGCTGCTCACAGTTCGGGAGACTGGGAGTCCGAGGTTGGAGTGCTGGAATGGTTGGGTGACGGTGAGGGTGCTGTTCTGGTTTGCAGACCGCCATGGTCTCCGGCTGCCCTCACGTGCTGGAAGGGAGGACAGAACTCTCTGGGATCTCTCTCTCTCTCTCTTTCTTTAATAGTTTATTTATTTTTGAGACAGAGAGAGATAGAGCATGAGTCGGAGAGAGTCAGAGAGAGAGGGAGACACAGAATCTGAAACAGGCTCCAGAGTCTGAGCTGTCAACACAGAACCCGACGCGGGACTCGAACCCACAAACCGTGAGATTGTGACCTGAGCCGAAGTCGGACGCTTAACCGACTGAGCCACCCAGGTGCCCTGGGATCTCTTTAACAGGGCACTAATCCCATTCATGATGGCTCTACCCTTAGGACCCAAACACCCCACTTCCTAGTACCATTACAAAAGGGTTAAGACCTCAACATATGAATTTGAGGGACACAAGCATTCATTCCATAGCAGGTGCAATGTTGAGAAACCCTGATTTTGAAACTCACAGACTGAGAAACAGTGTTTGTGATCATAATAGTGGCAATGGGTGTCCAGCTCTTGCCTGGAGTGTGGAAGTCAGACTGGCCACTTGACCCAGAGGAGCCCCAGGTGCACCGCCACTCCAACACCCCATATCTACTTTGACTCTGCACTTCCCCAGGAAGTGCAATTCTGGTCAGTTTCCACGTCCTGGTCAGAGGCAGATCACTCAGCCACAATGACTCGACTTTGGTTAGTTCAGGTTTGCCTGACTCTGACATCCCTCAAACCCCGCATAAGCCTGGCTTCTGCTTCACGTGGGAGGACTCCCACCGGCTTCACTCCCCGCTTGCAGCAGCGGCGGCAGCTGCATCTGGTGATCGCTAAAGGCTGCGTTTCATCGGCTTCCAGGGTGGACACTCGCGTGTGTTACTATCTAAGCAAGTAGTTTTCAGAGACTTTTGAGACCAGAAGTCTTTTCTTTCAAATGAATCTGAAGTCCAAGCAGGCACCCGATCTTTGCAGCTGGGAAAAGTGCTCTTCAGTGGGGAGATGGGCTGGCTATGGCCTGCTCACCTTTCCCTTCTCAGGTTACTGCTGTCTCCAGGGGTGGTGGGACCCGTGACGACTCAGCCCACAACCTCCTCCGTTCAAACTGTGGCCCTGCCATTGGCAGCTGGACAACCCGGGATGGTTTTACTTGTCTCATGGCTCAGTTTCTTCATCTGCAGACACTTGCTTCACAGGGTCATGTGAGGAGCACAAGTGGGTGAAGAGCTCAAGATTGCCTGACCCCCAGGATAGGCCCAGCCGTAGGGCTGCTGAAGGGTCCTAGGCTAGGATTACTGGATTTAGCAGTAATTGCTTAATATAATCATGCCCTCAAGCGGAAGGTTATTTGTTGTTTGTCTGAAATTCCAGTTTACCTGGGTATCCTGTATTTGCTCTAGCAGCCCTACCCAAGTATGAAGTAATCTCCTGGCCCCTGAGTACCTCCTGCAGGGGACCAGGCAGAGGGTCAGGAGGGCTTGAGGCTTCTCCCCCATGAGGACTGGGAGTGTGCCCAGGTGTGGACACCTGGTCCTTCACCTAGTCTGAAATGGACAAGTGGGCCTGAGGGTGAAGCAGCCAATGAAGTGGCTCTCCCAAATGCCACCCAAATGGATGGTGCTGGGCCAATCAGAGCCCTTGCAGGAAGTTCTGCAAGACTGAGCAGCCACTGAGCTGGCCTCTCCTGCACCCTCATGCCAGTGCATCTCTGCAAATAAATTCCCTTTACTAATAATAACAGATGCACTTAACAGCTAACATTTATGGCCTTTTATCATGGGCCACATCCTGTTCTAGTCACTCCCTATGTGTGTTCCTGTTTTGTGTTGCTGTGTAATAAAGCACTCTGAAACTCAATGGCATAAAGCATCAGCCATTTCGTTATGCTTAGGGGTATTGTGGGTAATTAACTCATGTAGGGCACAGGGCTGGCTTGTCTCTGCCTCATGATGTCTGCAATATAGGAAAACAGCAGAGACCTAAATGACTCCTCATAAGAAAATAAAGCTAGAGCCTCTTGGGGGAGAAGTAGTTGAAGGAGAGGGGGGAGGGCTGGAAAAAGAAAGCATTTGAGTGAGTCCCCTCCCACAGAAGAATTCTGGGGAATAACAGAGATGTGCTAGGGGGTTGGAAGGGATGGGTTCCCACGCCTTCACCTCCCCACACCTCCACCAACACAGTCCCCACGAATGTACACTGCACATTCGTGCTGAGCTGGGTTGTGGGCCTTGGGAGAAGGAAGGGATTGGCCTGAGAGCCAGCTCCACAAAGGCAGGGTGACCCAGGGAAGCCAGTCTCATTGGAGAGATGTGAGGGAAGATGAAGTTCTTGTGGGTGCAAGTGCTCAGGAGGGAAGGGCAGTTTTTGGCCATTTAAGCCAAGTGGAGAGGGGCACAGCCTTGGGCCAGACCCCTGGCTCTGAAACTTGCCAGCTGGCAAGTGCCCTCACTTCTCGGAGCCTCCATTTCTTTGCCTGTGAAATGTGGATAATAATGATGTATACCTCGTAGCATCATCATGAAGGTTAAATGAGGTATGTGTGTTGAGCTCTCAGGAGAAGGCCCAGTAAGACAGTGGACCTGGGGCCCAGGAGGAGCATCTGTGAACGTCCAGAGCCAGAAGGACTTTTCTCAACATTGGCCAGGTGTCCCAACTCTTTTTGGGTCCAAAACCCTGTAGTTGGACACTGGGCACCCTACAGCCACAGGAGTGGCACCAGGGGGCGCATAGCGCCAGCACATTGCTCCCTGCCAAGGGTGTGCCTGGGTGAGGTGGCCACAGCTCACTACCCCTACCAGCCCCTTCCCAGGGCCCAAGACACACCCTCCAACACACCACATTTTTCTGGGGAGTGTTCAAAATCCTCCCTTCCAACCTCCCATTAGGGTCTCTGACTCCCTGCCCCTAACTTCCAGCACACAGGTAAACCAGACGAAAGCTCTGGAGTGTATCTCCCTCCGGGAGACTAGGGATAGTTCTCAATCTAGGGTGAGCTGCACCTGGGGTTCTGGGATGAGATTCCATCTCCAGGACCCCACTTTCAGAAGCTCCTTGAGACACCAGCAGGCTGGAGCATAGCCCTGTCTCAGCCATCAGCCTGGAAGACAATGACTCTTTGCCCTGCTCCCCCACCTGGACTTCCCTGTCTGCTCTTCCTCACCCCTTCAGACCCAACTTTCTAGAATAAAATGAAATCTCAAGCACCAGTCAGGGATATCTGACAGCAATAAATTTATTAAGTATCCCCCCCAAAAAATATAAACACAAACCAGTAAAAAACAAAAAAACAAATTAAACCATAAAACATCAGGCCTGCAGCTGACAATAAAGCAGACATAAAAATGGAGGTGACCTATGGTGGGAAGACAGGACTCACGTGGGGTGGGGATGCTGTAAATACTGGAGGACAAACTCTCGGGAGCCCTAGGGTGCTGTGACCAGAGCTGGCGGGGACAAGCCTGGGGGTGGTGTCAGTAGCGACGTGGCTCCAGGGGACAGGACTCTTGGCCCTAGCCTAAGCCTGGCCCTGCCCCTCCCACAGCTTCACTTGGGGCCCTGGGCCTCAGACTCCTCCTCATCGTCTTCGTACATCTCGCCCTCCTCCTCGGCTGTGGCGTCCTGGTACTGCTGGTACTCAGACACCAGGTCATTCATGTTGCTCTCGGCCTCAGTGAACTCCATCTCGTCCATGCCCTCGCCCGTGTACCAGTGCAGGAAGGCCTTGCGCCGGAACATGGCCGTGAACTGCTCCGATATGCGCTTGAAGAGCTCCTGGATGGCCGTGCTGTTCCCGATGAAGGTGGAGGACATCTTGAGTCCCCGCGGCGGGATGTCACACACAGCCACCTTCACGTTGTTGGGGATCCACTCCACAAAGTAGCTGCTGTTCTTGCTCTGGATGGCCAGCATCTGCTCGTCCACCTCCTTCATGGACATGCGTCCACGGAAGACGGTGGCCACTGTCAGGTAGCGGCCGTGGCGGGGGTCACAGGCGGCCATCATATTCTTGGCATCGAACATCTGCTGGGTGAGCTCGGGCACCGTCAGGGCGCGGTACTGCTGGCTGCCCCTGGCAGTGAGCGGGGCGAAGCCGGGCATGAAGAAGTGCAGGCGGGGGAAGGGCACCATGTTCACGGCCAGCTTGCGCAGGTCGGCGTTGAGTTGGCCGGGGAAGCGAAGGGAAGTAGTGACGCCGCTCATGGTGGCCGACACCAGGTGGTTGAGGTCGCCGTAGGTGGGTGTGGCCAGTTTGAGGGTGCGGAAGCAGATGTCGTAGAGCGCCTCGTTGTCGATGCAGTAGGTTTCGTCCGTGTTCTCCACCAGCTGGTGGATGGACAGCGTGGCGTTGTAGGGCTCCACCACCGTGTCCGACACCTTGGGCGAGGGCACCACGCTGAAGGTGTTCATGATGCGATCAGGGTACTCCTCGCGCACCTTGCTGATTAGCAGCGTGCCCATGCCCGAGCCTGTGCCCCCACCCAGCGAGTGAGTCAGCTGGAAGCCTTGCAGACAATCGCAGTTCTCACATTCCTTCCGCACCACGTCCAGGACCGAGTCCACCAGCTCGGCGCCCTCAGTGTAGTGACCCTTGGCCCAGTTGTTGCCAGCCCCGCTCTGACCTGTGAGTGAGGGGGAGAGGGGGCAGGGGGTGGGGAGGACGCAGACTAGTCAGACCTCCAGTGCCTGCCTGAACATGCCTCTCAGAGTGCAAGTGTGGACACCCTGTGCCTGTCTCCCTTCTGTGAAGTGGGGGTGCCCACCCCCTCACACTCCCTCCATGGTCCTCCATCCCAGCCTTGTTGCGTGTTGGGGACCCCACTGCCTGGAGCCCAGTGTTAAGGGCTCTAGATCACAATTGAGAACCCAGGGTTGCAGCTCTCACTCTGCCTCCCTAGGGGGTCCTGGTTGAGCCTATCAGCCCTCCTCTGCAGCCCACCCACCCTCTGGCTGGCCATGCTGGAAGTGTAAGCCATAGACTCCAGAAAGCCAGAATCCCTCGCAGCTTGGGGTCTGACTGTGGATTGGTGCCCATCAGTTGGGGTGTTGAACTCTGGAAGACAGAAATGGGGTGAGGCCCTCTTGATCACAGCAATGCTGCTTTCTCATGAACTTGAATCCTCTGGAGACTGACGCCTGTCCTGCCAACTCTGTAACAGTCTTATAAGCTTAATTCTCTGTTTTGCACATTGTTCTCCTTGAAGTACACAACTGGTTCCTATTCTCTGCACAGAACCCTTTCTCTGGGCCCGTTGCAAAATGGGAAGGTCAGTTCTGTCCTGCTGGGGGGTGACTTTGTTCTGTTTTTTTGCCGATCTGGATTTGCCTGTGAAGGGGTCTGCATCAGAGTGTGGGACGGGGGAAAACTTACCGAAGATGAAGTTGTCAGGCCTGAAGAGGTGCCCAAAGGCCCCAGACCGGACACTATCCATGGTTCCAGGCTCAAGGTCCACCAGAATGGCCCGAGGCACATACTTATGAGCTGAGGGGGAAAGGGGTGGGTTATGTGGGTCACACAGGGGCAGGGACTCCTGCTGCCCTGTCCCGCCAGAGCCATGCTGTCACCATGAGCGCTCAGAATCTCTGGGATCAGAGAGGTTGGAACCATGTGTGAAATGGGGATCATGGTCAACACCTCAGATAGCCAGAAACTCATCCTACATCCATGTGGGCAGGCTAATATTTCTCCAGTTCACTATGGACATCATTTTACACCAGTTGCTAAATAGTCCCTGCTCTGGACCCTCCCACGGGCCTCCTGAGGGACTGCTAGGACCCTGCCCAGCCCTGTCCATCCCCGGACTGTGGATATGTCATGTAACCATTACACATATTTGAATCTCACTATGGTGGCAGTTTCCAGAGTCCCTCATCTTTGTTTTGAGAGTCCTAGGTCATACCTGCCAACCAACTGATAGGTGGGCAGAGACACTGAGACACAGCGGTCAAGGAGCCCTGTCCCCGCCCCTCCCAGGTCAAGCATGGGGGCAAGGTGGGAGCTCACAAGAGGCCTCGTTGTAGTAGACGCTGATGCGCTCCAGCTGAAGGTCTGAGTCCCCCACATAGTTGCCACTGGGATCTATACCGTGCTCGTCGCTGATCACCTCCCAGAACTGCAGGGGGGAAAGGAAGGGTCAGCAGGTGCTTGTGACCCCCACCATGCCCTTCCCCTCCCATGGACTCAGCCCTGGGTATAAATTATGGGGCCTAGACTTAAAGCTTGCACTAACCCCCTTCGGTGACCTTGGAGAAGAGCCCCCAAGCTCTGTCATCTGTCAGAAAGTTGTCGTAGTAAATATGCACATCCACTGTTTACGCGTTGGCGCTGCTTGGAGCCCTCAGAGTGGTTCCCGGCTCAACTGACACAGACCCAGGCCCCCAGACTCAGCTCTGCACTTGTTAACCAGGGTCCTTGGACAGCCCACTCCTCCATGAAGGGTTAGTAATAAACACCCTCTTGGGGGTGGTTTTCAGTATTTCCTCTTTTCAGATGAAGAAACTGAGGCACAGAGAAGATAAAGAACTGCCTACAGCAAGTGACAGAGTCCAGAGTGTGTGTGCCCCTCAGAGTCAGGGCAAAGGATGTCCAGAGACAGGGTCTGGCAGTGGCCAGGACACCATCAACCTCAGCCAACAGGAACCACAGGGGCTTCAAGTGGGGAATGACTTGCCTGGGGTCACCCAGCGGGTGACCACCCAGACCTCAAAGACTGGCCCCGCCCCAACTCCCAGGGCTCTCTTCCTCCACTGCCTGCCGCCGCCTGCGCTGCTCCCTGCTCTCCGTTGGGCAAGAGACCACAGTGCTCCCCAGACTTCGCTCCCGTGGCTGGAGCAGGAGCAGGACCTGCATTCAGGAACTGCACCACCTCTTTCTGGCTGGGTGACCCTGGGCAGGTCCTGAAGATTCTCTGTGCCTTGGGGCCCTCATCTGTTCAGTAGGCCTGACGGTAGAAACAAATCTTTGTGGGAATAAAGCGAGTTAATCTGTGTGGAGCCTGTGAATGGGTGCATATAGGTAAGTACTCAAAGACACACTCCCTGGGTGAAGGGAAGCTGCCCAGAGCTCTGCTCTCACCCCAAGGGCATTTCCAAGCTGCTGTGGAGCACTGTGGGCCCATGCAGGGAGGGTCACTGGTCACAGGCTGTGTGACTTCCCAGGGCCCCTCCCCTTTGCTCCTCAGGGTTGGAGTGACTTTCAGAAGATGAATGGTCTGAAGGCCTCGAGCAATAACAGGCTTCTGCATGTGAGTCATGTGCTGGCAAAAAGGCAGCTTAGTGAAAAAAGCAGTCAGAAACCAATTTGCACTTATCTATATACAGATGTCTCTCACAGGCACACAGAAGTCTGCTCAAGGGAGCTGTGCCTGGCAATGTGGTTCTGGGTTGGGGGAGAGTTCTTTTCACTGTATACCCTTGGGTTCTTTTGGAATTCTTTGTCACGTGTTAATTTCTAAATAACGAAAAAAGATTAGTTTAAAAAATATTTTTAAAACCCTGATAATTATGGGACGGCTGGGTGGCTCAGCCAGTTAAGCATCCAATAGCGGCTCAGGTCATGATCTCGGGGGTCCACAGGTTCGAGTCCCACATGGGGCTCTGTGCTGACAGCTTGGAGCCTGGAACCTGCTTCAGATTCTGTGTGTCTCCCTCTCTTTTTGTCCCTCCCTCTCTCACGTTCTGGCTCTCTCTCTTAAAAACAAATAAACATTCAAAAAAAATTAAAACCCTGATAATTATGAACAGTATTATTATTATTATAAAAAGCATAAAAAGTCTTGGCAGGTCATCCAGAAAAGCTGTTATCAGACGTCACCCCTCAACGAGGGTAGGGGCTGGACTTATTCCCCGTTTTGTCATTGTTAACTGTTCTTTGTACATTGTGTGTGTTAATTTTGTAATTAGAAAAAATAAACACCCAGAAATGTCACTGAGGTATTTGGGGCCTGATCAGAGCTTCCTACCACTGCTTAGATCCTCAGTCCAAGGCCTGTGTGAGAGCCTGAGCCAGGGCCTTGGTCCCCTGGGTTCCGAGACATCCCAAACCTCTGGTTTCAGGGATATCTGCAGCCCCTGCAGAGGAGTGATGAGCTCAAGGTAACAAGTGTGGGCTCAGGGGAGAGTGATTCAGTTACCCCGCCATCAACATGTCTACGGAAGGTTGTTCACATGCATCTGTGAGAAGCATGATCTTCCAGGAGATGATAGGCCAGATCCATCCCAGCACCAGTCAGTGTGTGCCAGTGACCCCACTTCTTGGGACCTCAGTTTTCTCAGCTGTAAAGCAGACATGATAATAGTACTCACATCAAGTGGTTAGCACAAGGCCTGATGCATTCAGCAAATGTTGGCTTCATTGAGTTAAAAGGTCTTAGGTGTTATTTATTTTTTTTAAATTTTAAGTTATATTTATTTATTTTGAGAGAGAGAGGGAGAGAGAGAGAGAATGAGTGGGGGAGTGGCAGAGAGAGGGTGGCGGAGAGAAAGAAACCTAAGCAGGTCCCACAGGGTTAGTGTGAAGTCTGATGTGGGGCTCAAAATCAGAGACCCTGAGATCATGACCTGAGCCAAAATCAAGAGTCAGCCACCTAACCAACTGAGCCACCCAGGTGCCCCTTACATGCTATTTTTTAAAAATTTTAAATGTTTATTTTTGAGAGAGAGAGAGAGAGAGAGAGAGAGAATGAGTGGAGGAGGGGCAGAGAAAGAAGGAGACACAGAATCCAAAGCAGGCTCCAGACTCTGAGATGTCAGCACAGAGCCCGATACATGGCTCGAACTCAAACCATGAGATCATGTTCTGAGCCAAGTCAGGTACTTAACAGACTGAGCCACGCAGGTGCCCCCCGCCCCTTAGATACTATTTAAATTTGTAAAGCCATATGTACAGATAATAAAATAAAAGTTAAAAAAATCAATATACTTTGAGATAGCGTGGTGCAGTAAAATAACATCGCTGATACGAGCCGATCTCCAAGATGCATCTTTAAGGGAAAGGCATATTACATAATGATGTATAGAGTAAAAAAGGAGACCTTACAAAAGATGCTATATTTTTCTACAAAGATACACAGATGACTTGCACAAGAAACAGGCTGAAAGAATGGAAACAAAATTGTCCCCAAGGAGAGCAGAACATGGAGTCATGAATGAGGTGGTAGGCGCTTTGGCCTTATCTGCAGTATTTCATCTTTTCAGAAGAATATATTAATAATTGCTTTTGAAGCTAAAACTAATAAAATGTGATTTTTAAAATGTTTTTTTAATGTTTTATTTATTTTTGAGAGAGAGAGATAGCGTGAGCAGGGGAGAGTCAGAGAGAGAGGGAGACACAGAATCCAAAGACAGGCTCCAGGCTCTGAGCTAGTTGTCAGCACAGAGCCCCCAGCGCGGGGCTCCAACCCATGAACCATATCATGACCTGAGCCGAAGTCGAACACTCAACTGACTGAGCCACCCAGGTGCCCCTAAAATGTGATTTTAAATAAGTGTCTTGAGACGCCTGGGTGGCTTGGTCAGTTAGGCGTCTGACTCTGGATTTAGGCACATGATCTCACGGTTCGTGAGATTGAGCCCCGTGTGAGGCTATGCCTTGACAGCGTGGAGCCTGCCTGGGATTCTCTCTCCCTGTCTCTCTGCTCCTACTCTGCTCCTGCATGCTCTCGCTCTCAAAATAAATAGCTTTTAAAAAATCTTAAAAAACTAAAATAAGTATCTTATTAGTAAAATATGTAATATATAATGAAATATATTTTTAATTAAATAAATAATAATGACCATCACTACAGTTGAGAAAACTGCCAGATGGTGTGTGGACCCCAGGGCCCAGGCCACATCTGCTACCTCAAAGACCGCCCCCGCCCCCCTCCCCGCGCCCTTGGCGCTGTCCGTGGTTCCGATCCTTTGCGAGGTCCGCGCTCAGGGGCCGGTGAAGTGTCTGGGCGGGCACAAGAGCCCCAGGCAAGTAGGGTGCAGCGGCTCCGCCAGAGGGAGGGCTAGCCGATTCAAGGCCGTTAAGCCATTTTAGGACCTCGATGTCTTTCCCCGCCTCGAGCACAGAGAGCGCTACCCTGACCCATTTAGGAGGCGCTGGGAGAGGAGGCGGGTCCGAGGAAACCAGAAATCCCTCCCCCCATTGGCGGTCAGGGCCAGGGCCCGCCCCTCCCAGGCTCCGCCCAGCGGCCGAGAGAAGGGGGTGCAGACAAAGGCTCCTAGTCGGCCCTGCACCCCAGGGGAGGAGGATGAGGCCCCCAGACTCATCCGCCTGCTGTATGAACGAGGTGGGGGTGGGTGGGTCCCCGCCCTTCCTGATGTATCCATGCAGACCTAGACTAAAAACTCCTGCCGTGTCTCTCCTAGGCGGGTGCCTCAACTTCCCGGAGAGACCCTTGGGGGGAGGGCGATGCCCCATCTCACCACATACCTGTGAGGTGATGCACCTAAAGCACCTGGCACAGCGCTCAATACGTAGCGACCATTGTCATGAGTCAGTAATGGTGTCAAGCTAATCCTCAGGACAGGTGTGTTCTCTCCTAGCCCCAATCTCCCTGACCTCCCTAGATCCCCCACAGCCAGTCCCCTCCCTAGCGCAGGGACCCAAGCTGAGTCCAGCACCACTCAAGGACCGGCAAGCACCTGTCAGATGCTGCTGGTGACGGAAAGGAAAAGTCTGCTCTCTCCCCTCACCAGGGAGCCCCAAACAAGTCTGGGATTAGGAGACAGAAATGGCCAAGGAACTGCCCATCCACAGGGTAGATGGCAGCGTCTGCTGAGCAGACAAATTACCTGCATGGGGCCTAGCCCAGGGGCTTTGAACATTTTCTTGGTCTCTGGAGACTTTCCAAGACAAGGAGGCCAGAAGGAAACTGCTCTGCTGCTGCCATTGGCCACCAAAGAAAGGCAGCAGTGGAAAAGGAAGAAACAATTCCCCTCCCCACAAAACCCATTTCTCTCTGGTTTGAACTGTTAGAAAGGATCAGATATTAATTTTTAAACATAAAGAAAATCAACCCAAAAGGAATAAAAAGTAATAAGCAACCTCTAAGAAGCAGGAAAAAATCTCAGCCCAGGACACTGTCTGGCACTCAGGCTACTGCCTCGGCATTTCTCCCTCCCACCCCTGCCCTCCTGGCCGCCCCCCCTGCCCCGCCCCACCTCAGCAACACCTCTGGTGTGGACTTGCCTTTGCCTGATATGTGTCTGTCCCGGTCATAGAAGGGAGGGGTGAATAACTGGATCACTACACACCCAGGCTCAGGCAGGACTCAGGGCTGCCCTCCCTCCCTCCAGTGACCCTTGACCCCCCCCCCCCAGGAGCAGATGTTCAGGGCAGGCCTGGCCCGTGTGACCACATTAATAAGCCCTCCGCCCCTCCCACCTGGCCAGGGCAGCTGTCAGTGACTGCCCCAGGAGCCTTGATTTGATTTGAGGCCATCATCCCCCGGGCCTCCCCCTCCCCCAGCCCCCTTCCTGGGGCAGACACAGCTGTCTCCTTGGGTGATTAGGGAGTCTCCCTGGTCCCACCCCTCCACCCCATCCATGTCGCCTCCACCCGAGAGAAGTTGCAATTTACATGTCAGCCACGAGTCTGCTCCAGCCCTGTTGTAATTAGCTTTTTGTTCTTGCCTGGTTTCCATGGCAACAGCCTCCAGAGAAACCTTTTTCCTGGGCCCCTTCCCCTCCAAGACCTGTCTCCTCCCACAGCCTCCTTTGGGAAACCCGCCCTACACCATTCCCACCCCTGGCCTTGGTCCTGACAAAGCCACTCCTGTTGCCCCGTTTTGTTCCCAGGGGTGCCCCAGTGGGCAGCAGGCCCCACCCACTTAGCCTGAACCCTTGGGCTGGACGTCTGCGGAGCGTGGCTCTGTCTCACGCTGCCTGTGTGACCTTGGGCAAGGGACAATCTCCAGGACGTGACACCTGTCTCCGGGGTGCCAGCGGAGGTTACACCACCTCTCTTCCCCTCAGTCTCAACATCTGTGAGGTGGGCTGACAACAATGGAGGGAGGAGCCCGGCAGTGAAGCAGCAGCTCTCCAACCCGGGAGCCCGGCTTTGTTCCCGCGTCCTACCCCCAGACTCCGCGGTCCCTGGGTGGGCGCTGTCCAACTCCACCGGGGGCTCTGACCAGGCTGGGCTGAGCTGAGGGAGAGTCCCGTCCTGGACCAAGGTCACCCCGAGTTTGTGCCCAACGCTTCCCCCAACAAAGGAACAGGGTGGGGTCAGGAAGCTGAGGGCCGTGAGAGGGAGGTTAGGGACATGGGGGTGGCCTGGCCGCTGGGAGGACATCCTGTTGCCGGGGGATTTGGAGCAGGGCAGACAGAATCGTTACGGCTTCGAAGGGGACGCCCCACCCAAACCTGCCCAGCCCATCCATCTCGCTCAAGGCTTAGTGAGGACCCCGCGGAAGAGGGCCACGCCCAGACAGTCCCCGCAGCTGCAGCCGCGGTGCAGGGAGCTCGGCCGCCGACTCGCGCCGTGCTCCGGCAGGCCAGAGGTGCCCGGGCAGGGACAGAGGACAGACGGCGTGCAGGGGGCAGGGCAGGGATGCCGGTGCCCCGGCCGCCCGCCGCGGGGCCCGGCTCGTCCCTTTGTTCTCGGCTTCTCAGGGGCGAGTGCGACGCGGGGTGCGGCTCGCGGGGCTTGGGAGCCTCCCTGCTTCCCTCCCTCCGGGGCCCGGCTCGGGGTGGGGACGCGGGGTGCGCGCCCGTGTCAGGGCCCGGAGCGGGGGGTGGGCGGCGCGCCTCCTCACCTTGGCCCCAATCTGGTTGCCGCACTGGCCGGCCTGGATGTGCACGATCTCCCTCATGCTCGGTGCGTGTGGCGGGCGGCTGCGGACACGCGCGTACAGGCCGGGGCTGGCTGCGGAGGGTCGGTCGCCCCCGCCGCCCGCACTTATAGGCCGGGCCCCGCCCGCCGCGCCCTGCCTGGCGTCACCTGGCGCGGCCAATGGGAGGACGCCGCCGCAGAATATGCGGCATCGGCCCTGCGGCATCAGCACCGCTCGTCTCCACTCGGCCGCGCGTTGCGGCGCCTCCTCCAGCCTCCGCCAGGGTCTGGGGGCCCGCGGGGGTGGGGGTGGGGGCTGCACACTGAAAGGAGGGGCTGGCGGGCTCCGGGGAGGACAATAGAGGCCCCTCTCGGTTCTCGGACCCCGCCTAGGCCGCCCTCTCTGGTCCCACCGCAGCGGCAGCCCCACCCTGAGGCTTCGCAAGGACAGCCTGTCTTCCCCACACCCGTTCAGGCACCAACCCCTTGTTCCCACCCCAAAAGACCGAGATGGACGCCTCTCAGCTCCCTGTCTTGTGGCATGAAGGGACAAACAAGGTACTCTGAGTTTTGTTGGATCCCTTAGGGGTGGGGGACGCAGGAAAAGGCTGCAGCAGGCACCGAACCCTCCAGAATAAAGCATGGGGCAGGGCTCAGAAACGCCCAGTCAGAAGGGCAGTGGGTTACAATGGCAGCTTCTGGCAGCTTCTGCAGTGGGCATGCGATCCTCCCTGCTCCTCCCCTAGGGGCCTGCCATGAGATTCCAAGTGGACCTTGCACATGGGCACAGCACCTGGCACATGGCTACTGCTCAATGCATATTGGTGTCAGGAATTGGCATAAGGACAGTCAAGGGACGGGCAGGCTGGGGGATGGTGGGCAGTGGTTTCTGTGTGATTCACTTCCTGATGTCACTTGCACCCCTAGACTCTTGGTCCAAGTGAGGCCAACACACCATGGCGGGGGGGGGGGGAGAGGAGCTATGTAGTGAGATGGTGTGTGCATAAGGCAGAGAGGAGAGTTTTGGGGGGAAAAACTGGGAGAGGGCCCACTGGTCAGAATAGAAAGGGAGAGAAAGCAGACATGCAAGACGGACATTGTACTGCACACACATAGGCCACTGGCTTAATATTCTCCTGGGGTCAGATGTTGTACTGAAACCATCTTCCAATAAGGTCCTTCTTACATTTCAGTACGAAAATCTTCCAGGCTTTCAGTCACAGTGCACAAAGGTCCCTCGAGCAGTCGGTTGACCAGGCCTGTATGTTCACTGGGTGTGGCTGTGCACAAGCCCCTCTTTCCTCTCCTGAAGCTCTCCAGTTTGGCTAGTCTAGAAATGCGTCTTTTGTTCTCCAGAGACACCCCTCCCCCACAACATGTCCATGATGTGGCTTTCTGTGGTTGGCTTCCGGCTGCCTGGAGACCCTCCCTGCCTCCCCCCACCCCCCCCACCCCACCAGGGGGTCCTTGGTGAGTGGCTCTTCCTCAGAGCTGGCTGCGCCTCCCCGTCTGAGCAGAGGAGAAGCTTTGCAGCGTCCTGCTGGCCAGGACCCATTGCCCGCATGCCCTGCCTCCCTGCGTGATGCGTCAGGCCAGGCCTGCTCTCCCTCGGTCCCCAGAGGGCTCTGGTGCCAGGTTCAAAGCTGACTCACCATCCTGTCTCCCAGCAAAGGCTGGCCCTGCCGGGAACCAGCTCCTGGCCTGGAGGCCAGCAGTCTGGGCTGAATCTGCCAGCATGGGTGGGGACTGGCTGAGACAGAGCTGGGGGTGGCTGGCCAGTGGCTGCAGGAGACCTCGGCATTACTAGACCTGCCTTCAAACTGGCTGATACCATCACTTTTGCCTCCATCGAACCTGTATCAGGAAGGGGTCGACTGTACGCTCAGTATGTGTAGAGGAAGCCAGGTGGGCTCTGCGGTGAGAAACCCAGGATTGCAGAAGAGGGGGGACCCAAGGGTTTCCAGCAACAGGCAGCATGGCTTGCCCCAGATGTCCACTCCTTTGGGACACGGACTTGGCTTGCCCCAGATGGACAGTCCCTGGACAGACTTCCTCCATTCTGGGGGGTCTTGCCTCAAATGCCTCCCAGAGCTGGCAAACCCCCTTCCCAGAAGGGCAGTGCTGGGGTAGAGCAGACCCCGACCCCCAGCCCACTCTACGCTGTGGGCCCCTCCACATTCTCCAGAACAGACCTGGAGGAGGGGCAGCATGACTGGGCTGGGAGAGGGATGTGCTCAGGCTGAGGTCACATATGGGTCACGTGGGTCCAGCTTCTGCTGCAGAGGAGGGCAGCCTGGACAGTGTCGAGTCTTGTCACCATGGAGGTGACTGGGGTGGGGCAGCTGCTGCTCTTGCTGTCCCTCACCCTAGCTGCTCTGAGCTGAGTTTGCATCACAAAAAGAAAACTAAGACACAGGCCCAGAGAGGGTATGATTGCCTCCCCACTGGCCCTCGCCACTCTCCTCTTGCTCTTCTTGGGCCGGGCCTCAGGCACTCTGGGTCCTTTGGGGCTATGGCTTTCTTTCTTTCTTTCTTTTTTTAAGCTTATTTGTTTATTTTGAGAGAGCGAGAGCGAGAGCGAGAGAGAGCATGAGTAGGGGAGGGGCGGAGAGAGAGGGAGGGAGAATCCCAAGCAGGTGCTGTGCTGTCAGCGTGGAGCCCAATGCAGGGCTCCGTCCCAAGAAGGGTGAGATCATGACCTGCGCCAAAATCAGGAGCAGAATGCTTAACTGACTGAGCCACTCAGGTGCCCCAGGGCTGTGGTTTCTTCACCTGGGCAGGTCAGCCATGGTTTCCGGCTGGTTTCTGGGATTCACTTCACCCTGTTCATCAGCCTCCACCCCACTCTTGCCCCTCCCCCTCCCCCTCCCCCTCCCCTCCCAAGCAATTTCTGAAAAGAGGCAAGACTAATGGCGATGCTGCTGCACCAAGCGCAGCGTTTATTACCAGACCAATTCCCAGCCCTGAGACCCTGGGCCGACAGTGATTCAGGCTGACGCCCTCTGCCTCGGCCAGAGCAGGCACTGGCTGGCACTGTCTGCCGGATACATATGGAAATGCTAACAGCCCTGAAGTGTGCCCCCCCACCCCGCCCCGCCGTGCTCTCTGGTCACCACTGAACCTTAGATCAGCCCCACCCTCCACTGTAGCTGTTGGCAGACACGGTCCCTCTGCCTGAAACAGCAGCTCACTTCTGCCTGAAGCAGGCCTGTGAAGCCGGGTCTTGCTGGTCACAAAGTCCCTTTTCCCGAGGCCCTCCTGGAAAACGGCACTTGTCATTCGACCAACATAGAGACTTCACATCCCAACAGGCAGGGGCACAAATCCATAGAGTTGGCAGCAAAGGTGGTGTCCTTGCCTGGTGGCTGGGTGGAGGTGGAGTGCTCCAGGAGTGGGCAGAGTCTCTGTCCAGGGGCCCAGGATCCACCTCTAGTGCCTGCAGCCCCACCATCTCCAATCTCCACAGCAACTCCTGGAGATCTGTGCTTATTCCTTTCTCTGGCCCCAGAGGGTCCATGCATTCACACCTCCAAAGATCATCTCATCTGTCCCCTTTGGCAAGTGACTGTCCCCGTCACAAAGGAATTGAGTCACAGGATATCACCACCTCCCTCTGCCCAGCACCCTGGCCTTGAGCCTGCAGCCTCACCATGAGCACAGCAGTACCTCTTGGAGCGTCTTTCGGAGCTCCTGGCTGCGGAAGGCATAGATGAGGGGGTCAACGATGGAGTTGCAGATGATAAGGGTGAGGAAGAGGTGGAAGTTCTTGAAGACGCAGCCACAGATGGGGTGTTGAGGGCAGAGGATCATGAGTGAGAGGTGCAGAAAGAAGGGGCCCCAGCAGAGAAAGAAAATGCCCAGCAGGATGGTGAGCGTGGCGGCGCCCTTGAGGCCAAAGCCCTGGTGGACGGGGTGCTGCCTCTTATGGAGCCGGGCAATGCCCCGGGCGTGCTGGCGTGCCCGGGCAAGCATGTGGACGTACAGCACAGCCATGAGCACCAATATGGCTGCAAAGAAGCTGACAAGACAAAGCAGGACGGCCGTGTGATTATAGTAGGCGATGAAGAGCGTGCTGGAGAGGACACTAGCCACCCAGATAGCTGAGATGGCCCGCCATGCCCGGGGCAGTGTGACGATGCTGTGGTATCGCAGCGCATAGAAGATGGAGATGTAGCGGTCCACAGCAATGGCACCCAGGAAGCAGAGGCTCGAGACCATAGCGCCACAGACGAGCACGTCGATGAGGTCATCCAGCTGCTGCACCACAGCAGCCCGGGTGGCCAGGGCGCCTGCCTCCAGCAGCAGCATGACAGCCGTCTCCAGCACATTGCTCACACTCACCAGCAGGTCGGACACAGCCAGGCAACAGATGAAGTAATACATGGGCGAGTGCAGGTTGCGGTTCCTGACAATGGCAGCCACCACCAGCACGTTCTCCACCACGCTCAGCAGCCCCAGGCTGAGAAAGAGCCCATCCGGAACGGACACCTCCAGGCACTGCGGCCCTGTCTGGTTGGCAGCCAGCCTGAGGTGAGAGGCGGCTGGGGAGGTGGAGTTGAGGGAGCCCAGCAGTCTCCTCCGGGGGCCCTGCATAGACATAATCCCACCAGGGAATAGGAACGGGTCCTTACTCTCCGGCGTCCTGCTCAGCGGTGCCTCCGGCAGGGTTCCTCGGTCCCTAGGGGGCTGCCCTCACATTTACTCTCTCCCTGTCTGGACGAATGTCAGCTCAGGCACGATCCAGCTGGAAAGACCCCAGCCTCCCACCAGGGTGGTCACTTCTCAGCCAGGACCCTGAGCTCCCCGTACCAATCCTCTAGTCTCTCTGGACCCCTGGACGCTCAGCCCACCTCCCCACCTCTTCTGTGGAGGTGCAGTTGCTTAGGTCCAGACACACATTTTTCTATGCCTCTTGCTGCCTCGTGGCCGGCCAGGCCTCCTGCTTCCCCAGGCCCGGGGTGGGCTGAGGTCCCAGAAAGAATGAAGCCTTTTTCCAGTTCTTCAAAGTCCCCGGAGCCCCTCCTCCTGAGGGTGGCCACATGATGGGTGTCCACCCTGGATGCACCATCAGAGAGCATCCGTGGTGCTCCGGCCTGCTGCCAGGCAACACAAATGACATCCAGGGCTGTCCTCCCTCCAAGGGCCCTGAACGCAGGGCTCAGCTGGCCATCTCCCTGTTCACCTGTGTTCAACCATCACTCCCAGCCTGGCTCTGCTCCCAGCGTCTGTGTGCTTGCGTGTGGTGCAGGGACGAGGGTCTCCTCTAAATCTGCCCCAAGACTAACCCTCCTCCAGGCCCACTGCAAACACCATCTTCTTGGAGCCATCTCTGATCCCTGACACCCACCTGATGCCACACTGCCCTGGGAACAGTCACTGGCTGTTGCCCACCCCCCAGCCTGAACCCTAACCCACTACCCCATGTTAGATGCTAAGGGTAGCACCCCCACCTCCTCCACTGAGACCTGCTGGAGGGTATCCTGGTCACATCAGGCTTTTGCTCTGCCTCATCCTCCAGTGGGGGAGGGCAAGCCCCCATTTCCTCTGCAGAAGAAACCACTTCAAGGGTAGTTCTCTGTCTGTAGTCATGTGGTGCACTGCACGAGAGCCACTGGGCAGCCAAGAGCACCCTGTGGGCACTTCGCCCCAGAGAGCTCCCAGCACTTTCTCACTGAAGACTACAATTTCTCCTCTAAAAGGCAGAGGTGGGAGGGACAGAACTCTGTTGGCAAGCAGAGAAAATCTGGAGCAACAAGAAAGGGTAAGTGGCTTGTTCTGCGGTGGTGGGTGGGGACATGGGAGGGAGGTCTCGGTGTTCTGAGTGTATCTGGACATTCCTGCTCAAGCCAGGTGACCTCTGATGGCAGTGCCAACAGGCCCACAGGTGTGATCACACATTAGTGCCCACTTACAAATATCAGTCATCCCTTACATCTGCATCACACAGTGTACAAAGTTCTTTTCCCTACTTTGGTTTGTGCTTTTTATTGAAGTACATCATACATAAAAAGTACACAAATTATAAAAGTGCAGGGGAGTGGGTGTCCCAAGCGCGCACAGCCAGATCGGTCGGTAAAGCATGAATCGCACCAGAGCACCTGGAGCACCTCCCAGCCGAGAGCCGCCCCTGACCACCAGTCAGCTCTGCCTGCTCTGGAATTCCGCATGTGCGTCTCTCTGCTTGGCGCTCTGACACCCTTGCCAGTTTTGTGTGGGGGTCCACACACAGACCACCCATCTCCCCATACTTGCTGGGTGTTCTTGTCCCGTCTTTTGGTGGATGCAGGCAAGTGTTTCTGCACGGCGACAGCTAGGAATGCACGGGTCTGCTTCTGGCACGAGCACACCCCTCCCCCACCTCCCCAGATAGAGAATGAAAAGAAAACCCAAACCCCAGAGGGACCAGGCACAGGATGGAACCACACACCAAACAGCCTTCTGCCTTCTGTGGACCCCACCTCCTACTCTCTCCTCCTGATGGAGAACTCCAAAGGGAGCAAAGGGTCCCAGGACCAGGGGGTGGTGTCACGGCCCAGGACACTCACTGCAGCTGTCCGTCACCAGAGACCAGCTTCCTGACCACCTTCCACACCTGGGGCACCGACCGAGAGGCTGCAGCCGGGACCCCAGCTTTGGTGTTGTCACACTTCAGGGCTGTTAGCATTTCCAGCTCCATAAATGAGGCCTTTGAGATGGACATGCCTAAACCCCTGCCCCGGCCTGAGACTTCAAAGGGCGTGAGAACTGGAAAGCCCCTGGCAGACAACCCATCCCCTCCCTGGTGAGGCCTCGAGACTCCCCGTCTGGTTCTGATGCGCCTGTTGAGGTCTTCACGGGAGGGAGACAGTCAACTCTGATTAGTTACGCTCATGAGGGAAAGGTCTAAAGGAAATCACAGACAATCCTCAAGGCCTATTACACCAACTTGACCTCTAGTGCTCCTAGGAGAAACAGGAAGGGCCAGGAGACACAGGGTGGACACAACTGTCCCCTTGGGGCATGTATCACACAAGACGATGTGCCTGACCCACATGTGAGGAGGCTGCTAAGAACAGGAGCCCCTTAGTTGTTGTGTCCCCAGTACCAAGCACAGTGCCCAGCACACAGTAGGCCCACACCGCAGAGTCCAGTGGGTACCTTGTCTGGCCATGGCCACAGCAGGAGGTGGGGTCACTGACCACAGGGCCCAGGCCCTGCTTCCGTCACGGAGGTGTCCCCCGAGGGCCAGCGGGGGACATGGCCACAGGGGCAGCCATGTGAGGCATGCAGCCTGCTCCCCTGGCCCTTGCCATGGCGGGATCTCAGGAAGGCCTGACTCAGAGCTGGGTCGCAGTGGGCTCTTTGAACTCAGGGAGGGGAATGTGTCATGCACCCACCCTGTGATGTTTGTGCCAGAGGCGCCGAGAAGGGGTCTGGCTTGGTGGCAAAGGGCATAACTCATTAACAATCCTGCCCAGGGACAGCCCAAGGCCTGGGAGGGGCCATCTCATTCTCACCTGGACACCGGGTGGCAGGCCAAGTCTCCAGAGCAGAGGTTCAGATGTGAGACACCTGGCTGTCTTCTCATCCCCAAATGTTTGCAAAAAACAGAACTGTAAGCAATAACCTAAGCCTGAGCAGCTTGGCTGAGCACTGAGGACCTGTTAGTCTCTCAGGACAGCAAGCCCAGAGGTGGGCAGTTTCATCATGGTCTGGGCCCAGCCTCTCTCTGCTTCACTATCCCTAGTACACGGGCTCTTCATTTTGAAGGTCACCAACTTCTGGTTGCAAAATGGCCGCTGCTGCTCTGGACATCACACCCCATCTGGATGTATTTAAGGCTGGAAGAGGCAGGGTGCCAAGTTCTCCTTGCTTGCCTGTCATTTTCAGAGGACAAACCCCTTTCTGGAGGACCCCGGTAGGCTCCTGTCCTATTGGCTGAGGCTTACCACAGGACACCCTAACAGGAGATGTGCATCTACAACAGTCTGGGATGATCTCAATCACACTCAATCCCACCTACCAAATCCAGTTATGGTGACAAGGCATGAAGTATGGGTAGTGACTGACAGACACCAACACATCTGCGGGACACTGCCCCGGCCATGGGTGTTCCAAGAAGAGGCTTTTGCTGGCTCTCAAATGCTGGGAACTTCTGACAGGATAACATCACGGATCTCCCACCCACCTTGTCCGTCACCTACAGGGGCAGGGATCAGCACTAGGAGGGTACTGACAGCTGACAATTCAGTGTCCTTGGCGCTTCCACAACCAATCAGGCTCCTGGGTCACAAGCAGCCCTATTTGGTGCCACGCTGTCAGGCAGCCAGGACTCGCCGAGGTGAGGAGCTCTCCCCCATGCTGTACTCACTCCCTAATCAAATGTCCCTACTCTCCACCATGTACATTCTCTAGAGCTGCCAGGACAACCTTTCCAAAGCCTCCGTCTCAGCCTCCCTCCAGCTCCAGTGCTGCCCTGAAGTTTCCTAATAAAACCACTTTGTCAGACTGAACAGATTCTGCACCCGGGAAGCCCAGCCCATGGACTCTGGCGTTGGCCCCCCTGCTCCCAACCAGCCTGTCCCACGTTCCCAGTGGAAGCAAACCCTGGCGCGTTCTCAGCAGGGATGGCACACTGAAGCCTGTGGGCCTCTTCTCCACTCTGTGCCCCAAATCGGGGAGGGGCAGGGTGGCAGCGGAGAGAGCTCACATGGAGCCTGGGCTTGGCCATGTGTGATCGTGAGTCACGTTCTCTCCTGAGAAACCTTGAGGGCTGTGCGGACCCAGGAACCACCTGCCTCGCACTGGGCATGGACCCCAGCCCTGGGAAAGAAGAGCTCACGCTGCACACAGCGTAACCCATTCACATTTATAGGAGACACAGAGGAGACGGGCGGACAGCACATCAGCATTTCTACTCCAGGGAACTGGCCAACTCCGACCAGAACAGCAATCAGGAACATAACTGTACAGCGTTGGGGTGCGGCATCTACACGGGCTCAGTCCCACTCCCCGTCCCCCTCGGGGTTGTCCTCACGGGCCGCCTCCACGTCGTGGAAGTGGAAGTTGGCCATCATGTCCCGCACGGCCAGCATCAGCCTGTTCAGGCCTTGGTTGTGGTTCAGACCCCCAGCCCCTCCATCGTCCAGCCTCTCCCCCTGCGGCAAGGAGATGCGTCTGAGCAGGGGTTGTCCTGGGCCCTGGGGCCCAATGCTCCCAACCCGGCTCGCCCAGGACCCTTCCCAGAAGAGGAAGCTCCCAGACCGAAACACGTGTGCTAACGAGACCAGGCCCCAGCATGGGGTCAGGAGCCACGTCCAGTGGAGGGGTCGAGGTGGCAGTTACGGTCTCAGGCGGACATGTCCCAGCCTCCTGAGCAGGCTGGCTGCTGGCTCCAACAAGGCTCCACACATGCACCACAAAATGGCCCTGCCTGAACCCATCTGGCAAGGAGAGGCCAACACATGCTCACATACCTCCATGGTGTAATTAGGCAGCAAGGACCGGAAGAAGAGGGCAATTGTGTTTCCGTGGCTGACAGGACTCAGCCTAAATGAGGAAGAAGGAAGGTCAGAGAGCGAAGCTGTACACGCTGCCCGAGCGTGGGGGGCGGGGGCAGGAAGGCAGCCCGAGCCCCAACTGGGACACACAGGTGGACCCCTCAGGACCTGGCTGGTTGACCTGAGCACACAGGAGGGTCACCTGCCATGGGACAGGTGGCTCCCTTCTGAGGAAATCTGTGCAGGGGTACAAAGTGTAGGCTGTGCAAAGGCTGGACAAAGGTGTATATCAAAAGAAGATTCTAGGGGCACTGGCTGATTCAGTCAGCGGAGCATGCGACTCAATCGTGGGGTTGTGAGTTTGAGCCCCATGTTGGGTGTAGAGATGACTTAAAAGAGAAGATTCTAGGGTGTGCTGGAGAGCGCCCTCCTGGGAAGATGTGGTGCTGCAGCCGAGCTCCACTGGACTTTTGAGGACGGACAGCCTCGGCTGGGCAGGGCCCTGCAACCACTCCCCAGGGCTACAATGTCCAGCAAGTCCGCTTTCTTTCTGAACCTTCCAATATTAAACAGTCCTAACTATTATCTTAATCTATTTAAAAATTTAACTGGGAACTATTTTCCTAGTAGCATGTAGTCAATTCAGTTAAGAAAAAGTCCTTCAGGGGCGCCTGGGTGGCTCAGTCGGTTAAGCGTCCGACTTCGGCTCAGGTCACGATTGCACAGGCTCATGGGTTTGAGCCCCGCGTTGGCTATGTGCTAAGAGCTCGGAGCTTGGAGGCTGCTTCAGATTCTGTGTCTCCTTCTCTGCTCCTCTGCTTGCTCTGTCTCTTTCTCTCTCAAAAATAAACACTAAAAAAATTTTTTTAAAAATTTTAAATGTTTCATTTATTTTTGAGAAAGAGAGAGAGAGAGACAGCGTGACCAGGGGAGGGTCAGAGAGAGAGGGAGACACAGAATCCGAAGCAGCTCCAGGCTCCGAGCCAGCCGTCAGCACAGAGCTGACATGGGGCTCGAACCCAGAAACCGCGAGATCATGATCTTAGCCAAAGCCAGACGCTCAACCGACTGAGCCACCCAGGTGCCCCAACACTAAAAAAATTTAAAAAAATAAAAAATAAATAAAAAAAAAGGGCCTTCAAGCCTACATAATGTGCTCTACTGAGATCTGGAAACCACATGCTTTCCCGAAATGGGCAAATCTGTCTGTGACATCCAGATCTACGATACTGTGCTCAAGGCTCTTACTAAGTCAATCACACAGCTTTAAAGGCTAGAAGAGAGAAAAAAAGAAGCTTGTCCACGATTCAAGGCTAAACACTGCCCACAAATCCACCGTGCCCTCACTGCAGCTCTCCTGGCTTGGCTACATGGGTCTTTTTCAGTTCTTGGAATGTGCCCTGTGCTGTGCTCCTTGCACAGGGCCTTTGCACATGCTGACTCTTTTGTACCAGCAACATTCCCTCCCCCTTCACTTGGTGAAGGTCCCTTATTCCTTCATACATTAATGACCACGGTTTCCTCTGAGAGTCATGTGCACCAGCACTTCCTCACTGCAGTTTTGACTCTACATTTATTTCTAGATTCCGTAATTAACATGTCGCCCCACTGCCCTGTAAAGACTCCACGAGGGCAGAGGGCGTGCCCTCCTCTTGTTTCCCACTTGTTACCTCCAACACTTGCTCCAGAACCTGACAGAAAAACGCTCCTACTGTAGACAAAGAAGCGAAAGAACACGGCTGACAAAAGCTGACCTGTGACCCCAAATCACACTGTCCTCTGAGGGCCTGTGTCTGTAGGGGGCAGGAAGCCCTGAAGCACTGACCTCAGAGCTGTATAAGCAAAGGAGCAAAGCAGGAGGTGGAGAGGTACCTCTCTGGTCTGACGTAGGAGTAGATGGTGTCCAAAGGAGGTAGGGGGTCAAAGCCCATCACAGACTGCGTGGTCACGTCCTTCAGAGAAGGAAACAGAACCGCCGTGAGGTCTGCCTGCCCCCCACCCCCCCACCCCTGCAGACTTTCAGCCAATTTCGGCCTAGACTGGGCTCTTGGCCAGGAGTCCGTCGGTCAGACAGAAGCGGCCCCTGGCTGCGGGGCTCTGGGTGCCGTCTGTACTAAGCCCCTGGGTCTTTCTTCTACCGGGACACTCACTCTGAAACCTGTGGGCAGAAGTGTGCGTGCTGTAGGGAAGGGACAGAATCACGCGGTCACTTGTGTCAGGATCTCTCACTTTAGTGCTACAGGACACAGGCCCCAGGGCCCCGAATGGCTGGGCCACTGCTCTGAGCCTGGTGAGGTCACAGCCTGCCAGGAGCACAGCTCCACCTCCCCAAACCACAGCTGTGAGGGAGGGCCCCGCACGTGACGAAGCCCCCACTCTCAGCCCTCCCTTACCGGGGGGAGGGCGGCAACGGCTTCCTTCACCTCAGACAGGACCACGTGGCGGTGGATATTTCTGGGCGCACGCTGGTAGAGGACCTTCCGCCTAGGGCCCGGGGAGAAAAGGGGCAGCACGTGGAAGCGAGCCCGCACTGGCCCTGCTGCCACGTTTGTGACAGCAGCACCCGAGCAGATGGGCTTCGTTCTCACGAGGACTCGTGAGGCCGCGTGCCGCCCTGTCACCCCGGCCCCCGGGCCCACCTGCTCTCACAGGCTCCCACGGCAGGGTCCCCGGAGTCCACCGCCTGCAGAACCTCGCGGACGTTCTCCTCCAGCCAGCTCATGGTGGCCGGCTCCTTCCAGAGGAAGTGCGACCTTCCGAGGTACAAGCTCACCAGCTGGCTCAGGGCAGGGGGCTGGCTGTGGGAGAGCGGAGCCTATGAGCACAGTCCGCCAGGCCGAGGCCCGCAGGAGCCTGCCGGCACCCGTTGCGGGTGTCCAGGGCCTGTCCGGCAGCCTGGGGTGAGAGGAAGCTGTCCGGAGGGGCTCCTGACCTGGGACATGCGATCGCCCAGAGGCGGGGGGGGGGGACACACACAAGCACTTACTTCTATACAGGGTTACGTATGTTTTAAGAAGCACACGTTCTCTGGGGTGCCTGGGGGGCTCAGTCGGTTGAATGTCCGACTTCAGCTCAGGTCATGATCTCACAGTGGGTTCGAGCCCCACGTCAGGCTCTGTACTGACAGCTCAGAGCCTAGAGCTGGTTCAGATTCTGTCTCTCTCTCTCTCTCAAAAATAAATAAATGAACATTAAAAAAATTAAAAAGTATGAGTTCTTTAATAGAAACAGAAAACAAAAAGAACACGTTTGTCTGTGTGTGAGACACCCAAGAACCACCATGGTTGTGAACAAGGTCTGAGGGTGGCTGGCTCCTGAACTGCACCTTTTTCTTTGTTGTTGTTTTAACGAGAAATTTGGCAAACGTGGTATGTGCCCGTGTAGATGCGTGACCCACACTAACAAGTGGAGTGACACTACCCCGTCCAGCAGAGGCACGCACAGGGGACCCCGTGCCCTGCTCACCCTCATCAGGAAGGCTTGTGCTCTAGGCCACAGGGTGCTCACATGCTGGCCAGCCCTGTGCCTGACCCTCGAAGCGATGCCCCACCTGGACCCGGGATCCAGCCCTCCCCGGGGGAGAACAGCCCAGCCGCCCATGTCTCAAGCAGAGAGCACCTGCCAGGCCCCTCCCGGTGACAGGAGAGAGGAGCTGACAGCCAGACTCCCAAGGTCTGCCCCCAGGAGTGCCTCCATGACTCACACACAGGTGGACACTGTCCTCCCAGGGACCGTCGGTCTTTACCTTATCTCTGCGTCCGGGCCGAAAAAGCTGTGAGTGGCCACAGTGGCATCTGGCCGCACGCTGCAGTACTCCAGTAGAGGCAGGAGGGCTGCCAGAGGAAGCAGGGCCCCCACAGTAGGCTGACACCAGGGTGAGGCCAGTCTACCCACACCAGCCCCCCAGGGGCCTCTGCCACCTTGGAAGGGGTCGTGTGTCGTGCTGCCTCGCAGTGGCCTGGTCTGCATCTCAGGTGTCGCACCCATGCCCCACAGGCACACGCAAGAGGCGTTCTAACCACTGACATCGTACGCTCCAACTGCAGGCTGGTGGGGGGGCCAGCTTGCGGGGTTCAGGCCTCGGGCAAAGCCTGTCTCTCCCCCTGAGCACCTGTGGCTTCCCCACACAGCCATGTCACTGGAGAACCCTGTCTTCCGAGTGACTTTACAGGCGGCTCACACCCCCTACCCCACGCAAACAGCCAGTGCCCACGAAGGGCCTCAAAGCTTCTCGCACCTTGATGAGAGAGGGTCACTCCTCCTACGGCCTGGCCAGGCAGCCCCGTGTGAGCACAGATGGAGTGGGGAGGGGCCTGGACACACAGGCAGAGCTTGAGAACACTGTCCGATGGGAGCCCTCATTAACCTGGGCGTAAGCCCTGCCCTGGCTGCTTCCTCAGACCTTCACCATGCTTGTTTTAGACCTCCTGCTGTGTCCGCCCCAGCACCTAGCACCGCCTGACACGGTCTCCCTGCCCTAGGATGTGAGCCCCAGAAGTGGGGACCCTGGTCACCTCTCTCCCGGCCTAGGACACAGCTGGCTCACTGAAGTGAAGGGGTCACCTTGAGGGCCTGAGCTGCTCCTCCAGCCGGGGGCTGTGGGGACAGCGTACATAAGACCTCAGGGCCCGTCCCCGAGACACGGCCCCCTGTGAAACTGCATGTGCTCGGAGGACTGCACCCAGCAGGACCCTGACGGGTAGGCAGGCTCTTCTCTGATCTCTCTTCACCAAGGAGATCAGCCCACAGTGCTCTGTCATCACACAGACACCGGCCCGCTTCTCCAGGATGTCGGGAGGCTCTCCGTGCAATCCCAGGACAACCTTGTCCCCGAGTTATTCAACGCAGTGAGAGATGGGATTTGAGGACAAGAACATAAACCTGAGTTTGCTAACTGGGCCCCTCCTGCACGATTCTGCTAACGTCCAGCAGCTCACTTATCTCTCTAGAAAGTACCACATCGTGGCACCTGGTTGGTTCAGTCGGTCAAGTGTACAACCGGCTCAGGTCATGACCTCATGGCTCATGGGTTTGAGCCTGTGTCAGGCTCTGTGCTGAGCTCAGAGCCTGGAGCTGCTTTGGTTTGAATTCTGTCTCCCTCTCTCTCTGCCCCTCTCCTGCTCATGCTCTGTCTGTCTCTCTCTTAAAAATAAACTTAAAAAAAAAAAAAGGAAAATACCACATCTTCAGAAAAGTTTTTCTCAAACAGTCAATATCAAAAACTTATCCTGAAGCCCCAAGACACCCCAACGCCAAAGTCAGTTCTGACTCATTTTCTGCTTCTGCACTGTAACTACGCCTCATCCAAAGGCCCTGCTGAAGGAAGACCTGCCCTTCTCCCAGCGGAGGGCACTGCCGGGACACACCGCACCCACCTCCGGGGAACATGATGAGCGCCTGTCGGATCAGGAGAGAGGCCTGTTCCCTCGCAGAGCTGAGCTCCTGCTCAGGGAGGTCTGCTTGCTGACTCAGCAGAAAATAGGCCAATGGCACAGAGAAGGCAAAATTTGGGAGCTGAGACAGATTTCGATGAGCCTGAAAGGGGCGGAGAGACAAAGTCTGGAGTTCGAATGTGGCAAAGACAAAAGATACAAGACTCACAGCTGCTCCGAAGGCACGAGCCCGTGATGAACACCAGTGTTGTGCTGATATCTTCCCACTGGCGTAAACAATACCTTCCTGTTACATCTGGGGGCTTTCTCGGGGCAGAAGACAAGTAAAAGGTCCCGGGAGGGTAGAAAACTGACTGGGATGGATGAGAGGAAGGACCTGGGGGAGGTGGAGTCAGGCGGGGTCACAGACACATGCCCACCCTCGTGATGGGCTCGGCTTTGGAAGCAGCTAGCCTGTGCTCTGCCACAGTGGAAAACTGGGTGAGTCGGATTAGCAACAGGGAGTGTCCCTCCTCCCGCCAGGACCCGATCAAGTCTGCTGACGGGGCCGACCACTCGCATTGCCTCCCTCTACACGTGTAGGTGACAGACAACACATGATGTGCCGTGTTTTCTCCGCTAAAATGGGACCGTGGTCTCCACATGCGTTCTTCTGCAGCCCTGTTGTGGGGGGATGGGGGTGCTCCGGGAACTTCTGTAAACTAGATCCCCAGAGGTGGGACTCCTTGGCCAACTAGCCAAGTGACAGAATTCAAAATGATTTATGTAGTAATTTTTTGATTCCACACAAACACGTGGTGAGCAAAGGGTCAGAGACAAGAAGTAAGTTGTCGATTCCCCCCCCCGCCCCCCTCCCACTAAAGGTGGTCAGGCTCACACCCGCCCAAGACAGCACCGCCCAAGGAAACACTCCTTCTCTAGCAGCCAAATTAAAAAGAAAACAGGTGAAATTCATGTTTACTAACGTTATATTCAACCCAAATACCTAAAATAGCATCGCTTCAACATGTAATCCCTATGAAGGTCACTAAGGAGAGTCTGCCTTTTTCTCATGCCCAGTCTCAGCCTTGACAGCGGGCTGGGGGCAGAGCCCGTCTGCACGGGAAAACAGGTGGCAATGGAGACAAAAAGGGAGGAGCACGTGGGGCGTGTCCAGACCCTCCCCACTGCTGCACAGACCGCCCTGGGGTGCACAGACCCCGGACAGGGAAAAGTGGAGGGGGATTTGGCCCCACACCACGGCGCATGCCCACACCTACCTCCCACTCATGGAAGAGGCGGATCAGGTAGTCGTAGTTGCGCGCCCGCAAGGCCAGGTGGTCAATGAGTAGCAGCATACACAGAGGGTCCTCGTCCGGCTCCAGGCTTCCGGCGGGGGGGAGGGGGAGACAAAGCGCAGCGTGGGCCCGGACTGCCGTCCACGGGCCCAGGCCGTGAGCACATGGGCGCCAGCGGCAGGCACTTACCTCAGGATGAGCTTGCAGAACTCCAGTGCTGTGCGGGGGCAGCCTCGCTTCTCCAGGAAGCTCATCTGCTTGTAGAGGGCCAGGTAGAAGCTCCTAGATCCAAGACAGTTCTTTGTGAGTCAGAGTGGCGGCAGCCGCGGAGGCTTGTGCGGCACCGATGCCTTCCTCTGCTCCTCGGCTGCGCTGGCCATTTCCAGGGTCTAGTCGCCGCGCATGCTCGAGAAGGTGTCTGCAGAGGTGATGCTCTGTTGTGGTTCGCAGTTACGTGTCCACGTGGAGAAAAACCAGCTTAGCTGGTACTTGGAACCATCTTGTTTTTTGTTTACTGTTGATCACTTCAGAGAACAGACTCAATGTCTCCTGCCGTAATCACCACCTTAAATTTACCCTCAAACCGCAACAGTCGCTAGGGGCACTGCCGCTGGGCACATCCAGTTTCAGGACTTGAATCATCCTAGTAGACTGTTATTTGTATCAATAACCACCACCCTGCTAGTGCCTGTGGATGTTAGTATCTCGTAACCTGCCTCTGAAAACTAAGAATTTAACTGGAGAGACAAGGCTAACACAAACCAAACCAGACAATTTGCGCAGTCAGGGTCAGCGTGCCCAGGCCGACTGCCAAGGTGCGGACAGCGTCCAGACACTGGAGGCTGTGAGAGGGCCAGGAGGGCACTGGGACAACGGAGGATGCACCCCACCCCCACCCTCTGGGCCCCACAAGGGCAAGAAGCCAGGGGTGAGGTCAACACGGAAGCCGCTGTGGCCGTTCGGCCTCCATTAGTGAGGGCTGGTGCCAGAGTGGGACTTTGTGAGAGGAGAGTGTCACCCAATCATGACCACTTAACACAGGGAACAGGATGCAGCTGACTTCAAGCAGCTAACTGACTTAGGACTTGGAAGGAATGGCTGCCCACAAAGCATTCCAGAGTCTTCTGGCCTCATGCGGCACAAATCCTTTCATCCAAACGTACAAGGAAAACACAATTTCAGACCCCAACGTAGTGAAGTAGCTTATCAGACTCACTTCTAAGAAGGACAAAAGTAACCCCAGGCTGGCCCAATCGGTCTGTTCACGAGCCCAACCGTCTTGCATTCAAGCTGTACACAGTGAGAGGCCCCGGTGTGAGCTAGCTGGTGGGACTCCTCGGGGACAGTCTTCTCCCCACTCCCACTGCACCTACACGGGCGCTCACATCACAAGACAGCTGCGACACACCCGACACAGCTGACACACCTATTATCCGTGAAACCCACCTGTTCTCAGGTCTGCGGTAATCCAGCCGGCAGGTCCCGCTGGTGAGACTGAACAAGGGGTGGAAGGCACACTCCATGCTGTAGAGCGCTCTCTCTGCAGGCCACGCAAACACCGGGGGAGGGGGTCACGGCCACCGCGTGGCAACTGCAACCTCATCCCCTATGGCTCACAAAGAAAGCTCTCAGAGGAAGGTCATATAGTGAGGATTGTGGAAAATGCGTGGCACAGATGTGGCCTTGGGGGTCACTGATGCCACTCTCTGCATTTGCTTCACCCAGAGGCATGACTTGTGGGCCCTGCGTTCTATCCAGGGAGATGCAAACACGTCCTCACAAAACCCACATGCACATGTCCACAGCAGCTTGTTCCCATGATCCAGGAAGTGGAAACAAGCCCAGTGTCCCCCAGGTGCTGGCAGGCACCCAAAGCATGGCCTATCCACACCAGGGAGCACCGCTTAGCGGTACGAGACGTGAACTCTGAAGACGTTACGGTAAATCAAAGAAGCCAGGTAGACGGGGTCAAAGGACTCCACTCGCAGGAAATGTCCAGAGCAGGCAAACGCACAGAAACAGGAAGCGGACCTGGGTTGCCAGGGGCTGGGAGTGGGGCAGCATCAGGTGACAGGCAGGGGTTCTTTCAGAGGTCACATAAATGACCTAGACTCAGTGGGGACCAAGCTGTACAACTCTGGCATAATCTACACACCAGTGACTTGTACACTTTCAATGGCAGCATTATACGGTCTATGAATTATGTCTCGAGAAAGCCACCGTTTAAGAGCCACCCTGGCAAACCCCCGTGTACCTGCCATCACTGTAGACAACAAGACCTATGCCCCCCAGCGAAGGCATCGAGGGCTCAGAAGCAGAGCAGGGCAGCGTGCCCATGTGCCCTCTCACCTACGAGGTCTCGGGCCATCTCCTGATCCTCCTGAAAGCGGCAAGCATCGCTGAGCTGCAGGAGCGAGTCAACGTGGTATGGGCTGGTCTGGAGCAGAACCTGCAAGGGAAGGGGAGACTGATGGGGCCGCAGGGGGTGCCCCCGGACTGCGGCCAGCAAGGTGCCAGCCCCAGGCAGGCTTTTCTTTCAGGCATGTAAACCCTGTGAAAATTTTTACCAAGGGTGACATCCATAATACCCTCACCTCAAAGCAAGCTCGTCACCAGTGCTAAGCCGGGTCACTGACCAGGCCTGCGGTGGGAACCAGCACCTCTGTGCCCCGGGACCTCCACCTTCACCCTCTGCCACGCCCCCAACAAGCAGCCCTTGGAGGATGAGGCTCGTCCTCAGAAACACCTTGCCCTGGTCCTCAGCCCCCACGATCCAGGCGTATACTGGAGGGGAGAGGAGCCAGGAGGACAAGGTGCTTCTGGGCTGAGTGGCGGCAGGCTGGGATGCAGGCCCGGGGCAGCCTGGGTCACTGCGGAGGGGGTGTGGGCTGGGCTAGGACCCTCCCACGAGGATGCACGCACCACGATGTTGTTGGGCTCCATGGACTCCACGGCGGCCAGGAACTTGTGCTGTGTCTGCTGGTACTCCTCACTGTGCTCAAACGCAAAGAAGGAGAGGCCTTTCTTGGACTCCAGCAGCCGCATCGACAGACCTGGGGAGAGCACAGCGTCAGCCCCCCGTGGTGCTCCTGCAGAGGACTTTCTGTGTGACTCATCGTGAGTCCCTGTCACAGTGTCCGCTCTCCCAGGATGCCTGGGGCTGACCACCCATGGCTTAGTCCACACTGGCACCACTGTCTAGCTTTTCCTATGAAGATGTCCCCTCCCTCCCGGGGTGTCGATCACAAATGTCCCAGGACAACAAAGATGAGGACACACACAGTGCCAGTCCCACGGCATCTGGCTGGGCCGAAGCACTGGTCAAAGTCCAGATCCAGGCGGGCACGGGGGACCGTGCAGGGGCTGCAGCCAGGCCTCTGGAGCGACGGTGATCTACACCCCATGAGGGGACAGCCCTTCTTCTTGCACCACATGTGGATGAAGGCCCAGTTCCTTCTGAGGAACCACTTACCTTCACAGAACAGGTGAGTGGTTCCAGGCTACCCTTGACTCAGACCCTCCTGACAGCCCCACCACAGAGCCAGGAGCCTGTCTGCTCAAAGTGGCTCAGGGGGTTCTGCTAGCAAAGTCGGGGTGTCCTTGCTGCAGCACACAGGAATCACGCAGAGCCCCACAGACACAGGACTGCTCCTGTCACATGCTCCCGTCACAGTGGGTGTCCCTGCCCCTGCCCTCTGTCCCGCCCGACCAGGCCCCATGACCCAAGGGCTCTCAGATGCTCCTCCTTGGCATCATGAAGCCAAGCACAACCACACACCAAACCTTTCTGCACCATGGCTGTTTGTAAATTATGCATACCTACTAGATGGCAACAAAATAGAAAACACCACACTTGAAAAAAGAACTTGATTGCTTCCTATGGTACAGTAGTCATAGGAAAAAAGAAAAAGGTAGACAAAGGCTGCATTAAAATGTATTTGAGAAAACATGCAGCTGATGTTTGGGGAGGCAGGGGGCATCCTCTGTCCTCCAGCACAAGGCCAGGGCACTCGCTCACACACCGGCACACTGGCTCTGCTCAGACGACCCCGCGGCCCCGCGCTGCCCTCACCTGGTTTGGTGTACCGCGGCCAGGTGCTCTTGGGGGTCGTCAACCACGTACACTTGGGGTACACGCGCTGCCGCTGCCTCGGCCTGGGGAGAAGGGGTGCAGTCACAGCTTTATCTTCACTGCCTGGTCTCTGAGGGACCTCGGAAGGGAAACCACGGGGAAGGGAAGGGCACGGACAGGACAGAATGCAAACAGCACCAACAACATAATCAGTGCCAAACAAAACTATATACTGTAATCTAAATAACCAAACAACCAGAGAAAGGAAGACAAACTGAAAATTTTTAGAGTCTAACAAAATGGCAGGGAAGAAATGTAAAAAGGAAACAAAAGTTGAAAACCAAAGATAAAGATAAGGAGGAGAGCAAGCCCATAAGGTGTCCTGTGGACACAAGCGAGCAGGCTTCCCTGAGGACCAGGCTGGACAAAGGCTGAGCAGAGGACAGAGGGCGGACGTCTGTCCTGAGGTGGGTCCTCTCCTCCCCCCTCAAGACGGCAGCAATGCAACAATGGGTTTTGAGAAGGGAACCATGGTAACCATGAAAAGAACCAGACCGGGAGGGGGGGTGGTCAGTACACTGACATCAACACGCTCCTGGGTGAGAGCGAGCCGGGGAGCACAAGGGGGGCAGCAGGGGAGGGAGGTCCAGCTCCCTGAGATGCGGCGCACAGACTGCCGGCTCCCCTCAGCCCAGCGCCCCTGCCTCACTGGGCAGGGGTGTCTGCGGTGGTCCCAGACGGCCCCCCAAGGCTGTGGCTGCAAGGAGGGGTTTCTGCTCGATCACTGAGTAATGGGCATGTGGACGTGTGTGTGATTCTGTATGTTTTAGGGATAATACAAACCATTTCATTAAGAAAATAAAGATGAGTGAGTATCTGGCCTGCATTAGGAACAGGATAAAAAAGCACGTTTCTTCTCCTCCCAAGAAGGCAAAACTGCAGGAGGAAAAACGTGGTACCTCAAAAGCACAGTCACAATTTGAAGGAACACTCAAGTGACTACGTCTAAAATTGTGAGTGTCTCGCCCTGAAACTTTAGCCAGGTTTATTTTTGCTTCTCATCAGCAGCAAAACCAACATGAAGTTTAGAATCTGAGATACGTTGGGCCGCCTGGCTGGCTCAGTCGGTTAAGCATCCGACTTCGGCTCAGGTCATGATCTCACAGTTCGCGGGTTCCGCGTCGGGCTCTGTGCTGACAGCTCGGAGCCTGGAGACTGTCTTCGGATTCTGTGTCTCCCTCTCTCTCTGACCCTCTCCTGCTCATGCTGTCTCTCTCTCTCTCTCTCTCTCAAAAATAAAAAAAAAATTTTTTAAATTTAGAATCTGGGATAAGTTTAATCTTCATCAATCTAACACTTCTTAGGGGTCAGCACCCCATGGCAGATGCAGTGAGAAATGCTCTGAGCATGAGGGCCTGTTGGCAGGACTTTCTGTAGGAGCTGTGGGTGCTGTTTTTCGGCCGCTGCAGCACTGAGTCCCGTTCTGACCGGCAGCTTGGTCGGGTGTAAAATGGAGAACTAACTGGATACGCAGAACTGCCCGGTCTCTGGAGCCCCAGGGACAGCCCAGCCCTGCAGCGGGCTGTCCGTACAGAAAAGAGAGGAGGCGCAGAGGTTGGGGGGGAGGCCTGGGGGGGGGGCAGCGGAGCAGCAGGGGCACAACTAGGCCAGATGCGTCCGTCACAGGAGGGTTTCTGAGAAGGAGCCGTGCACAGGCCGGCTGCGCATTCTGAGAGGGCCGCCAGAGATGGAGAGCACAAGCAGAAACACACTGAGTGTGTCTGCACAACCAGGAGCGAGGGGGACGAGGAAGCCTTCGGTGGGCCTTAAACTTTTAAAGAAACCAATATCCTAAGAAGCATAACAATACTATAAAAACAATAAATATAATTACACGAAGTATTACGGGCACAGGAACAAGAACAGGTGGAAGTGGGAAGAAAACGCAAGGACACACCGAGCACAGGCCAACAAGCGGAGCTGGGCTGGGAAGAGGCCCGATGTTCGGACCAAGAGAACATTTTATTTATTTGTTTATTTTTTAAGTTTATTTATTTTGACAGAGCACAAGTGGGGGAGGGCCAGAGAGAGGGATGGAGGGAGGGAGGGCGAGGGAGACGGAGAGGGAGGGAGAATCCTAAGCAGGCTCTGCACTGACAGTGCAGAGGCTGAGGCTGGGCTCAAACTCACAAACCGTGAGATCATGACCGGAGCTGAAATCAAGAGGTAGATACTTAACCAACTGAGCCCCCCAGGAGCCCCCCCCCCAAGAGGAACATTTTTAAGTGAAAATGTTTCTCATCAATATTCCCCAAGAAGACATAAAGTCAGAAACCCTCGTGTCCTGAATAACTTAACAGCAAAGATAAAACCAAAAACCATTAGCAAATAACAAGAAAAGTCCTCCATCTATATATTATAACAGAATCTAAAACCCCTAACTGCTATAGGTTAGAGGAGGAGAAACACTCAGGCGGTGGGTGGGCAGCAGAGAGACGTGGAGCTAACACCACACACGATGCCCATTCCTGTGCAACTGCACTAGCAGAGGCCACACCGACGCAGGAAGAGTGGAGCCAGCACACAAGCCGGCACCTGTCCCCCGCACCCGTCCCCCCACACACACCTGTCCCCCCCCACACACCTGTCCTCCTTCCGCACCTGTCCTCCCCCGGCACCTGCCCCCCCCCCACACCTGTCCTCCCTCCGCACCTGTCCTCCCCTGGCACTTGTCCCCCAGGGCAAGTGCATTCCCCTCACGCACCGGGGCGTGGAAAATGGTGCCTGGAATCCAGCCATGCAGAGCCAGGTGGTGTGAGATGCCAGGAGAGCGCTGTGGTTCTCTGGGCGACAAGGATTGTGTGCATACGGACCTCAGAGAGGTGCAGCACGCTGTCCTGACTGGTTATCTTTGGGGGCGTCACAGGAGACAATTCTGAATTGCCTCCATTTTTTCTTTTATAAAAAGCATTTGATTCTACATTTAGAAAAAACATGGACAGTACTTGAAAAGACAAAGCCTGTGCCGGTGTGACAGCTGCCGGTCAGAAGGGGACTCTGTGCCGGAGCGTCGGGAAAGCGGAACACCCATGCCTCCCGCAGGAAGACCCGAAAACAGAGCCTCGCGGTCAGAGCATTTCTCCCTGGGTCTACCACACAGCATCGACCACTCAGAACTATTAAATTAACAACGATCAAACGTATCGTCGGTTCTGCTTGCTGACTGAGAAACAAAAATGAAGTTGGCCAAGATTTCTGGGCTAGACGCTCAAATTTTTAGGACTTCCAGAATCCTTGCAAAATGGTGACTTGCAGGCTAGCGAAGGCAGTATGAGGGATGGAGCCCAATGGCCATCGAAAAGGTCAAACACCAACTTCTCTCTGATCCTCTTCACACCCCTCAGAACCAGAAGTCCTCAGGGTTTCCTTCTGTAAGACCCTAGGGTCTAACTGGCCTGGAGAACACTCCCTCCCTTCTTTCAGAACACAGCCAGTGTTGATCTTACCTTTGCTCCCCCAGGACAGCTCGAGCACCAAAATACCTTTTCAGTTCTGTGTCTGGATTCAAGTGTCTAGAGAATTGAAAATATTACAAACAAAAATGAAATTGAGTTCTTCTACAATGATCCTGGGAATTCTGAAAGGTCACATTAAACCCAGCAGAGAGAACAGCTATTCTGGTGTGGAAGACAACTGACAAGCCTTCTCCAAACCACACTACCCTGAAGCAGAGGCAGCCAGTGCTGGGGCCACATCAGAGCAGCCTCAGACCTGCAGCCTAGGTCAAGGTGTGCTCACCGACTCAGGAAAAGAGATGGCTTTTTTTAACACTGGCAACAACCTCTTTAGTAGGGACAGGCTTTTCATAGGCATCTACAAGGATAAGAGGGGAATAACTTATCCCAGGATGACATGTTACTTCAACACCTTTCAAGAAAAAAACACTCCCAGATATATAAAGCTAAGCGATGGGTCCTTGGAAACAGAGAGGAGTTTCCCTTTCTTCCTCTCTCCTTGCTCCTATCACCTAAATGTTTAGCAATAAACCTACATCACTTTTAAATAAAGATAGCAAGTTTTCTTCTTTTTTTTGTATTATTTTCCCTTTGCACAGAGTCTCTGTCTCAGCCAGGAGGGAGAGGGGCTGTACCTGTGTTCCACATACAGGACATGCTTCCTGGAGCTCAGGGGAGGCGGGCCTGGGCGCTTTAAACCACTGCCGTCCTCAATCCTCTCCAAGATGCGATCAATATCTTCCAGCCCATTTTCCTAAAAGCCCCAGAACAACATATTACTCACCACACTCACTTTATTTTAAATGTGATGTCGATAATAAAATGATTTTTACAAAGAATAAGCATCATATTGTGTCTACTTCCTGAAAGACAGTATAATCCAAACGCTGCGTGCTGCACGTATATTTAGAAACAAGAAGAGATGCTTCATTAGAGGAAGCTCAGAACTGGCGGATCACAGAACCAGAAGGACTCTTGAAATGATGAAGTCACAGCCTACACTGCTCATCTTCCAGATGTGCCCGCCTACCTCTTCAGGCAGGACTTAGGCTGTAACTACCAGGGACAGGCACAGAATGCTACAGCCTCTTCGGGACACAGAACCAGGTGGTGAGGACTGCAGGCAATAATGAAAATCGAGTTTCTGACAACAGACTGGACCTGGAGGCTTACACCTCAACATTTAATTAGTCCACTGGCACTAGAGAAAGGTCAGGGCACGTGGGCAGTGGATTGAGAAAGGCTGCGTTGTCTCAAGAGCATCATTTCACATGGTCGCCCGAAAATAGAAAATGGAGGTCTGACCCTTAAGGAACAAAGTGAACAAACACGAGCGAAATTTGGTAAGTGACCTTCCCTGACCTCGGAGTTAGATTCCTAAAGGAAAGGAATCGAAATATCAAATGAAAACGCATTGCCCTGAGAAACAGCCAGATGCACATACCAAAATTTCTCCTGTAGTGTTTTTCTTATTTTTCTGTTTCTTTTTCTTCTTTCGGAGTTTCCCACTTATATTTGACTAACAAAAGAAGCACATTTTAGTCAATGGAAAGAGACAATAAAACCTTAAGCCCTGACACTAAAGCAGCAAGCTGCAGAGGGACATGGGAACGCAGGCTTGGAGGCCCCTCTCACACCCTGAATGTCCTGTGAACTCACCTACTTCTCCAACAACACAGACCTCCCACCAGCCTGAAACTCTGTTCCTGCCTCCAAGTTTCTCCTTCGTGACGGAACTCACGGCTTCCCAGGACCTTGTCAAGGGGCTCATGGGGTGTGGGGCATCCACCCACCTGCCCTCTGCTTTCATCTTCCACTTTGCCAGCCACTCTCCCTGCCACGCTTAGCCGCCCTGGATACTGGGACCCTACACTGCGCTCCCCCACACCTTTGGTGCCTCTGCCTGAATCTCTCTCGTCCCTTCACTTGGCCACCTCCTTCCCCGCAGCGTGAAGCACCCCACCACCCCAAGCTCAGTAGGGTGCCCCCCTCTACGCCGTTAAGTCAGGTCCCTCCAGCTGCACTTGTCTGTCCATATCTGTCGCTCTCTCAACCAGAGGCCCCAGGAAAGCAGACTTGTCCCCAGAACCCGGTGGGCTCACAATAAGAACTTACTGAGTAAAGAAGCAAAAGATCTCCTTAGGGACGCTGTCCTGTGGCACAGTGCACAACGGCCACACCCCAACACTAACCTGACCTACACACTTCTTCAAGGCAGGTCCACCCAGGGCCCTGACCACCTGATCCAGCTCCACACAGTCACAAAACACACACACCCTGGGGAAGGAGGAGCAGACCTTCCCGGAGGGTGGAGGCCACTCTTGTGCCAAGAAAACTTGTCTAGGGAACCATGTGTATGGCTTCCTTGATGCCCACAACTAGTCTTGAGGATTTCATGCAAATCTTGTCAGGGCTCCTGAGGAAATGTGGGGACACCTGGGACTCAGAAAGTGGCGGCAGAGGGGGTATGTGGCTGGCCCCTTGTAGCCCCCACACCTGCTCTGGGGATGCTGCTGTGTCAGCCACGTCTCCAGCTTTCTTGGGGTCTGCACCTCCACTCTGGGACCGCCTTCTGTCCCCTGACACCACAGTGTCTGTAAGCAGATGATCGGATCTCTCCCCATTCATGACTGGTCCCTCCTCAAGGTCCTCAATGTTTATCTGGAAAAACAGATGGGAGAGAACAAGCGTGTTACAGGTGTCCTGGTCACAGATTAAACGGTGACACTAAACTGTGTTAGAGACGGAGAGCAGGACAGGGCTGGGCTGGGCTGGGGAGGCAGGGAGACACGTTCAGGATCACCCTGAGGTCATAGTGGGAAGAAACGCATGTCTATGCGCCTAGCAGAGCTGTACTGCTCACCGTTTGCACGAGCTCTAGTTCAGGGTTACTTTAGTCAATAAACTCCAGAGAATGCTGGGCCCCGTGTGGCTCCATGGTGTCTCTGTCTTCAGGGCTGACATAATGAAGAATCCCCAAACATTACAACTTACCCCCCTTACTGAGCGAAACCCTAGCACAAGGATTTGTATATACATTTGTTCAGCCAATAGATTAATGTTCTTTCCTCCTACTGGGGACTCTAGCTCGTCTACAGTAGCAGACAGGACAAGAACCTGGGGGAAGAAACAGGACCTAAGGACTGACCTACCTAGAAGCTCTTCCCTGATAGTAACACACGACAATTATAAAAATAATTCACATGACAGAACCTTACATAGCAGCGAAAAGGAACCAACCGCGCCTGCAAATGCTCTCTCACACACTAAACACTAAACACGCTCACACCCTGGGGGTGTGATGGGGGCAGGGGCGGGTACAAGTTACTGGAGACCTTCTGGCCCTTCAGCCAGTCAATGAATAAACAAATAAAAGACTCAGTCTAAGACACTGAGGTCCAAAAATAAAACTGTATGTTCAATTTAGAACCTCTGAAAAATATAAAGCTCAAGATATAAAAACAGTATCTATTTTTTTTTAATTTATTTACTTGGAGAGAAAACACGAGCAGGGGAGGGGCAGAGAGAGAGAGGGAGGGAGAGAGAGAATCCCAAGCAGGCTCAGCACTGTCAGCACAGAGCCTGACGTGGGGCTGGATCTCACGAACTGTGAGATCAGGACCTGAGCTGAAATCAAGGTTGGATGCTCAACCAACTGAACCACCCAGGCAACCCCAAAATAACACCCATTTTAACCCCCACAATCCTGAGATAATTTTTTGTTAAACTTGAGATTATACTGTACCTGGTGATTTTTCACTGATTGTTCTCTTTTGGCCTATTGTCTCAGTTGGGAAAGTATCAAAGAAAAGAATGCATGAACAAATTTTTGTGTTCTTTTGTTTTGCTTTCTTTACCAATGGAGATTTCCATCTGGCAAGGATACAACTTAGAGGAGTATATTATGCTAATCTGTCCACAAATCCATACATGACTCAAAACTGCTGGAATTCTACCAAAATAGTTTCTGTCGCAGCATCGCCAATACTATGGGGGTCCCTATTGCACACACCATCTTTTGAGTGGCAGCATTGTAAAGCCAGGGGCCCAGGTGTGGTCTGGTTGGTTTAGATTATGGAGCAAAGGAAGAAAACTAGAATGTGGCCCCCTGGGACATTTCCTCTAAACAAAGCGGGGTGCACTGGGGAACTGGCACCTACACCTTCTCCAGTATTCAAGGGAATGGTGCCCCAGTGCCTCCAGGGAAGCCGGGTGCTGGTTTACTTTTATTGAGTCACGTTCACTTCCTTAAAGAGCGTGCACATGCGAGAGCAGGGCAGGGGCAGAGGGAGAAGGAGAGGGAGAGTCTTAAGCAGCTCCATGTGTAGCACGGAGCCCGGCACAGGGTTAGACCTCACTACTGTGAGATCATGACCTGAGCCAAAATCAAGAGTTTGATGCTGGGGCACCTGGGTGGCTCAGTCAGTTGAGCATCTGGCTTCGGCTCAGGTCATGACCTCATGGTTTCTGGGTTCGAGCCCCACGTCGGGATCTGTGCTGACAGCTCAGAGCCTGGAGCCTACTTCGGATTCTGTGTCTCCTTCTCTCTCTGCCCCTCTCCTGCTCATGCTCTGTCTCTCAAAAATAAACAAATGAAAAAAAAGTTTGATGCTTAACCGACTGAGCCACCCAGGTGCCCCAAGAATTTTTTATTTTAAAGTAATCTCTACACCCAGCATGGGGCTCAAACTCCCAACCCCAAGATGAAAAGTCACATGCTCCACTGACTGAACCAGCGAGGCGCCCCATTAAGATATTATTTTTTGAGCCCCCTTTAGAAACTTGAGGTGTTCGGAGAAATTCAAATTCATAAGCTGTATGCCAAGCTAAACTTCACCTGAAATGTTCCGGGTCTGTGCGCACGTGTGCAAACCTCTGATGATATACATACTCAGTTTTGCTTCTTTACTGGAAAGAGTTGCTGACGGTGCATTATCCACTGCTATTTGCAGGCACCAGCATCCAAAGAGTCTCCACCCACCATCCTGAGATAAATCTTATTTGGATCCAAACGCTGGTACTTTTCAAGAGGTTCTTGTTCACTACACGTATGTTCTCTGTACATATGTACTCCACAGGGATAAGCCTTGATCAATATTTCATTAAACACTGGGTGGGAATTTTATCTTTTTTGGGGGGAGGGGTACGGAACTGGAGTACAATTTATGCATCTTGAAGGACATATGGTATGAGTTTCGGCAGTAGCACAGGTTTGTAACCCACACTCTTCCCAAAATATAAAATGCTCCCATTACCCCAGAAATACATGCCCCATACAATCCCCAACTAATATTTCCTGCTGACTCCAGCAAATATTGCTAAGATTTTTTTCCACCATACACGGCATGTGCCTGTCTCAGAACTTGGTGCAGAAAGGGCCAGAGTATGTCTTCTTTTGTGTCTAGCTCCATTCACAGTGTAATGTTTTGAGGCTCATCCTGTTGGTGTCTGTATTATTGGTCACCAGGACTCCTTTGTGTGGATATGCTACGTTAGCTTATCCATCAGGCAGAGGAAGTCATCTGAGTGGCTTCCCATCTGCTGCTGTTTTGATGAAAGATACTGTGTGAGCGTTTATGCAGAAGCCTTTTGGGTAAGGATATAGAGAAGGAATCACTGGGTTACAAGATACGAGATTTATGTTGAATTACCAGACCTATTTCCAAAGCGGCTGTACAACTTTATGTTCCTCCCAGAGAGCTCCGCATGCTCCACATTCTCACCATTTGGCATCACCAGTACTTCTAATTTTGGCCACTCGAGTGAGTGGCATCATATTAAAATTTTAATTTACATTTACCTTTTGTGACTAATCATGTTGAGTATTCTTTCATGTGAGTATCGGCCAGTCCTTTGTGAAGTGCCTGTTCAAATCTTCTGCAGTTGAAAAAGTCATTGGCCTGACTTATTACTGCCTTTTTAAAAAAAATTTTTTTAATGTTTATTTTTGAGAGAGTGAGAGAGAGAGAGCGAGCGGGGGGGCAGGGGAGGACAGAGAGAGGAGACACAGAATCCGAAGCAGGCTCCAGGCTCTGAGCTGTCAGCACAGAGCTGAGCTGAAGTTGGATGCTTCACTGACTGAGCCACCCCAGGAACCCCTATTACTGCCTTCTAAGAGCTGTTCACACATGCTCCGGACACAAGTCCTTTGTCATGTATGTCTTGTGATCTTTTTCTCCCCATCTGTAGCTTGACTATTCATTTTTGTTTGTTTATTTTGAGACAGAGAGACAGAGAGACAGAGAGAGAAGGAGAGAGAGAGAGCGTGGACAAGCGGGGGAGGAACAGAGAGACAGATGGAGAGAGAAAATCCCAAGCAGGATCCCCACTGTCAGCACAGAGCCCAACACGGGGCTCAAACTCGTGACCTGAGCCAAAATCAAGAAGACGCTTAACCAACTGGGCCACCCAGGCGCCCCTTGCCTATTCATTTTTTAAACTACATCTTTTGATGGGCAGAAAAGTGTTAAGTTTTGATGAAGTCCACTTTCTCAATTGTTTCTCGTGATTAGTTAGCACTTCCTGCACCCAGTGTAAGAAATCTTGGCTTACGTCAAAGTCTCAAAGGTATTCTACAACACTTTCTTCTAAAAGCATTATAGTTTTAGTGTGTAGATCCAAGGTCCATCCTGAGTATTATTGTGTGTGTGAGGGGAGTGTACGGATCGAAGTTCATTTTTCTCCATACGGCTAGTTATTAGACCATCATTTGTTACAGAGATTTAACTGTCCCCATGGAATTGCTTTTGAAAAAACTCAGTGACTTATAAGCACAAGTCCATTTCTGAATTCTTGATTCTGTAGTGTTGATCTCTTTTGTCTATGTTTATGCCAGCACTAGTGTGTGTGCTTCATGTTTTCAGTACTTGCTCTAGGTTTACAATAAGCATCTTTTATGCAATCTTGTGTCATTCCGTACACAAGACCCTTACAGCAGCGAGCTTACATTTCCTCCCCTTCTTAGTACTATTGCTGCCACACATTCTACTTTTATGTATTATAAATCTAACAATACACTACTGTTTTTGCTTTAAAGAACCAATTATATTTTAAAGAAATTTAAAAACTAGGAAACATCACATATTTACCCTATTTAACATTTGTAGCGTTTCTTATTCCTTCACATACATCTACATTTCCATCTGGCATCATTTTTCTTCAGAATGAAGTATTTCCTTTAACATTTCTTTAGTAGGCCTCTGGCAATGGATTTTCTCAGCTTTTGTCTATCTGAAAATAAATAAATCTTAATTTCATATTCATTTTCCTTAATTTCATTTTTTTAAAGCTTATTTTTGAGAGAGAAAGAGCGAGAGCGTGGAAGCATGAGTAAGGGAAGGGATAAAAAAAAGGGAGAAAGAGTCCCAAGCAGGTTCCACACTGCCAGCGCGAAGCCCAGTACAGGGCTTGATTCCACAAACTGTGAGATCAGGACCTGAGCCAAAACCAAGAGTTGGACGTACGCTTACCCAACTGAGCCACCCAGGCACCCCTCATGTTCATTTCTGAAAAATATTTCACTAGGGGGGTGCCTGGGTGGCTCAGTTGGGTAAGTGTCCGACTTCAGCTCAGGTCATGATCTCACAGTTGGTGGGTAAGTTCAAGCCCCACATGGGGCTCTGTGCTAACAGCTCAGAGCCTGGAGCCTGCTTCAGATTCTGTCTCCCTCTCTCTGCCCCACCCCGGCTCGCACCCCCCCCCTTCTCTCCCTCTCTCTCAAAAAGTAAATAAATATTAAAGAAAGGTTGTTTTTTTTTTTTTTAAAGAAAAATATTTCACTGGGGATAGAATGCCAGGTTACATTTTTTCTTTTAGCACTTTAAAAATGCTGCTCCATTGTCTTTTGGCTTGCTCTGTAGCTAAGAAGTCAGTAATTCTTCTTCTTTTTTTAAATTTTATTTTATATTTTTAAGAGACCTCTACACCCAACAGTGGACATGAACTTACAACCACGAGATCAAGCGTCTGTGCCAGCTGGATGCCCGCAAGTCAGTAATGATTCTTATCGTTATTTCTCTGTAGAGAATATGTGTTTCCTCCAAATATTTTTATGAATTTTCTTTACCACTCGTTTTCAGCAATTTGATCATGATTTACCTTGTGGTTTTCTTTATGTTTATCCTGCTCGGGGTTCCTTGAAAAGCCTTATCCATTTGTCTGTAAGTAGAAATTGGGAGACACCTGGAAACACTGCAGACTTTCCCAACTATTCAAATAATCTCACAATTGGAACATGGATTCATCATTCTGACCTCACTCACAGCAGCACTGACGGGTACTAACTTTGCCAAACATGATCTTACAGATGTGAGGACAAACAAAATAATGTGACATGATTTTAACCTGAAGAATCTTAGAAAATTATGGTAATACTCGACCAAATGTGCCCTTGACCAATGAAAAAAAGCTACAAGCGTTCTAAAACCATCTATTTATGCTTTTGTGAAGGTGAATCTAAGATTTTTAGACTTGCTGCCATTAAAACAAAGAATCAAAATCAACTGGAATCAAAGATGACACACGTGTTGACACCAAGTCGAAGATCACTGAACAATTTCAAGTCCTTATCCCAGCCAAACCACAGCAGCCTAATCACTGAAACTTATTTTGGAAGAAGTTTGTTTTTTTATTTAATTTTATAATTAGAGGGGCACCTGGGTGGCTCAGTCAGTTAGGCATCTGACTTCGGCTCAAGTCATGGTCTCGCAGTTTGTGGGTTCGAGCCCCCCTCTGAGCTGTCAGCACAAGAGCCTGGAGCCTGCTTTGGATTCTGTGTCTCTCTCTCTGCTCCTCCCCCACTCATTCTCTGTCTCTCTCTCCTTCAAAAATTAAATAAACATTAAAAAATTAAAAAAATTAAAATTTTAAAAATAATTTAGATACTTATTTCAGGGAATGACCATTATATTGTACATAAAAACAGAGACATATACACATACAGTTGACCCTTTAACAACACAGGTTTGAAATGTGCAGGTCCACGTATATGCAGAATTAAAAAAAAAAGAGAGAGAGAGAGATGATTTCTAATCTAAAGCCAAAAAAATTCACCCAAGGGCTAGTTGTGAGGATAAATCCATAAGCTAACAAAGGAGAGTGTCTTCTGCTCTGCTTCCCTCTCTCCAGGAGAGCACTACTGCCCCCAGAAAGGTTTCTAAGTAAACCACTTTGGGTCACATTCCTACTTCACTTGGTTTGCAATTTCATCTAATATCTACATTTACAGAGTGCTGACTGCATGCCCAGTATGGGCTAAAGGCTACACATATTACTTCATTTATCACTCATGAAATCCCCATAAAGGAAGTGACATCATCCCCAAGAAACAGGGTAACTGAAGCTTACGCTAGATACCTTGCCCATGTTCTCACAACTATGAAGAGGTGGGGCTGGGATTCAAACCTAGGCCCTTCTGACTCTAAAGCCTACATCCATACATTCTGGTTGGAGACAGTACCTGCTGGTCCTCTTAGGGGAAATGCTAACTCATGCAGTAAATTTTCTGCACAGCTGGGTGCCAGACACAGGGTGGTGGGGACATGTCAGGGACACCAAAGTCTCTGTTCCCACAAAGCTTCTACTTCAGCAGGGAGCAAGGAAAGGAAGTCACGCCAAGTAGAAAGAACCAACAGAGAATTTGTACAGTATGTTCTATGCTAATTGCCAGGGAAAACTGAGAAAAAACATAAGAATGGGAACGTAAGAGTAACTCCGCTTTTAAAGCAGGTAGAAAGGGTAGGCAAGATTGAGAAGGCATCATCTGAGCAAATCCTGAGGAAGGAGAAGTGAGACGCGTAACACCTGAATACAAGGCGTTAAAGGCAGAGGAGACAGCAAAGGGGATCAATCACTATGGCTAGAGCAGAGCGAGCAAGATTACAAAGAAATGAGGTGGGAGAGCTCATGGGTAAACTAGGCCAGTGTGGGGTCACTGGGGGTGGGGGGAGTTGCGAAAAAAGGAAGGCTGAGGGCAGAAAGAGCAGTTAACAGTTGGACACACTGGGTTTGAGATGTCTGTGAAAGGTCTAAGAGGTGACAGATGTTGAGTTGGATGTATGAATCCCAGGACCAGGAAGGACATGTGAGCTGGTGATACCAATATCAGAAAGTGGAAGGGAACACACAAACAGCAGAGTCCTGGACAGATACAGACATGGAGAGGTCCACATCAGAATTCTTTTCCTCCATTCCCCCATGTAAGCACCTGCCGTTTTCTTTCATTTCTCCCAAACACTCTGCCCCCTCGTCCATCTACCCTCCTTTCTTCTTCAGCAGGAACATTGTCTTTGCTTCAGAGACAAATACCATGACATGGTTAAGGGTACAAATTTTAGGTCAGAAAGCCTGGGTTTACTCTCCAAGTGTCACTTAGTATGTCATTTGCACAAGAGGGACTACAGGATCTCCTTCCCAGACTATGTGAATCAGATGACACACCAGCAGCGCCTGGAATGTGCAATGTCCTCCAAACAATAGCTGTTGATGTTAAGGACTAAATCTGGGGAATATGGGAAAGAGAAAGCACAACCAGATAAAGTCTGCAGAAATGGCTGACCTCAGCACAAATTGATTTCAGCCCTTAAACAAGTGAGATGAGAAAGAAGACTTCAGTATTTTGAGAGAAGTCAGAAAAATGCCAAATTTAAGGACATGTGATGTGATGGAAATACTGGGGAGACACAACTGGCCCTGTTTCCAACTGTGGGAGCTGGGAGATGAGCACATGAAGGTTAATACTACTTTTATTTTTGTACATGTTTGAAATTTTTTATGATATAAATGCCAAAAAGAAAGAAAGAAATGAGAAGAAACACGGTAGAGGGGAAGGAGTTACTTTTGGTCTCGGAATCGGAACAAGTGGAGGGAGACCGTGGAGAATCTGAGGAAAGGACGTGGTCCCACCTCCGCCAGAGACTACAGGGTGAAGCTGTTTCTCACCTTAAAAGGGAAGGTCAGTAATCTCTACATCAAACTCCGAGGCTGGCAGCCCATCCTATGAAGGGTTTCTGACTTGCCAACTTTACATAAAGTAAGGAGCAATCACAAGACCAAGAAAGAGATTACAAAGAGTCACTGGTTTCTCCATGATCTTCAGACCTACTGCTGTTTGTTCAACCACTCGAGCACACCGTGGAGAGGATACAAGGTGAGCAAAACAGCCACGTTACCCGCCCGCACACAGGTAAGAGAAGAATAAGGCGACGCGCACAGGGAAAAGTACAGACTGAGGCTGAAGAAACCCCGGTGGGCGTTTACTCCTTCAAGTCACATCTACGGTGTATTTCTGTGTCAGACACTTGCTGTGGGGGATTCAGCTATGAGCAAAGCACCAAGTCCTGGGTTGTGAGAAGTAAACAAGAAAGTCAGCAATGTCCCTGCAACACCTTAGCTCGACCCTGAAATAAAGCGAAAAGCGCCCAGACCCGGAGAAGTGAGGCCCCGCCCACCGTGCTGCGGGCCCGCCCTTCGACGTCAAGGCCACGCCCACCCAAGCAGCCCAGATTCCAATCGTCCCGCCTAAGCCCAACGTAGCCCCGCCCACCGCATCGCCTGCTCCACCCGCTCGCCTTTGGCCCCCGCCCCCACCACAGCCCAGACCGTGTGTCGTCCCGCCCCGTGACATCACGACCCGCCCGGCATACCGCCCCCTCCCACCACCCCCACCCCAGGCAGCCCCGCTTCTCACCAGCTCGAACCGATTGTTGATGCAGACGCCTTCCTTCCCTGCGCCCCGGGGGCGCCGGCCGCCTGTACCCCGCTTTGGGCCTTCGTCTTCCGCATCATCGTCATCATGGAGGGCAAACTGCAGGGCACCGGGCCCGAGGGGCTCCTGGCCGCGCTGTTCCCCCCTCAGCCTCCGGAGGGCCCGGCGCGACATAGGACCCAACGGCCGCTGACGTCTGGAGACCGGGAGAAGGAAGAGCAGAAAGGAAAACGGCTGGCGCGCCTGCGCACTTACGGCGAGCTGGCGCCGGCCTGAGCTGTTGCGTCTGCGTGCTGCGGCTCTCCGGAACTTCCTCTCCGTCAACTGTGGCATCTAAGAAAGTGCGGGCGCGTCCCGGCGAGTTCTCGCGCGAGTTGGGCGCCTCCGCGCGCCAGTTCTTCTGGCCTCCCAGGTGTTGGGTGTCTCCGGGTCTTCCGGAGGCGTGCCCGGGACAGATGTCAGGCTGGACGGGAGGCACGCGGGTTCCGAGCCACCTGCACCGGGGGACCTAGACCCTGCTCTCCGATTGCGGGCTGGCTGGGGGGGAGGAACCCGCAGGTGGGGCTAGGTGACGAGGGTGCGCGCAGGTGGGCGTATTGCCGCGTCATATTCCAACTGTGGCGATGTACAGGTGACAGCTGGACGACCTGGAGGGCCCTAGTGCCCGCTCTGCACGTGACTTCTCTCAGTCTGCCTCCGCAGTTGCAGGTGGGACATTTTCCTCTTTATTAAAAGTAAGCAATCCAAAGCGAGGAGCTTCCCAAAGCTGCGGATTTCTGGACATCCTCTTTCTCGGGATAGACTGAAACCGAATCTTAGGGGCGGTCCTGGGAGTTTGCTTTTTGTTATCGTTAATGCGTCCCAGGTAATTCTCCTGTTGACGTGTGGGAATCGGTGGTTTAAGGTGGAGTCTCGCCACCCTTACTGTGTTTCATAACCTCCTGGGGAGATTTTTGCAATAAAGATCAAGGACGCCCCTGGAAATTCCGAAATGGCGTCAGGCTTTGATTTTTTTTTAAGTTTTTTTTTTTTATGTTTATTTTTGAGAGAGAGAAAGAAAAAGAAGCAGAGCGCGACCAGGGGAGGGGTCATGAGAGAGGAAGACAGAATCTGAAGCAGGCTGTCAGCACAGAGCCCCCACACAGGGCTCTAACTCACGAACTGAGAGATCATGACCTGAGCCGAAGTCAGACAGGTTAACCAACTGAGCCACGCAGGCTATCCTGGCTTGATATTTTTTAAAAAGCTCTTCAGGGGATTAAAATGTGCAGGCAAGATTGAGAACCCCTAAAATTCTAATGCAGGAGCAAGACGATAAGGTGTTAGAAAACAGGGCAGCCTTGAGTGTGGGGATGGCACTGTACTAAATTCTTATATCCTGGGAGGTGGGTATCCCCACCTTTTGGAGGTAAAGAAACTGGGATTCATAGAGGGACTGGCCAGGGTAGAACCTGGATTTGCTGCAGGTTTGTGGGTCTAGAGTTCAAATGAGGCAGGCCACTGGCAAGGGCCAAGAAAGGGAAACGGGGACAGGATGGGTAATGCCCTCTCAGACCCCTCTCCCCTGACGGGTGAGCTCCACCCAGCCTGCCTCCCTCATAAGACTGCATGTTTCTCTCTCAGACTGGGAATTGAGTCTCCAGAGACACACAGAGGGAGACCGTGTGTGCACACACAGGTGTGTGGCTGGTCTGTCGCCTGTACTGGTCATCAGGATCTTGCATTGCTTCACATTGGATGGCACATAGATGCTGTCTCAAGTCCCCCACATGCCCACCTCCTCCATCCACTCCCCTGAGGATCCTGAGAATTTACCCTCCCTACCTCCCATTATTACCCCCCATAATCCCACTATTAAAGGATTATGCTCAACACAGGTGGGACCCTACAGGACACCACTCTCTTGTCCATTCTGATTGTCCAGGGCCAGGCTAGTTGTTAAATAGATTTTGTGTCACCCTAAAGTGATGTAACCAATTTATACAGGTTTTTGCCTCCCCTGTGGATGGAAACTTAGGGAGTCTCAGCCTAGAGGTGCTTTCTCCTTTGCTTTCCACAAGAGTGCAGCCATGTGACAGGTGGCAACATCAGGCCCAACTTGAGCGGTGCCCTCCCTGACTGTAAGTTTCTCCCTGTTCTACCAGAGGGTGGTACTCAGTAAGGAATTTGGTTGTGAACAGTTCTAGAGAAAGTGACCTGTGTTTGTCACAGTCTGAGTTAGGTGAGGACAGAGACAGGGCTTGGCTTAGTGGGCTGATGGCCCGGTGTCCTCAGGTGGCGAGCCCTGCACTAGCTCCATTCTGACTTCACCTTCAAACTTGCAGCTCAGCCCCGCTATCCCAATCTGGGTTTTTATTTCCAAATATTCCTGTATAGGTTAGAACTCTGGTTTCCCCCGTTGGCAATGTGGGCCTGCACCTGTCACCTGGCCCATTTCCTCAACTGTGGAATTAGAACAGTGAGGACGGTGCTCACCTCCCAGAAACATCTGCCCATGGAGGGTGCAGCACAAATGTTAGCTTTCGCATTGCTGGCTGTGTGACCACGGGCAATTCTTTACCCTTTCTGTGCCTGCATGTTTAAATGGGAATAATAATACTCCCTGCCCATGAAGTACACAGAACAAGTGTTGAGAGCTGGCTATTTTTACTGGCTGTTGTAATTTGGTGTCATTGAATGTCCTGGACCCCAGCTGATGAAGTACCCTCCCCTGTAGGCCCATCTGTCACAAGTCCTGTGCCTCGGGGCCTCCTCTGGGCCCGTCAGTGTGGGAGACATTAGAGCCTGGCATTTGATAGGCCTGAATTGAGGTCCCAGGTGAGCTGTGTATCTTTGGCCAAATTCCTTCCCATTCTGGAGCCTTGGTTTCCTTATCTGGAAGGTAGGATGACGACAGAAGCCACATCCCAGGTGCACGTGGCAGGCAGAGCACACAGGTGTGAACCCTAATGGAATCACCTGCCCAGAAAACAGGAATAGCGATCCGGGGATGAGGCCACAGGGTCCCCAGGCTGGCAGGTTACAGGCATCAGGCTGAGCTATATGCAGACCTGATGGCCATAGGACCAAGATGGCCAGATCACAAAGCTGGGCATCATGGATAAGGAGTGGGCCTGAGCACCCTCACCTCATAACAGGCATGCTGAGATGCTCATGTGTGCCCAGTGTGCACCAGCGGGCAGGTGGCCCCTCCGAGCCCAGCTTCTGCCCTCAGAGAGTGTGCCCACCACCATGGCTCAGTAGTCCTCACTCCACACCCCAGACAGAAGACTGTGAGACCACCTTTATTAGGCCAAGAGTGGCCATGTGTACAAATTTACAGAGTTCCTCCCTAATCCAAGACCCCCAGCATCACCAGGGCCCTGGAACCAGCAGCATCTCTGGACCTCTGAGTCTGTGAAGATGGCAGCACCAGGCAGGTGGCATACTGGCTGGAGCGTGGATCCTGGGCAGGGAGCAAGGAGTGGGCTTGGCCTTGGGCCCTCCAACTGGAAGGGTGTGATGCCCGCCAGGAGATCAGCTCACTCACAGTCTTCCCCAGTGGCCTCTGCTGCCCAGGTTTCTGCCCAGAGCGCAGAGGTGAGCAGGATGCTCCCATGTACCTGGGAACCACAGTGTCCTGTCCCAACCTGGACCTCTACCCAGGGAGGGGAAGCTGCTGTGTCCGCATCCTTGGGATGGAGAAAAGAACAAAAACAGGGGTGGGGGTCTTCCCAGAGCCCCATCATCTGGAATCCACTGTTGTATCTCCAACCTGCCCTTCTTCCTGAGTGAGAAAACCCACTCCCATCCCATCCCCTAGCCCGCCCGAGGACTCCCAAAAGGAAACAGCCTCCCCCAGGGAGGGTCCTGGAGTGAGCCTGACCCCAAATAAACTCTAGGGCCAGGACAGATGTATATAAATATATAGGCTGTGTGTATATCTCATATAAATGTATCTATATATGTATATATGTACATGCACACTTAGGAGGGCAGGCCAGCAGCTGTGCCTCAGGATAGGGAGTTTCTCAGGTCCAGGACTAGCCTGGCTCCTTCTCAGAGGTCTGGCCACCTTGAAGAGCCGCTGGCTAGGTGTCCTAGGAAGGCTGAGAGCCATCACTTGAAGTTGAGAGTCCAGGTGTTGGGAATGTACAGGGACTGGGTCTGGCGGGCGCGGCGAGGCGTGGTGTTGAGGGCGTCCACACTCTTGCGGCTGGAGCGCACTACATCTGCCACGAAGCTGGTGCAGTCGCTGCAGACGTCCTTGAGGACACAGCCGTGAGTGTAGATGTGTGGGAATGCCTCCTCCACACTCGGCCACTGGGGCCCCTGCAGGGACCTGGAGCAGGATGGAGCCATCAGGGAAGTCTCTGGTTTCTTTCTCTGTGTCCACAGCCTCCCCCCACCCAAATCCTCTCCCCCCAGCGAAAGCTCTTCCTCAGGAGTCTCTGACCACCCGGTTCAGTCCTGGGAATGTCCCAGTGAACCACCCCACCCATCCCAGCTCCTGCATTACTGTCAATGCCTGATCACAAGTGACATTGGCAAAGGGCAAAGGAACGCACTGGAAGGCATCTCTTCTCTGGGTCGATGTAGTTTTGGTAGTTGACACCCTCCGAGGACTCTCAAAGCCCAGCGTGTAGACAGGAATGTGTGCAAACTTCTTAGAAGGCATCTTCATCTACAACACACAGAGGGAGATGTGGACAAGGCACCCCAACAGACACGGTCGGGGGCACAAGCGCACGCACACGCACACACGCGCGCGCACACACACACACACACACACACACAAACAGCTGCCTGCTCTGGGCCTGTGTGGTGGCAAGGGAGGGTCTGGAGGTCACCGTATGCCCTGTGTGTGCTCTCTGGACACACACTCCATGCCTGCCATCTGAAGGCATGTGTCTCCCTGCTCGTTACCCACACCCGGCCACACTCTGCTCGCCCAGACAGGCATTCCAGGCAGGACCCACCGCACGCCCTTTTTGCAGTAAATAGTTAGCGTTGATGAGCTGGGGGTTTCTCAGTGGTGAAACGGCAGAATAAAAACGGTTTGAGAACAGTAGTGGTAAAACCCTTTTCCAGCAGGCCATTATTCCTAGGCTGAGATGTAATGGGGTGACAGAGTTCTAAGTGTGATTACCCTTCTACATTTGCACACCTGCATGTATGCAGATGCACCTAGATGGCCATGAAGAACCTTTCCAGAAACACTCAGAGAAGATGTAGTGTCAGAAGGAGGGAGTCCTGGGGCGCCTCGGTGGCTCAGGCAGTTAAGTATCCGACTTTGGCTCAGGTCATGATTTCTCGGTTCATGAGTTCAAGCCCCATGTCGGGCTCTGTGCTGACAGCCTGGAGCCTGCTACGGATTCTGTGTCTCCCTCGCTCTCTGCCCCTCCTCCACTTGCACTCTGTTCCTCTCTCAAAAATAAACATTAAAAAAATTTTTTTTAAAGGTAGGAGTCTCAGAGGGGAAGTGAAGGGGTTTTTTGGCAGTAGCCTGCTAATGTGGAATGTTAAAAAAAAAAAAAACAAAAAAAACTAGAGTCTTGGAAACCATAGGGATGGGTTTTGTGTGGAGGAAGGAGATAGACGAAGTGGCTGGTGCACATGTGACCAGCCGAGAGGAGACCGCAGGGCCTCTGTCCCCCGGCTCCGCCCTCCTGAACAAGCCAAGTCAGCCACAGGACACCTCAGATAGCTGGGGGCCTCACTCAGACCCTGGAGGATCCTCACCTTTATGCTGCAGGAAGTGCAGACAGCCCTGGAGGGAAAGAAGAGGGAGCAGGGTCAGCAGTGAGGAAGCCGCAGAGAGACCCTTCCCGCCAGGCCCAACTGCCTGACCCTCTGCTGGACACGTTACTTCAGCATTTTACTCCTTTTACCCCCCAAATCTTGCTTTTCTTTTTACTTAGCTCTACATCCAAAATATTCCTGCCTCTCACAGCTAGCTTTTTCTCTGGAATACTTTGGTCTGGAGCTTTCTCATGCCCTCTGCACTTGCGTGTGCCTCACACTTCCTGCCACAAAAGCAGCAGCTGAACCAGAGGGGCCGCAGGGGAGCAGTGATTAGCATCTTTTTATTCCCCATTGCAGATTTAAAACACAAATGCCTTCTTGTACAAGTTCAGACACCAGAGAGAACCTGACTGAGAATCGTAAAGCCCGTCCTCAGTGGCAGACCCTGCTGGCAGGGTTCCCTTCTCTAGATCTAAGTGTGAGGGACAAAGATACATGGGGGATTATGCACGCTGTTCTGTAAAGATACATCAGGGGCTCTTCTCCACATGAGGACAGACAGTCCAAATTCATTTTTTGAAGCAAGGGACCGACCATGTTCTTTTGCATGGATGTCTCAAAATGGTTTTGCCATCAAGAAAAGTCTAGGTTGGGGGCGCCTGGGTGGCTCAGTCGGTTGAGCATCCGACTGGCTCAGGTCATGATTTCACGGTTCGTGGGTTCGAGCCCCGCGTCGGGCTCTGTGCCGACAGCTCAGAGCCTGGAGCCTGTCTTCGGATTCTGTGTCTCCCTCTCTCTCTCTCTCTGACCCTCCCCTGCTCGCGCTGTCTCTGTCTCTCAAAAATAAATAAAAAACAAAAAAAAATTAAAAAAAAAAGAAAAGTCTAGGTTGTATTTTATTTCACTGCAGTCAGGGAACTTACTTTCCATGACTCGAATCCTTCCACATTTTTAGACTTGTTTTATGACCCAGAATATGGTAAATGTTCCACGTGCACATGAGAGGAACGCTGTGGTTGGTGCAGTGCTCTGTAGACATCAGAGCAAGTTGGTTGACAGTGTCGTTCAAATCTTCTACATTCTTAGTTTTTTTCTGTTTACAAGTTCTACCAATTATTGAGAGAAGGCTATTGAGATCTCTAATTATAAGTGTGCATTTATGTGTTTTGCCTTGCAACTTTATCAGATTTTTACTTCATGTATTTTGGATCTGTGTTAGATATATGAAATGTTCAGAAGTGTTATTTCCTCCCTTTGTCATTAGGAAGGGGACTCCTTTATCTCCAGTAATGTTCTTTGCAATCTTCTTTAATATTAATATATTATCTTTCTTTTGACTAGTATTGGCATGGCATGTCTTTCTCCATTCTTCTCCTAACCAACTTTTGTCTTTTTATTTAAAGTACATGTTGTAGGGGCGCCTGGGTGGCTGGGTGGGTTAAGCATCCAACTTCGGCTCAGGTCATGATCTCACAGTCCATGGGTTGAAGCCCTGCGTCGGCCTCTGTGCTGACAGCTCAGAGCCTGGAGCCTGCTTCCGATTCTGTGTCTTCCTCTCTCTCTGCCCCTCTCCTGCTCACATTCTCTCAAAAATAAATAAACATTAAAAAAAATTTTAACAAATAAAAAATAAAGTACATGTCTTGGGCGGCTGGGTGGCTCAGTCATTAAGCATCTGACTTTGGCTCAGGTCATGATCTCAGGGTTTGTGAGTTCGAGTCCCACATCAGGTGAGCTTGAGCCCCACTTCGGGTAAAACATAAGCTTCGCTTCGGGGGAGCCCCGCTTCTCTCTCTCTCTCTCTCTCTCTCTCTCTCTCTCTCTCTCTCCCTCCCTCCCTCTCCCTCCCTCTCCCTCCCTCCCTCTCTCCTCTGCCTCCTGCCCCTCCTGGGATTCTCTCTCTGCCCCTCACTCACTTGTGCATAAATACATACGTACATACATGAATACATAAATAATATATACATACATAAGTACATGCATGCATAAAGTGCATGTCTTGTAGGCAGTAGATGGTCTTGCTTTTTTCACTCAGTCTGGGAGGCTGTTAGTCCAATTGTTTAGACCTTTCACAGTTAAGGAAACTATGACACAGTGGAATTTAGAGCTGTTGTTTTGCTGTTTGTTTTCTTTTTGCACTATTTGTTCTTTGTCCCCTTTTCCTTTTTCTGCCTCCTGTATTAATCGACCATTTTTTATGATTCCATCCTATTCCTCTGTTTTATAATTTTAGTGGTTGCTTTCAGACTTACACTCCTTAACTATACCTTCAATGATATCTTGCCACTTCATGCAGAGTACAAGAAATCTCCTGTAGCACACTTCTCATTGGCCTTAATGCTATGGTTATGATACTTACAGATATGTTATAAATCCTACAGTACATTGCTGTTAATGTTTTGGCATGCCTGGTAATCACTGACTGGATACGAGGTACTGAATTTCATTCATCCTGTTGGGTGCTGGATATTATTTACGTTGTAGAGAGTTATAACAAAATAATCTTATATGTTATTTTAGTACTTGCTGTTTCTGGTGCTCTCCATCTTTCCATTTGTATCATTTTCCTTCTATGTGAAGGACCTCATTGAACATTTTAGTGTGGGTCTACTGGTAAAGAATTCTTTTGGTTTTTGTATTTCTGGTTATGTTTTTATTTGTGTCTTTGTTTTTGCTTATTCATTTGTTTTATTATTTTTTAAAGTTTATTTTTGAGAGAAAAAGAGAGACAGAGTGCGAGCAGGGGAGGGGCTAAGAGAGGGAGACACAGAATCCGAAGCAGGCTCCAGGCTCTGAGCCGTCAGCACAGAGCCCGACATGGGGCTCGAACCCAGGAACCATGAAATTATGACCTGAGCTGAAATCAGATGCCCAATCGACTGAGCCACACATGTACCCCTGTTTTATTTTAGAGAGAGAGTGAGAGCATGTGCTGGGGAAGAGAATCAGAGGGAAAGAGAATCTCAGTCAGTCTCCACGCTAAGCATGGAGCCGCATGCTGGGCTCCATCTCACAACCTGAGCTGAAATCAAGAGTCAGACACTCAACCACCTGAACCACCTAGGCGCCTTGTGTCTTTGTTTTTGAAGCATATTCTTTCTTGGTATAGGGTTCTAGATCGACAGTTTTTCAGTCCATCAGAAATGCTATTTTACTGTCCTCTTGCTCACATTATTTCAGTGAGAAGTCTTTATTTACTGGCTGATTTTAAGAAGTTCTCTTTCTTCCTGGTTTTGATCAATTTGATTAATATGTGCCTTGGTGTGATTTAATTCATGTTTCTTGTGCTTGGGATTAAGTTTCTTGTTGGTTTATATTCACCATCAAATTTGGGAAAATTTTAAGCTATTATTTCTTCAAATACTTTCTCTGTCCCCCTCACCTTTCCTTTGGGGACTTTAATTACATCTGTATTAGGCTTACCACTAACCCACAGTGCACCGAGACCATTTTTATTTTTTAAGTTATTTTTTCTCTGGAGCACCTAGCTGGCTCAGTCGTTAAAGGATGGGACTCTTGATCTTGAGGTCGTGAGTTTGAGCCCTACGTTGTGTGTGGAGATTACTTAAATAAGTAAAACTTTTTAAACATTCTAAAAAAAATAATGTTTTCTCTCAGTGTTTTCATTTTAGCTGGTTTCTATTGCTTGGTCTTTGACTTCGCTAATTTTTTCTTCTGTACATTCTTCTGAATGTTCAGTCTGCCGTTAACCTCATCCAGTGTAATTCCAAACGTTCATCCGAACATTCTAGTTTTCAGGTCTAGAACTTTGTGTCTTGTTATCTTTCATGCCTCTAACTTTTTGAACATATGAAACAGTTCAAAACTTTTAATGTCCTTCTTTTTATAAAAAAATTTTTTTTTGTTTTATTTATTTTTGAGAGACAGAGAGACAGAGCATGAGCAGGGGAAGGGCAGAGAGAGAAGGAGACACGGAATCCGAAACAGGCTCCAGGCTCTGAGCTGTCAGCACAGAGCCCGACGCGGGTCTCAAACTCACGAACCATGAGATCATGACCTGAGCCGAAGTCAGCTGCTTAACTGACTAAGCTACCCTGGCACCCCTTTTAATGTCCCTCTTATCTGCTAATTCGAATGGCTGTGTCAATTCTGGGTGTCTTTTTTTTTTTTTTTTTAATAGTGAGAGAGACCACATACCTGTGCGAGAGCAGGGAAGGGAGGGGAAGAGGGGGAGAGAGAGAATCCCAACTAGGCTCCACACTCAGCATGGAGCCTAATGCAGGGCTTCATCCCATAAACCATGAGATCTTGACCTGAGCCGAAATCAAAAGTCAGATGCTCAACCAACCAAGCTACCCAGGTGCCCCAGTTCTGGGTGATTTTGATTGATTTTTCTATCGTGGGTCGTGTTTCCTTGTTTCTTGACATGCCTGATAATCTTTGATTGAATGCTAGACATTTTATCTTGCTGAGTGCTGGATAAGATACTTGGGAATAGTTTGGTCCTTTCCAGGTCTTGCTTTTTGGAATTTTTAGGTCTGGAAAAATGCTCAGCCTGGGGGTATTTATTCCCCACTAGTGGGACAAGACCTTCAATGGCCCATGAATTACAACATTTCCACCATGGCTGGTGGGAACACACACTGTTCCTAGGACTGTTCCTTTAAAACTGTAGCACAGGGTCGGTACACTTTTTCTGTATCTGTCAGATAGTAAACATTTTTGGTATCCCTAAATGAATAATAAACAAATGGGTGTGGCTTTGCTCCAATAAAACTTTGTTTACAAAGCAGGTAGCAGGCCAGATTTGGCCTGTGGGCTGGAGTCTGCCAGTCCCTGCTTCAGGGTAATTCTTTCCCAACCTTTGTATGTGCTTGTATACACAAGCCTCTTTCCTTGCTTGTATGTGCTGGTCAGTCCCCTACTGAATACTCCAGGGGGATCTCCTGAAGGCCTGAGGCTTGCCCGGGGGACAGCTCTCTCCCTGTTGGAAATCTGCACTGAGACCTCCAGCTGCCTGGGTCTCTCTGGGTTCTCAGCCCTACTTCCTCCACTCAAGGAGCTGAGTGGCCTCTGGGCCATGACCTAGAAACTCCAGGCAGTTGAGGCAATCACAGGGCTCACCCTGTCTGCTTCCTGCTGTTGCCTGATATTCAATTATCTTGAAAACCATTGTTTCCTGTTCTTTGGGGTTTTTTTTTTTTTTTTTTTGCTTTTTATGGGTATTTTTGTTTGTTTCAGGTGGAAGGTGGCTGTTCTGATGCCTGTTCTGTTACCCTACCTTGGGTGAAAGTGGAAGCCCCTTAGCTATTAAAATTAAATTAACAATTAGAAATTCATGTCCCACAGCTGCACTAGCCAGGGGGCAGGACAAGACATCCCCACAACACCAGGAAATTCCGCCGGACGGCACTGGCTTGCTTAGAAACCCTTTCCTCCTCCTCCCATGTTGTTCACAGCCACGGTGCTTACACAGCCTCACCTCTTGCAAAAGAGACAGGTGGGTGGCCAGGAGAGCAGCGGGAACTTGGTTCGGCAACAGCAACAAATCTGTAAGAAAGGCCCGAATTAGTTAGTCCTGCCTCCTGAGGGAGCAATCCAAGGTCCAGGCTGCCTGGCCCGCCCTCAACTCGCGGCTCCTGCCTCCTGAGGGAGCAGCAGGTGCAGGCCCCTCACCTTGCCCTTCCTCAGACTGCTGACGAGCTCCTTGTTCTGCAGGAACTTCTCCATCTCAGCCTTCACCAGCACACGGCGCACGTCCATCACCTCCTCCACAGTCAGAGCAAGGCTCTCCACGGGGTGGCTGAACTCCTGGGGATAAAAAAGTCAAGGGATCAGTGCTCCTCAGGCCTTCAGGGATGAGGCCTTTCAGGAGTCTGTCCATAAGGTTCTCTCGTCTCTGAGGACTCTGGGACCTTCCTGGCCTCAGTCTACCCAAACCTAGCAACTTCCTAAAATAGCCCATTCTTCAGCTTATCTACTCCTGGGACCCGCACATGCTACTCATGACTTCTCTGATGGGGTCCTGCACCTGCAGGGGAGGTTTTCTGTGACCTGGCCTGCCTGCACCTAGCCCACTGATGGCCACATCCCCTTGAGTCATCCCTACTTCTGTTCACAGTGCTCTCCAGACCAGAAACATCTGCCTCCCACCTTGTTCCCTACCTGCAAACACACCCCACAGCCAGTCAGAACCATCCAGGGTCCCCAGGCCCGCCTCCTCTCCTTTCGAACCCCTTCACCACAGGGCTCTCTGTTTCCCGGCAGCTGAAGGCCCGAGGCGCCTCCTGCACGCTGCTCACCAGCCACCGACGCTCTGAGTCTGCCCATCTGTAGGTGCTATGTGTCCTACCTGCCACAACCACCTACCCTTTTGGGCCACTGCGGTGACTGTGCCTTATTCTGCCCATGCTCTGAGGAGGTTCCTCAGTTCCTCTCCTGTAAAGTGGGGCTGTATTCCAGCTTCATTGAGATAACACATAAAGCCCTTAGCTCAATGCCTGGCACCCCAAATTATTAGCTACTGAGATGAGGCATCATGAAGGGCAGCAGCCCATGAGAGTGCCACAGACATGGGAGTTGGGGTGCGGGTTTGTCTGTTTCACTTTGCCAGTGGATTATCCCGTTCGTGACTGGTGAACACGTGCTGCAGTCGGCACTGGGGGAGAGTCGAACCCCACGCTCTCACTCCAACCTGAAGCATCTGGTCCTCTGGCTTCTGTTTCCAATCACCTAATGGTGCTGTTTATGTTGGAATAACTTGCTCTAAACCTGACAGATGTTAGGTGGCTGAGAAGTCTCGTGTTGGGAGCAGAGACCAGCAAATTGCTCATCAGATTGACTGTGAGTACATGTTCAGGGCAGAGGTGGGCACTGAGGTTATGTGAGGTCTCTCAGCGCTAAGGATACACTTATAGGGACGCCTGGGCGGCTCAGTCAATTAAGCGTCTGACTTTGGCTCAGGCCAGGATCTCACGGTTCGTGAGTTTGAGCCCTGCATCAGGCTCTGCTGTCAACTGAGAGCCCACTTTGGATCCTCTGTCTCCCTCTGTCTCCCTCTCTCTCTGCCCCTCACTCGTGCACTCCCTCTCAAAAATAAATAAACATTAAAAAAATAAGAGTACACTTATGGGGGGGGCGCCTTGGTGACTCAGTTAGTTAAATGTCCAACTCTTGATTTCGGCTCAGGTCATGATCTCACGGTTCCTGGGTTCAAGCCCCATGTTGGGCTCCATGCTCCTTGGGATTCCCTCTCCCTCTCTCTTTTCTCCCCCTCCCCCACTTGTGATCTCTCTCTCAAAATAAAGAAATAAACTTAAAAAAAAAAAAAAGAATACACTTACGGGACTTGCTGTTTTAAAATATGCCTCCCCATCCTGAAAACTTAATTAAAGGAATATATACATGTCGCCCAGTCCCTTGACTTCCCTTCAACAAGTGGGCCTTCCTCCTTTCCTGCCGCCCCTATGTCAAGCAGAGGCTCGAGTACACTCGAGATTCAGCTCCAGCCGTAACCCACCACCGTGTCTGAGGAAGACGAGAGTGGCTGCAGACCACCCTCCTCCATGACGGCCTAACAAGTGGAATTTGAGGAGCTGCCAAGTGCATCTCAGTGCCTGTCCATGTGGTGGAGGCGCTTTGTGCTGGACACTAAGGCAACCTAACTGCAGCAAGAAGCAAGGGGAATGGTCGGCCTCTGTAAAACTGACAGGAAAAACCCTGGCTGGGGGTTGGCTCTAGTTGTGTGGTGGTTAAGGACGATGGCAAAGAGTCTCAGGCCAAGGAGGTCATCGAGGAATACTTCAAATGCAGGAAATGAGCAAGTAAAAACCTTGGTTCTTGTTCCTCACACACACAAAATAAATAAAAGTGGGCCTTAATTCCCCTCCCCTGAGAATGTACTTAGTGACTCACTTCTAATGAACAGAGTAAGCTGGAAATAACAATGAGTCACTTCTGAGACTTGGTCATAAAGACACTGGCTTCTGCCTTGCTGTTTCTCAGACCACCAGTTCTGGGGGAAGCCAGCCGCCATGTTATAAGGACACCCAAGAGCTCTGTGGAGAGGTCCACGCACCGGGGAACAGCTGGCAACAGCCAGGTGAGAAGCCACGTTCCAAGTGCACCCTGCAGGGATGCTGAGTCAGGCTGCGCAGCCGAGCCCCTTCTGGATTTCTAACCCTCAGAAGTTGTGTGAGATAATAAGTGTTTGTTGTTTACACTTTTAGGTTTTGGGGTAATTTTTAAGGCAGCAATAGATGATACAGAACTTAGTTGGGGAATATCAGTAGTAACACTACCTTACATTTTTATGGCACTTTTCAAAGCATTTTTAACATCTGTTCTCATTTAAGCCTCCTGACAAAACTTCAAGGAAATGATGATGATGACGACATCATTGACACCCTGCGCTCACCAGGCACTTCCTCTGTCATCCCTTGGATAAAATCATACACCAAGGCTCAGGTCCAAGGATGGGGGGTTCAAAGTACCAGCAGGTGTTAGCTCCTCACAATTACAAGTCAGACAAAACTCATCACAGCTGAGGAAGCCCAGAGGGAGAGGGTAAGCAGTGTAGGGGGAGTCATGACCCTGTAAAACGCTCTGTCACATCTCGCTGCCTTCAGGCACAGAACTCCAGTTTCTCATCTGTCCTAACCCCCACAGGGAACTAAGAACTTCAGATGTCCCCTGTACCCTTAGCAAGGTCCCTTTTTTGGTCTTGGGGCTGCAGTGCCCAGAAGTCCCGGAAGGGGGCAGCAAAGGGCAGCCTCAGATTTGATGGCTCCGAAGCAGACCTAGCCACACCCACTGAAGGAGCTGCCCCACCCCTGCTGGGCCCTGTCCAGGGGAGAGGTGAGGATAAGGGCCAGAGAAGCGCCCCACCCAGCACCCTGGACAACAATGCCTCCATCACTCACCAGCCACAGGTGATTGGTGTCTGGGGCCGCAGAAGCCTCGGGCTGGTCCTCGGCTGAGCCCAGGTCACTGTGTGGTAGAGAGCTAGGGTCAGGCTGGGCCTGGGTGCTTACAGGGAAGGAACCTAGAGCAAGAGCACAGGAGCCCTGTCAGGACAACCAGGCAGAGACTGGTGTGGGAGGGCCATGCCCAGGGGGTGATGGAGAGGGCTGGTCAGGCAGTAGGGGACCATGGGGACAGTAGTCAAGCAGAAGGTCACGTAGAGAGCATGTCAGCCACATGAGGGGCATGTCAGTGTGGCAGGCCCAAGGGGCCCCATATCTTATCCCGGTTAATGAGCCAACTTCTGGAGCCGCATGGCAGCCAAAAGTGAAAGCAGTGGCACCAGTCATGCAAGAAGACTTCACTAGTGCCACTCACTGCATTTTATGCAGAGAGGGACGGAGGAGGAAGAGAGAGACAGCTCTGAGTCTTTAGGACAGTTGTGGGGGGGACAGTGAGGTATGAAATTGGCCTGGCCTGGCCCTCTTCACTCCAGAAAGTGAATCAGCTACCAACCTGGACCACCTTGAGACTAGCAAGAGAACAACAGGGTGGCTCAAGATACCGCTGAGAGCCAAGAAGGTGGCCTGGCCATGTGTACCAGGAATCAGTGGAGAACAGCCCTGACAACAGTGGGATGAACTAACCCTGTGTGGCCAGTAGGATTTTTCTGTCCTCTGTGCTGAACAACAGGGAAAGAAAGTGACAAGTCAGGTTCTAGAGTGGTGTATGTGGCATGGCCCATCTGGTTCATTGCAGACAAGTTTTCATTGATCGGAAAAAAAGACTAGAAGGATCTGCCAATCATCTATCTCTCCATCTAGCTATTTATCCATCCATCCATCCACCCATCATCTATATATCCATCATCCACTCATTATCCATCCACCCATCATCCACCCATGCCTCTATCCTTCCATCCTCCATCCATCCATCTATCCTTCCATTATCCATCCATCCATCCATATATCCACCTACCATCCATCCAAGTATCTACACATCATCCATCCATCCATCCTCCATTCGTCCAGTTTTCCTTACAAATACCAATATATTGCTAGTAATGATCCCTAAGTATTAGAATCATGGGAATGTTTTAAATAAGAAAGTGGGGGATGCCTGCCTGAGGCAATGAGGTAAGTCTGGGCTTAAACTTTAAATGCCCTTCTTGCAGATATGAGCTCCCTATACCCTCTGGATGCTGCCTGCTCAGGAAGACAATGGGACCAGGTCAGGACATGGTGCCCACAGGACAGAGTCAAGGGAGAAGGGGGTGGGAGGCACCACTTGCCCTGCTCCTGGGTGCTTGGCCTCCAGGCGTGCACGCTGCCCGTGCGGGGCCGGGATGATTCCAACCCTCCTTGGGGCTGAGTGCCTGGCTGCAGGCCAGAGGCCACTTCGCTCCGGAGCTGGACCAGGTCATGCTCCGAGAAAGAGCGGTCCCGCTTCAGTGTCACCTCCCCACACGGAGACTCTTCCTCCTGTGGACACACCAGACCCATCCCTGACCACCAGCGCCTCCTGCCTGTCCCTGGACTGAGGCATAGGACACAGGGGGTGCTGCTGGACCCACTGAGGCCATGAGGTCATCCTCTACTCACTGCCCAGCCTGACTACCCTCTAGGATAGTGGAAGGCAAGCACCTCAAAAACCAAACCCTTCCCTGAGACCTGTGGAAGTCCTGAAGGTGACAGGTCTGATGTCAAGTGCAGCCCACCAAGAGAGCTACTGCCCTAGGTCTCCCTGAGCTCAGCGGGCAGTGAGGGGATAATGGAGAGCTTTTCACATCAGCCAGGGGGCTGCTCAGCTTCCCAGCTCCAAGATGATGACACATGCCCATTCCAGCCCTTTTTGCACTATGGGAATAGGTGGCCCAAGGCCACTGTTCCAATCACCCATCTGAGCCACCAAGATGGGGAAGTGTTCCCAAGTCCCACCATGTTTGCTCTTGGGACAGCCCTAGCCCCACAGCAGGACACCAGTGCCAAAGAAGAGTGCTGCCCTCAGCCCTTCTCACTTGCCCCTCCTCCTCCTCCTCCCTGGTCTCTTTCCAGGACTCTGTGGGCTCTGACCTCAGATGTGTTCATCTCCTCCATCTCAGCCAAGGTGGGCGCCTTGAGCAGGACCCGGGGCCGCACGCGTTGGGTGTTCTTCCCGGCATCCATGATGGACAGGTTGATGCAGGAAGTGGACTTGGTGTCCCCGGAACACGCATTGAGGATGCAGGGCAGAGAGCCAAACCCTGGGGGAGGCAGGGAGGTGGGGCAGGACAGGATAGTGAGGGGGAGAGGGGAGAGGGGGAAGGCGGGAGGGAGGTGTCCCATGCTCACCCCGGCCACGCCAGCACTGAGCCCCCACCGGGCGCAGCCTCCGCTCCTGCTTGATCTCCTCCAGGATCTTCTCGTGCAGGGTCCTCTGCTTTTGGGGTAAGGGGCGAAGCCTTCTCTCTGAAACCTGGAGGGAGTGTGGCTCCATGAAGGAAGGGTGTGACATGGACACACTGGAGTGGGGAGGAACTCTGTGGCACAGCCATGCCTATCAGCTGGCACAGCAGGGGGCAGACCGGAAGGTGCCCTGTGTGCTCTTGGGGCAGGTCCATCTCAGGATCAACCTCGCAGCATCCTCCCTCAGTGGAGGCTCCACTCTGCCCTTGGGGAGGGGAGGCCAAGAATGGAGGCCACGCACAGCTGGTACCTGTTTCAGCGGAGGCCGGGAGCGGATGAAGTCCAGGATGAGTTCGTGGGCATCCTTCTTCACCCTGGGAGGGATATCGCCATCAACCTGTTGGGGAGGATGGAGAGGCAGCCAAGGCTAAGGGCTTGGTACCCACACGGGCTGGGGCTGTGGGAGGGCTCACTCAGCCCTGAGCAGGGCCAGGGCCTCACACCATCCTTCCCCTCAGGGGCTGCATGGCAGGCACAAGGGCAGCTGTGTTAACCACCACTAGCTTCCCTGTACGTTAGATTCCTCATGTGGGAATGAAGGCCAGGGCAGCCCCAGACAGCGTCATTATAAGAATGAAATGAACTCGCACATTTAAAATTTGTTGACTGAGGGGCGCCTGGGTGGCTCCATCGGTTAAGCATCTGACTTCAGCTCAGGTCATGATCTCATGGTTCATGGGTTCAAGCCCTGCATCAGGCTCTGTGCTGACAGCTCAGAGCCTGCAGCCTGCTTTGGATTCTGTGTCTCCCTCTCTCTCTGCCCCTCCCCTGCTCGTGCTGTCTCTCTCTCTCTCTCAAAATAAATAATAAACATTAATTTTTTTTTAATTTGTCGAGTGAAGCCAGCACAAGGCAAAGGCCATGTAAGCATAAAATGGGACAATCCCAGTCTCAACTCCTGCCACTGGTCCTCTGGAACCCTCCATGCATCTCCTCTCCCTCCCTGCCTTTGTCACACTGTGTCCCTGATGTCACACCGTGTCCAGTGAGCCATGTGAATAAGGGCCATGTCTGCCTGTGCACATTTAAATACCCGGCTCAGTAGCCACCGGCGGGCAGAAGGCGCAGTGGCAGGCTCCTCTCCCCCACCAGCTCACCATGACCTTGCGTAGCTTGTAGTTCCTGGCGCGGATGTCCTGCATCAGCATCTCGAAGGGGGTGAGCTGGAACTCGGTGGGCAAGGGGTTGAATTCTTGCTCCTGCACCTTCTTGAGCTTCACTCCATGGCGGAGCTCCCGCATAAGCTGGACCCACAGTCGGGCCTGGGCCCCCGAGAAGACGAAGATGGCCCTTAGCTGCAGCAGGGCTTCCCCAGGCCCTCCAGGCACAGACCCTGGGGTATGGAGGCTAAGCCCAGTGCTCCAGGTTGGGAGCAGAGCCATCGCTTACCCAGTCTGTGTGTCCCAGGGTGTCAAGCTCCGCCAGAGGCTTCTCTGCCTGCAGTTCATCCTCTCGAAGCTTCTGCAGCATCTGCTCGTCCAGGAGGTAAAAGAATGGAAGCCACGGAGATATGGGCCCCTGCTGGCCTGTCCATCTGGGGACATTTTCTTACCAATGGGCTACTATTCCACCAGCTAGAAAAGGGACAAGTGGGTGTTTTGGCCAAGGCTTTGGGCTCAGAAAGATCTAGAAAAACCAAGCCATTAGCCTTGGAACCACATGGGACACTTGGTATCCCATCAGCTCTCTCTGGCAGCTTCTGCTGGGCAAGGGCAAAGGTGAGAGTATAATACTCACCTAGCACCCACATAGAACTTTCTGGTTTGCAAAAGAACCTGTACCCTTCTTTCACCTGATCCACACCGCCCAGTGAGGCAAAGGAAGTAGGCAGCAAACCCAGTGAGGCAAGGTGTCCTTCAGAGTTAGCAGATGCAGGAGAAAGCACTGTCGTCCCCCATCTGTGAAGGGTTCCCAGTCTTCCTTCAGATCTAGCTCACAGGGCACCTCAGCCTCTCTGCCCAGGCTGCATGCACACCCACTCTCTTAGAACGTCCACCATTGCTTCTCAACACATGATCCCAGCTGGAGTTTTACATTTATCTGCTTCTTTGATTGTGGTCTGTACTATTGGCTCCATGAGGCCAGAACCTTGCTTATGTTTGTTTTTTCTCACCTTAGTATTCCTGCTCCTAGCACAGCGTGATGGATGCTGACTCTTAATGGCTGAAAGAATGAATAAATGTGTGGATGGATGGGTAGGTGGATGGATAGATGAGTGGCTGTGTGGATGACAGCTGGATGGGTGAATGGATAGATGGACAGGTGGATGGGTGAATGGGTGGATGGATGGGTATAGGGGTAAGGGGGTGAGTTACTCAGCAAGTCCTGGAAAACAGACACGGGTATGTATTTAATGAAGCAGGGGAAATGCCGCCATCGTGGTGAGGGCCAAAGAAGGACATCAAGGACTGTTGGGTAACTGTTCTATGCTGAGAATTTGGGAAGCTGCTAGACTCACTGCCTTCATTGCCCTGAATCTTGGCAGCAGCTGGAGCCTCTGTTCTCGCCAACAATCCTACCCTGGAGAAGCATCTAACCTTTAGCACACAGCTCCCACCCCATCCCCCCAACTAAGACAGAACCGGTTACCCAGGCTTTCACCCCAAGCTACTTGCTAAGCTGCTTTGGGACGCTCTAGAAAATGCTGCCAAGTCTCAGAGCTACACAAGGTGTGTGATTCTAAAAATAGACCTGTGTGTGATCTGGCAGTCCCTGTGGGCAAAGGGCATGAGGGTAGGTCTCCCATCCCTCCTGGAGTTTCTATACGTGTCCCTGAATAGGCTGTTTCTTCTTAAAATGCCACCCAGATGTGTCCCACCGACAGACCCTCTTCTCACTCCTTGTCACTACCAACTCCCTGAACATCCCCGCGGTCAATTACTTGGAAGTCTAGAGATGTTGCTCCTGCTAAAGAAAGAGCTTCTACTGTCTGCAAAGGAATTGATTTTAGCAACAGAACAGATGACTTTAGAGCAAGAAAGACAAAAGCATTAAGACCCATCCACTAATCGGGGCATTAGAAGAACATCTCCAAGATACCAAGGAGGAGTGGGGAAGGGAGACAGGGAGTGGGCAGAGGAACTACCCCGCCTTGGGCCATCAGCTGGGCTGCAGATAAGGGCCCAGTGGCTCAAGCAGAGTCTCTGACTTGTCCTGTGCTGGGTCCCAGGCCCCATTGATCGGAACAATCCTGAGAGCCTACTCAGGCCCAGAGGTTCAGGGAAGTTGGCCAGGGCGGAACCAGGACAAGCATCAATTTCAAAAACACCTCCTGTCATTGAGGCGCGAGAGAGTGAGCGCATCCCCCAACCGCTACAAAGTCTGCATTTTCTCGTCCATGACTGCTGATGGGGCAGGAGCCCCTGTGCCAAGATCCCTGCTTCAAGGAAACATGTCAGCTCCTTCCAAGGGGGAAGCTGGAAAGTTGAAGAAAGACTTTCAGCTACTAATTCTGAGACCAGGAAGAGAGAGGACAGGCCTGGGGAGACCCCAGCTCTACCTGTACCAGCTCCGACTTGGGGCAAGGGGACACCTCAGAGCCTCCATCCGCTTATCTGTAAAAGGTAACTGTCACTGAATGTCCCACCTCCCCAAACTCCAAGCACCTGTGTGCCCTGAGCTACAGGAAGCGGTGCCAGTTAGCACCTATTTCCAGAAGAAACCAGCACAGGGGAGGACAGCCAGCCCCATCGGAAGATATAAACATGAGGATCTGGGAGGCAACAGAAAACAGGTGCTGGGGCCAGAGGCTGGGAGAGGGTTCCTTCATGTCTCGGAGCTTTAGCTCCTTCCTGTGCAAAACCAGTCATGAAGTAGGTGTGAGGGTTAAGTTAGAAGCTCCAAAGCATTTAGGACAGTGCTGGCACTGAGTACAGTGAGGCTAGTTTATTCAGAGTCCTGAGCTGAGGATTTCCACTTCCTGTTGGAGAGACAGAGGGACCAGTGCATGTGTGTGTGGGGGGAGGGTGAAAGAAAGCCACAAATGTACCTTGGTGGCCTCTTCCCCCTTTCCTGTCATTCCTCCCACTTGCTCACCACCTGGGGTTGCCACCTGCTCCACACCCCGGCCCATCCATCCCCTCCCTGGCCCTTCAGGAAGCCCCCCCACAGGAAGCCCCCCACATCCTCAGCCCCTCCCTAGCACATCCTCCCTTGGTCACCTCCTTGGCCTCCCGGACCCTGGCGAGGAAGGCCCGCAGCTCCAGCGTCTCCACGAAGAGGGCGCGGCACACGGCCTGGTAGTGCGCCTGGGCGCCCTGGGGATCCGTCAGGCGTGCAGCACAGAGCCGCATGGCCTGGGCGAAGGTGCGCACGGCCCGGGGGCCGCCCTCAGCCTCCTCTTCCTCCTCCGGGCCCCCGTAGCCTTCATCTGCAGCCCCACAGCCGCCATCCTCACAGTCGTTGTTGGCCATGAGGTCGATGAGCCGCTCCAGCTGTGGGCTCAGCTCGCGCTCCTCGCTGTCGTCCAGACCCCAGTCCAGTGCGCGGTAAATGGCAAAGCCCAGCGATTGCACCATCTGCAGGACAGGGGCCCAGAGTGTCACGGGGCGGGGGGAGGGTGGAGTGGGTGGGTAATGTGCAAAGGATGGTGCTGGGGGACAGAGAACAGCCACAGGAATTACAGGAGGACCTCCCCAGACAGAGCACAGCCCAGCTTCTAACAGTGAGACTGCCTCAGCCGGCTGCCCGTCCAGAGGCCATATACTAGGAGAAAACCTAACACCTCACACAATGGCCCAGACGCTCCCCGAACAGCACATCCCCTGTGGAAGGCAGTTTGCCAAGTCACCAAGTTCTTATAATCAAATATGCTTTCACTATGTGAAGTGAGGGCCACTCCTCTCCCAGGGTGTCTAAGCAGGAAGAAGGAAAGACACATGCACACAGGGCTGGTCCTAGAAGCCCAAGCACCCAAACCTGGAATGTCCGAATGTCTTTAACGGCAGATGGTGGACACAGCCGGCCACCCTTATGGTGGGACACCAGGCAGCCACACAAGGGCTCAAACCGCAAGCACTCACCTTACACCCACGGTAAACACAGAGCAAAGGAGCCAAAGTCTCCTTGCTGCGTGTTTCCATTTATACAAAACTCTAGGCAAGATTGGTCCAGAGCCACAGAAAGCAGGTCACCTGAGGGCTGAGGTGGGGGTTGGAAGGAGCACAGGGACTTCTGAGGTGGTGGCATTGGTCACACGATGTGTACTGTATCTGCCAGACCTACCCAAGCTCACTGAATACAAAGTATACCCCGGTCAATGTGATTTAGAAAAAACAGACAATCTGGGGTACCGGGGTCGCTCAGTCGGTTAAGCATCCAACTCTTTTTTTTTTTTTTTTAAATTTTTAACATTTATTTATTTTTGAGAGACAGAGAGAGGCAGAGCATGAGCACGGAAGGGGGAGAGAGAGGGAGATACATAATCTGAAGCAGGCTCCGAGCTGTTTGTTAGCAGAGAGCCTGATGCAGGGCTCGAACTCACACACTTCAAGACCATGACCTGAGCTGAAGTCAGACGCTCAACTGACTGAGCCACCCAGGCACCCTTAAGCATCCAACTCTTGATTTTCGCTCAGGTCATGGTCTCATGGTTCGTGAGTTTGAGTCCCACGTCAGCCTCTATGCTGACAGCGCAGAGCCTGCTTGGAGTTCTCTCTCTCCCTCTTTCTCTGCCCCTCCCCCTTGTGTGCTCCCTCTCTCTCTCTCTCTCCCTCAAAAATAAATATTTAAATAAATAAATGAGTGAATAGACAATCGAATTAAATATTAGCTTTAAAAAAAATTTTTTTTAATGTTTTATTTATTTTTGAGAGAGAGACAGTATGAGCAGGGGAGGGTCAGAGAGAGAGGGAGACACAGAATCCAAAGACAGGCTCCAGGCTCTGAGCTAGCTGTCAGCACAGAGCCCGACGTGGGGCTGGAACCCACGAACCGTGAGATCATGACCTGAGCGAAGCCGGACACTCAATTGACTGAGCCACCCAGGTGCCCCTAAATATTAGCTTTTAATGTAATATACCAGTATATTTTAAATCAGAGGAGAAAAACTAGCATACTTAATAAATGCTGCTAGAATAGCTGTTTAACTACAAATTATATAGATACTTGAACTCATGAAAAACGACATCCTCTCATTTAAAAATTTAAACTCCACATAAATTTCAGTGTATGTAAATTTAACCTGAAAAAGAAAAAAAAAAATCCTGGTACCTGAGTGAGGGAGGGGAGAGGGTCAAGCTACGCCCAAAGCAAGCGTCACAGTAAACTGCCGGAGTCCAGCCAGGCATGGATTGGCCCATGACGCTGTTTACTGTACACATGCTTGAAATTCTCCATAATTAATTCTTTTAAAAGTGTATTAGCACATTAAAAATCTGTGAGTCTTACAACAGAGAGCCCTCCTCACTCAGCATTTCTCAATTTTACTAGGAAGGAAACCTTATTTTCATGGACTACCATTAAGAACTGGGGAATCTGTGTTCTCCAGAGCGCATCTGCGAAGCGACACTCGTCGCCTGCACCTGACCTTCCCTGCTCGCAGGAATGCAGCCCTGAAAAGGTCGGACCTGCTCGCACATAGGCAGCTGAACACAGGGGAGGAGGGCACGTACATGGACCCTGCCTCTGCTTTGTGTGGCTTTCGTATTTCCACATTTCCCCTTTATGACAATGATACAAAATGACAATAGCTCTTCTCATGTCATTAACTACTCTGAGCCCTTTGTTACTTACCTACAGGACAGTAATGCACAAGACAATGACTGGTTTCCAGGTACAGGAGGGAGGCACCAGACCTCAGGGCACTGCTGGTAGCTGGCAAAGCTGGACTTGGGACTGGGGTCTCCCGGCAGCCTGTGCTCTAAGCCTTATGCCAAGATGGGACGCCTCTTTGTGGCAGGGGGAGCCACGCCCTCACCTTCTACCCCCAAGTCCACTTGGCTGGAGGGTGTGGAGGGGCCCTCGGGTGTCTCCTCTCATTTTCTGCATTACCACCACTGGAGCCCGGGGGGGGGGGCAGCCTGAGCAGAGCTGAAGGAGGACATGCAGAAAGCCAATGTTGGGCAGGAGACATGCACAAGACAGCCTTCTCTGTCCTGCAGAAATGCCTTAGAAAACACCCCGAGCCTAGAGGGGGCCAGTATGGGGGGAGGGGTGGACCCATTAGGAAGAACGAGGCTCCAACGGAGCAAAGTTCCACCCTAATGTGAACAAAACCCCAGTCTGCACTTGGAGGCTGTCCTATCTCTGCTTTAGGCAGGCGAGGGTCACAGACCCATCTCTTGAGTCACTACCCAAAATCATGAGTTAGAGGGCACAGGCTAGGGCCAGGCAGAGTCCTCTGGGGCAGTGGGATCTCTAGAGAGTACCCTAATGCCGGCCAGGACTACAATTCCCACTGATTCTTTCTTGGCCCAGAGGTAGGTGCCAGGAGGGAGATGGTGGAGGTTCATGCTCACGTTACTCTAGAGACCCCGCAGAGCCCAGGGCGCCTCTGCACTGGTCTCTCCAATGGAGACCGCTCTACCACATGGGGGCAGACAAAGGGGCCAGATAGGAAAGTCCCCCGCGCCAGTGCAGTGCAGAGCAGCACCCCAACCCAGCCATGCCTCTGCCTCTTTCTTCTCATAGCTGGCCTAGAGTTAAAGGGTTAACTCCAGCATAAGCCTCTTATCTGATAGCTGCTCTGTTAAAAGCTTCTCTGTGCCCCGGCCCAGCACTGGAAACTTTCCCTGAAAGGCAAAGAGCCCTCACTTTCCCATAAGGAAAAATCTGGGCAGTGAGCCAGAGTCTCAGGACCTCAACCCTACCTGTGCAGAGTTGCAGGAACTGAACGGAAGGGCCTGCAGAGGGAAGGAGCCAGCCTCACCTAGATGCCAGGAGCAGGAATCTGGGTTAACATGACAAGTGGCCGCCCTACAATAGTGGCCGGGCTGGGGCTCTCAGGGTTCATTTCTGGGCCCCCAGGCACAACCATTCAGATTCGACCCCCACATACAGTTCGTGTGTATCCACCTTGTAAATACTTTCGAAATCAATAACAACAGGTCTCCTTTGGAATGGTTGGTGGTGGATACACACCCACTTGGGGACTCTGGGCAGTAGGGACAGCCCAAGGAGCACCATCTGAAAGTTTGGGGGAGTGTTCCCCGGCTGTGGATAAATAAAGTATCCAGAATACTCCCAGTGGTGAAAGGGAGGGCAGACAGCCCTGCCAGAAATGGAGATGAGTCTTGAAAACACTGTTGTTTTTTTGCAAAGCAAATTACAGAAAGCAACCTGTGGTGACAACCCCACTTCCTGACTCTGGATAACCACAGGCAGTATGCTGCTGGGAAGGGTATCTTATCACTGACAACTTTTTAAAGATTTTTTTAAGTTTATTTATTTATTCTGAGCAGAGAACAAGCAGGGGAGGGGCAGAGACAGAGAGACACAGGATCAGAAGCAGGCTCTGCACCAACAGCAAAGAGCCCGACACAGGGCTCAAACTCACGCACCATGAGATCATGATCTGAGCTGCAGTCAGACGCTTAGCTGACTGAGCCACTCAAGCACCCCTTATCACTGACATTATTAAGAACTGCCAGCACGTGGGGGCGCCTGGGTGTCTCAGTCAGTTAAGCGTCTGACTCTTGATTTCGGCTCAGGTCATGATCCCATGGAACCGTGAGATCGAGCCCTGCATCAGGCTCTGCACTGACAGTGTGGAGCCTGCTTGTGGTTTTCTCTCTCTGCCCCTCTAACTTGGAGTGCTCTCGCTGTCTCTCAAAATAAACATTAAAAAAAATTGTGAGCCTGTGGTAATTAAAAAAAAAAAAGAGGAAAACTCTGGGATGATTTTATTATTGTTTTTAAATTCTCCACAACAGAATATGTAGCTTCTTTTGGCCTGTGACCACCCCCCCACCCTAAAACACCCTAACACTGTATTTAGTATATAAATAGATATTTGCATAAAACTTTCTTAAAGGCAGCGGAATGATAAACATCAAATTCAGGATGGATTCCTGGCAGCAGGTGGATGGGATAGGGAGACACAGAGAGAATTCCTATCGGTGAGATCTGAGTTCTGGGCTGGCGGAGGCTCCTGGATGTTGGCCGCTGGGCTGGTTTCCCTGTTTGCCCCCCAGACCCACTCCAGCTGACACTCTGTACCCAGGGGGCCTACCCTACAGACCACATCGCCTTTGCTCCCTCCCGCTGGTCAGTAGGAGGCACAGCCGGGAGCTTGGGGGTGGAAGAGGAGAGGGAGAGGGGGTATCATCACTGCCCTTCCCCCTCTGGCTTTCCTGGCTGGCCAGGCTCTGCACCACCCCGGCAGGCCCTCTGTCCTCACCTGTCCACTCTCTTCATCAAGTCCCTTCAATTAAGGTCTTTGAATATTCTGTCTGTGTCCCACCTCATGGAAACAATCATGTAACTTTATAGCTTTCTAATTTACATTATATGACACATGCTAGTTTTAATGTGTATCAAGTAAACTTTAAAACTGTTTTAAAGGTACCTTGGCTTCTGAGCTGGCTGGTGACAACACCATCGTTGTAGACTCTGCAAGAGGAGATAACAGGCAGTCAGGACGTGCCTCAGCACCCCCAGGACCCAACAGATAGGCCGCCCACCCACCTTCCCCTCGGAAACGTATGGCGCACCCTCCACACTCTGCACTGGAACGGCAGAAAGCGTCAACGGGCCAAGCCGCCACTCACGTGACTAGACACTGAAGACCCATCTTTGGGCCTGAACATTCAGGTGCAGGGGCCAGAGAGTGATAGACCCCCTCCCCACACAGCAGTCACACCCCAAAGTGACCACTCAGGGGGGAGCAGCCAACAGGGTCCCCTGGGGAAGCATGCTTGGAGGCTGGAGTCAAGAGGTAATGAGTTAAGTCTCCTCCTCTGTAGGAAAGACCTCATGGTCTGAAACTCACCATCTAAAGCTACGTGCTCCCAAATCACAGCAGAGTCAGATGAGAAACCCAGGCTTGAAGGCAACAACAGATTTGGCTCTGGAGTTCCTAAGAGCTGAGCTGGGTCAGTCAGCATTTGCCCCCAGACTATCAGTGCCTCCATCAGAGAATCAGAGTCCCCTGGTTGAAGCCCAGGTGCTAAAAACACAGCACTTGTATTTTATTTTGTTTATTACTAACACATGGCACTGGGTTAACATGTTCACAAATGCTCATTCATTGTGATCCGTACACACCCCAGGAAGTAGGTGGTTCTGTTACCCATTTCACAGGTGAGGAATCAGAGGTCCAGAACATTGAGCTCACTGCCCGGAAGTTGTCACAACTAGTATGTGGTGGGGCCAGGTGAGGCCAGGCCAAGGGACCCCAGGATCTGCTCCAGCTGCTCCCCGCACCACCCCCTGGGTCCCTCAAGAGGCCAGGCTGGGTGAAACAGAGAAAACCCACCTACTTCCGCAGCCTTCCTTGAACTAAGCATGCGGGTGAATCTGTGCTAAGGAATGAACTTGAATTGCCTTAAATTCTTTTTGGAATCAGATAGGGTATAAAAAACAAAACAAAACAAAAAAACACACCATGAAATTCTCTGCTAAGTGAAACTGCTAACTCCTCTAATATTTTCAAAATGCCATTAAGAACTAGGAAGATTGCCAAAGATAAAGGAAGTTTGTGTTGAGCTGATCCATTAAAATAATGGAAAACAATCCACTCCAACATCAATGGAGTTGAAAGTGAGCAGCGAGCAATAGACTGTGGCCCGTGTTTGGGAGTTCAATGAACGTTTGCAGCTGTGACCGGATCGAGGCAATGGAAAGTGGAAGGAATCAGACTCAGAACAAAGGCGCTCCCTGGAAGAGGCCAGTGCCCGGAGTTCTCCTGAGGACCAGGAAGGGGCGGGGCATCAGCCAGCCCTTCGGTGCCCTTTACAGACGGAGCACCATGCAGTCCTCTGGTCAATGGGAAGCCCTCTGGTTGGAATAATTTTAATGTCTATGTCCCTGGTTTAAATAGTCCATATGTTAACAAAAATAAGTGTTCATTAATCTAACTTTTTTAAGTTGTAAGGACTTGGAGAGTCTTTGGGTTTTGATGAGAAAGCTGTTCCCTTGGGAGGTTCAGGGCAACTAACAAATGATTTATTACGGCTTCAATCCAGTCACATCATGCAGTTTGGTGCCGACTCCCTCCTTACAGATGAGGAAACTGAGACTTAGGCAGATTGAGAAAATTACACAAAACCATACAGCTAAGAAATGACAGGGCGGGGACCCCCCCCCCCCCAAGCACTGCCCACTCAGAACACCCAAATATAACTTCATGGAGCTGCAGTAACTTTGTTACCAAGCTGATCACATAGCATGTGCAAACCACCTTTTGCTTATTTTATGTTTTTAACATTTATTTATTTTTGAGAGACAGAGTGTGAGCAGGGGAGGGGCAGAGAGAGAGGGAGACACAGAATCCAAAGCAGGCTTCAGGCTATCAGCACAGAGCCTGATGTGGAGCTCGAACTCATGAACCGCGAGATCATGACCTGAGCCGAAGTTGGACACTCAACCGACTGAGCCACCCAGGTGCCCCACCTTTTCTTATTTTAAAAACTGTTTTGGGGCGCCTGGGCGGCTCAGTCAGTTAAGCATCTGACTCTTAGTTTCGGCTCAAGTCATGATCTCACAATTCGTGGGTTCAAGCCCCGCATTGGGCTCTGTGCTGACACTGCATGGAGCCTGCTTGGGATTCTGTCTCCTTCTCTCTCTGCCCCTCCCCACCCATCTCAAAAATAATAAACATTAAAAAAACTGTCTTGGAGGAAAAGCAAAGGCACCCAGACAGAAGCAGATGGAGGCAGCTAGGACTGAAGTGTTCGACTAGGTCCGTCGTCACGTTGAGGTAGGGCTGGACCCAGGACACACGGTCTCCATGGTGTTGCCCTCCACTGAGTGCTTCTCTCTCCCCGCATGGAAGAGCTTCCTCACCAAGATGCATGGGAAAAGAAAAGCCAGTGCGATTTCTTGTGTATAAAATGACAAACGAGGAGAAATCAAGATGCTACGGAGTTTTCTTGGAAATGACCATGTGTCACAGTAGCATAAGATGAAAGATTATCTGGAGCAGAGAAGTCTGTGAGGACTTTGCAGGCTGGAGTTCCCAAAGCAAGTGGTTCCCCTGCCCAGCAGCTGGGGCGAGTGGTAGGACAGGTATCTGACAGCCTCACCCCTGTGCCTGAGTGGGAGCATGGGAAGGAGGAGAGTAGTTCAGCCCAGATTCCTACCTATGATCATGACAGTGAGGGTCTTGCCTCTCTGACCGCATTTCCTTACCTACGGATGGAGCCGATACCTGCCCAACCTAACCCACAGTGTCACCTCAGAGGACAGGTGAGGTAACAGACGCGGACACTTCCGAGGGCACAATATCCCATGAGGATGTGCAAAGCATCGCTGTGATATGATGGCAATGAGCACACCAGGACTTCCTGGCCAGGTTCAGACCAAGGGCATCCCGCCTGCGACTCTCTTTAGGTTTGGGGTCAGGACAGGGAGTGGCCACGGAGGAGACGATTCCCCTCTTCAGCTCCCCAGAAGGGGACTGCACACATGCGGGGGCGGGGGGGGGGAAAGCCAGCCAAAGCATCGACTACACTAGGCTCCCCCAGGTTGGACCCCCCCCCCAACGTTCTTAATTATGGACAATGAATGCAGACTCTACAAAGGGCAGGGTCCAAGCTCAAGCCCAGGGGGCTCCTGCCTTTCCAGATCTCAGGCTGAGTCCTCAGTACCCCGTGATCTCAGGCGGAGTACTCAGTACTCCCGTGTAGCTAAACAGCATGGTGGGTAGACCAATGCCCTTGCAGGGCCCGCACTCAACACTGGTGGGGAATGGCAACAATCCCAAGGGAGGCAACCTGCAACATCTCTCCAAACTACACCCCTGGGGTGCCTGTGTGGTTCAGTCAGTTGAGCGGCTGACTCTTGGTTTTGGCTCCAGGTCACGATCCCAGGGTCATGGGATTGAGCCCCTCGTCGGGCTCTGAGCTGAGTGTGGAACCTGCTTAAGATGAGTCTCTCTCTGCCCCCTCCCACTCACGTGCACTCTCTCTCTCAAAATAAAAAATAATAATTGGGGCGCCTGGTGGCTCAACGGGTTGAGCGTCTGACTTCAGCTCGGGTCATGATGTTGAGGTTCATGAGTTGAGCCCCGTGTCAGGCTCTGTGCTGACAGCTCAGTGCCTGGATCCTACTCTGGATTCTGTGTATCCCTCTTCTCTGCCCTTCCCCCACTTGCACTCTGTCTCTCTCAAAAATAAACATTAAAAATTTTTAATAAATAAATACAATGCTATGGCATTCAGAAATTAATTTCTGTGCGTGTGTGAGAGGGAGCCGGGGCGCAGCACCCACTGTGCTCTCTCACAACCTGGGACAGGAGCTCGTGGCCTGGAGCAAACATAGACATGGAAGTGTGCGTCCTGGAGCCAGTCCCTAGTTCTGTGTGAGCCTCCTTAGGGCCCCTTCACAAAACAGCTATCACCTACCACACAGGTGATTGTAAAGACTAAACAAAAACAGGTGTCTGGCTACCTCAGTCAGTGGAGCGTGTGACTCTGGATCTCAGCGTTGTGAGTTTGAGCCCCATGTTGGGTATGGAGATTACTTAAAAATAAAATCTTTTAAAAAAATGAAAACACACGTAGTTCTGGCACCTAGTACGTGCTTCCATAAATGCTTGCTTCATTGTCAAGAAACAAATTTTATCTTATTTAAAAAAATTTTTTTAATGTTTATTTATTTTTGAGAGAGAGACACACACACAGAGTGTGAGTGGGGGAGGGTCAGAGAGGGAGGGAGACACAGAATCCGAGGCAGGCTCCAGGCTCTGAGCTGTCAGCACAGAGCCTGACGCGGGGCTCGAACCCACAAACTGTGAGATCATGACCTGAGCCGAAGTCGGCCACTTAACTGACTGAGCCCCCCAGGCGCCCCTCAAGAAACAAATTTTAAAACTTAAATTAAGTAATGCCTTAGATCAAGCATTGGTATCTAGAAACGAGCTCGTGGCAAACTTAAGCTAAGAGGAAAATGCCTGCTCACAACTGGGAAGTTGTGTGTTTGCTTAGCAAACAGAGAGCTCTGTGGGGCAAAGGCTCCCAGGCATGTGTGGTGTGTTCTTCCGCCTCCAACTCACTTCCGCCAGTGCCCACCTCAACAGGTTCTGGCTGACATCAACCTACTTCTCCATGAACTCACGCCACAGGGTGTGGTTTCCTCGCCCTGCAGCCAGAACCCAGGACCAACATCACCCGAATCAATTCCGAGAAAGACCCACGTCAGGGAAATGTGTGTTGGCCAGAGAACTCCCACAATCCAAGCAATAATGCCCAGTTAACCCTCTGCATTTTCACACAGTTCTGTGAGGGAAAGGTCAGAGCTCCCCTGCTCCTGCAGAACCTCTGCAGCCAGGGCCTGTCCTGGGGACACTGGGGACAACCCCAGGAAGGCCCCACTGATGGTCACAGCACGCAGGCAGCAGCTTTGTAAGAATGCAGCACATTCTGAGGCACTCAGAATGCCTCCCACTTGACTAAGGACGGCTCACGTGAACCCCCTGAGTGCTCCTCAGGGATCACCTCATGTAGTCCTTCCTGTTGTCCCACTGTGGAGCCCAGGAAGGGGGCGGAACTTGGCCAAGGTCACCTGGCTGAGATCCAATCCACGGCTAGCCTGGCTCTCAAGCCAACACCCAGACCATGAGTTGTCCCCCTCATTCACTGACCATCCCAGTCACCTGAATGGAAGGAGTCTTGGCCCTGGAGGTGTTCCAGCAAGAGGCGGGTGGCCCTTTTCTAGGGTGTGGCCTGGGGAAACCACACACAGCCGACTGGTGGTCACAGAGTGGGTCCTGGAACCACTGCATCAGCCGCAGGGGGGACTTGTTGAAAATGCAGATCTTAGGGTCACCCCAGACCCAGGCAGTATGAGGTTCGTCAGGGTGGGACCTAGCAATCTGAGGATCTGTGTTTAACACATGCATCACTGGACTCAAGTGAGAACAGCCCCTGTAAAGCATTAGATGGAACATAATTCCAGAACCCATGCTCTGGTGTCCCTGACGATGGAATCCAGGTGGCAGGAACTGACCGTCCTACCCATGTGACTTTTCCCCTCCATGGTGCGCCGAATAATGGCCCCCAATCTGTCCACAGTCCAATGTCAAGTTACATTGCAAGGGGACCGGAGTAGTATTTGGGAGTAAGGTTGCTAACCCGCTGACCTTAAGGCAAAGAAATTATCCTGGATTTCTGACTTCTCTGACTGTAACAGAATATATCTGAGATGTTTTGAGCAGTGAACTTGTGTAACTTGTTTACTGCAGCCAAAGGAATCCCTTACACCCTGCTTGTAAACTGTTCTGCCCACTGTCCTTGAGTATGTGCTCGACACTGAACAACTGGGGATCCAGGCGGAGCTGAAGACAGACAGCAGCGCTGGCCTTGGCACATGCGGAGTTGCCTAATTAATCACTGGGTTGCCATTTCCAGGCAAGTTTCCTCCTTGACTAGGTCCTTATTGGAGGTCAAACTCCCTCTGAGGAGCCCTAACAGGATCAGAGCGAAACCCTAGCGCCTCCCTGCAGCTGATACTCACTGGCATATTTGTTTAAATGTCCACATCCCAGGACCAGACCAACTAGAACCACAATGCTTCCTTTGTGGGAGCCACTCAAACACTTCCGGCCCCCACAGGTCACCCCCTGGTGCCCAATAGAGAAGACAGTTGACTCCATCACAGGGGACAGAGAACCCCTTCTTTGTGAAGACCTGGGTGGTGGGGGTGGATTGGGGGTGACCAAGGCCCTGAAGGTGGCAGAGACACTGGGGCTATGTCTCAATGAGCCAATCTCGAGGGTGCACAGGGACCTCAAGGACACCTTGACAGTTTCTGCCTCTCCTAAAAGCATAGGTAGAGCTTGCAAACAGTCAGGTGGGTACTGGGCCAGCCAGAGCGGCCATACAGGCTGAGCTCATCCTAGTCGTCTCCGACTGCCAGCCCCAGGCACCCGCAGCCTCACTGATGTCTGGACAGACAATGTGGCTTGTTGGGGGATGCCTGCCTGTGAGGTAATCTCTGCTCAGAGGTGAGACTAAGTCAGGAATGTTGCCTACAGACACCTGGCTCACACAGTCACACCCAGGCAGGTGTCCTTCCCAGTGCTCACACCCTTCCCCACAAGCAGAGGCCAGGAACGTCACCATGTGCATGGACGATGTTTCACGTCACCAAGAAATGAGCCTGGGGACCCTGGCCAGGTGCACTCTACAAAGCCCCTTCCTGTTCTGAGCACTAAGACCTAAAATTCTGTGAAGATCCACTCACAGCACCTGGTGGGCTGCCTCCGGGGTCGGTCTGGGAGAGGTGCGTACCCAGTGCTTCCCCACGCCAGGCACGGCCCGAGGCTTAGCACAGCCCGTGAGGTAGGTGCGGCCGTCCCCCTATTGCTGAGACCAGGGGGAACTTCCCAAGGCCAGGCTGGAGTCCACACTCCCGGTCCTTTCCCCCCTCTCCCCAATGGGTGACCAGATGGTTGCTTTGTGAACTAGTTTTCTCATCTGTGCAACAGGTATCAGAACAGCGTCAGGGGCATAAACATGAGTGGGCTCAGCACTGCACAGCACACTCCCGCAGGAGCCTGAGAACGTCAGGCGTTGTCACCCTGGATTGTAAAGCAAAGGGCCCCTGTCCCTGAGCGGCTGGGCTCCATCTGCACACGTCGTCTCGCCTGGGTGACCCTCAGGAAGAGTCCCCGGATGCCGAGGGCCCCGTGTGACAGTAAGGGTGGGCCACACAGGCAGCACTGGCACAGGGAAGGGGCCGGAACAGAAGTCACACAGGCCGGACCTGACTGAGAGAGTTTCAGCGCAAAATATTCTGACCTCGAGGAGATTTGTGACGAGGGAAGCAGGATTTCATTTTTCCAACCAGCTCTCACGTCTGCCCAGCATGTCAGGGGCCAGCATCACTGGACGGTACCATCCATCACTCATCACATTCATCTGTGTGAAGAGCCACTTAAAAAAATACAGGCAACGGGGTGCCTAGGGGCTCAGTTAGTTCAGCATCCAGCTTCGGCTCAGGTCATGACCTTGCCGTTCGTGGGTTCAGGCCCTCAGTCGGGTTCTGCACTGACAGCTCGGAGCCTGCTTGGATCCTCTGTCTCCCTCTCTGCCCCTCCCCTATTCAAACGTGCGCGCACTCTCTCTCTCTCAAAAATAAACATTAAAAAATAAAAATAATAAAAAATAAAAAATACAGGCAAGCTAAAGAGACAGTCCTCAGTCACTCAGGAGGGGACCTCCCCCCACCCCCAGTAAGGCCCATGGAGCCCAGCTGGACCGTCTGAAGCCATAGGACTATGGGGTCTCCCAGACCAGCGGCCCAGAGCCATTCCCACTGGCCACAGATCCCACTCCAGTTCCTGGGAGAGGACGACTGGACCAGGAGACCGGAAAGAGCACGTGGGGGTCAGGCAGCTCCACGTACATGCACAGAGCACTGCAGAGACAACAAAGGGGAGGCATTGCTACAAGTGTGTATCGTGTGACTGTGTGTGTCGTGTGACTGTTTGTGTTGTGACTGTGTGTGTGTGTGTGTATGTGCGTGTTGTGCCTGTGTGCACACACAGCACCTAGGCCCAGGCCTCTCTACTGATGTCCCATCACTAGTCCTTAGTCCTCACTCCTCCTCAGGCACGTGCTACCAGCACACCAGTTTATGGAGCGGTGCGGCACTGGTGAGACACCAGGCCCTGATCTCTTAGCACTGCTGTTTCTCTAGCTACTAGGCTGAGGTGGAAAAAAAGAGTTCCAAGCCCGGGGCGCCTGGGTGGCTCAGTCAGTTAAGTGTCCGACTCTTGATTTCAGCTGGGGTCTTGATCTCAAGGTTCATGAGTTCAAGCCCCACATCAGGCTCTGTGCTGGCAGCTTGGAGCCTGCTTGGGATTCTTTCTCTCTCTCTCTCTGCCACCACCTCCCTATTCGCACTCTCTCTCTCACAAGAAATAAACAAACATTTTTGAAAAATATTAAAAAAACAAAAAAGAATTCCAAGCCCCACAGAGCTCATGACACAGGACACCACCGTCCAATGCAGGACAGACTATCAATCATTTTTGTGTTTGAAACTCAGGGCTGAAAATGAGACTAGTTCGGAGGGCCCTGGGTCTGAGCAGTGGTGGCCACTCCGAGACCCTACCCTGGGGGCAGGTGCCAATGGTTTGGGGGCCATGGGGGCAGCTGGCCTCTGAGCTGTAGACAGAAGAGAAAGGAGCAAGAAGGGGCTGGAGGGGCAGGTGGGGCCTGGTGGACAGGTCGTCACCTGAGGCGCCCAAGCTGAGAAGGGCCTGTGAAAAGTTTTAGTATCAAAACTCACAAGAAAAAAAAATCAGAAAAATAGGGCAGTGTGTAAATTAGCATCCACAGGATGGGGAAGGTGGGAGGTGATGAGCTCATCCCCATCTCAGACCTGAGACACCCCAACCTCTGCCTGCCCAGGGGAGTTGTTTGGTGGAGAGCCCGGTGCCGGGAGGAGTATCTCCCGAACAGTGTTGGCCAGAAAGGCAGGTGGTCTTTCCATCGAGGTCATAGCCAAACATGGCGTAGGGAAGCAGTCACTCTCCTGGGGGGAACTGCCAAGGACAGCATCAGGTGGACAAAAGCCACTAAAAGCATTCCAGGGTCACTGGATCCCTGACCAAGCTGCATTTAGGGAATTAGCCGTGCCTCAGGGAATGGCTCGGCACAAGCATTCAGTGATGCCCGACAGTTTCTTGCTGCAATTAAAAAATAAAATAAAATAAAAAAGTAACCTTTTCCCCATCAAGAGGTTTTAATAATGGCCTCTTAAAAATAACTTCCCACGTCTAGCAACCGACTCTTTGTTTAGACTCAGGTCATGATCTCACGCTGACAACGGGGAGCCTGCTTAGGATTCTCTCTGCCCCTCCCCAGCCCGCATGTGCTCTCTCTCTCAAAATAAAGAAAATAAACTTAAAAAAATAACTTCACATTTTAACACATTTTTCCCACTTAAAAATAAAAAAAAAAAAGTACTTCCAAGCAGTTATGAAGTCTTCAGACTAAAGGTTAGGATTTGTTCCCTACTTAGCTGTTAGAGGGGAGAGGTATGCTCGTATATTAATCATTCCCCCAAATGTAGTTTATTTTTGTTGATTCCTTTAAAGTTATTTTAAGCATCTACTTAATGCTAGATTTACCAGAACTTTGTACTGAGGGCCCAAGTGAGGTAATGTTAAAAGATCCTGATTCTCCCGATTGTGATTTACAGCAAGAAATAAACATATATCCTTCAGTGAATTCACCACTCACTCAAGTCCCAGAGAAATGCTGGGTTAGCCACCTTTGAGGGCAGTTGGTCTAAAGTTACAGCTGATTCAAGAAAGCTCACCAAGACTGAAGAGAAAGTTCAGGGTAATATACTTACCCTTATCTTTAAAGAGGCAGCAAGTCATAACCCTTATCCACCTTTATGAGATATGTTTACGAGCAGGAACCAAAGATTGTACTGAATGGAAAATGGAATTGGGCTTCCTGATGTCCTGGGCTAGTATCTCCACAGAGTGGCCAGGTGTGAGCTTGAAACCCCAGCCTGGACTTTTGGCCTGGTGGTGGGTGTGGAGGCAGCAGTTAGTAAGAGCTGACACATCCTGGGAACTGGAGAGAGCTTGGTGACTACCATGAAGGTGACCAATCAAGGTGCATTTTGGAGTACCAAGAAGCAGCACGGCTTGCCTCACAGCTCTCACACAGAGCTCACATGCCTCTCTGAGTGCTGCCCTCCCTCCGTACCTTGCTTTTCCAATCTTTAAAATCAGAGGGTCAGACCAGGCAGCCCCTGCAGTCCTGTCCCACTCTGTGGTGTCCACATCTTGGGTTATATTTTATTTTATTAAATTTTTTAATGTTCATTTACTTTTTGAGAGAGAGAAAGAACATGAGCAGGGGAAGGGCAGAGAGAGAGGGAGACAGGATCCGAAGAGGGCTCTGCACTGACAGCAGAGAGCCCGATGCAGGGCTTGAATCCATGAACCATGAACCATGAGCTTATGACCTGAGCCGAAGGCAGAGGCTTAACTGCTTAACAGACTGAGCCACCCAGGTGCCCCATATACTGTCATCTCCAGGGTTGGAGGGGGCACTGGGAGGAAACTGTAGCTTCAGGAGAAAAGCTCTTTGTGAATATGCTGAGTCTAGGCCCCCACACCCAGCAAGGGCAAGCACTCTTGGGCCCACCCACAGAGTCCTCGCACACAAACATCAAGAGCAGGAGGCTGAACCCAATCCTGCCTCTTTCTGTACGGCTTTGGGGAGGCCTGAGCCTCAGCTTAACTGGTAAAATGGGAATAATACCTTTTGACTGTCAACTCACTGTTCTCACCTGTCAAATATCTTTGTGCTTTGTATACGAAATACAAAACTTACAAATGTCTCATGGCAGAGGTACAGAGGGAGGTAGGAGCTGGGCACAGGGCTGAGAAGGACCTTGTGGAGAAATACAGTGATAGTCCCTGGGCAGGTTCAACAGACCCTCCCTGTTCCCAAAGCAATACAGCTTCTGTGTCCTGGTCCTTTCCTGTCCTCCATGAGGACTTCTGCCAGCCATAGCTCTCAGGACTGGAGAGGGCCCAGCTCTCCTCCTGCACACATAGTGGGCCTTTGTGTTTCCCTACAGGGCATTAGCTTTTGTTTTTTGTTTGTTTGTTTGTTTGTTTAGCTTTTGGATTAATGTCACCCAACACTCTAGGGGCGCCTGGGTGGCTCAGTCAGTTGAGCATCTGACTTCTGCTCAGGTCATGGTCTCCACCGTTCAAGGGTTCGAGCCCCACGTCAGGCTCTGTGCTGATAGCTGGGAGCCTGGAACCTGTTTCAGATTCTGTGTCTCCCTCTCTGTGCCCCTCCCCTGCTCGCGTGCTCTCTCTAAAAAATAAATGAATATTAAAAAATTTTTTTTTAATCAGCATGCACTCTAGACCAGTAGTCCAGGTTCTCCCGGGAAGAAAATATATTATTTTTTTCCTAAGAAAGAGGCTAATAATCATTTAAACTCACTATTTTGAGTAGACTTCAAATATCTTTCAAGGAATTATTTGTTCTTTTTGATGATTAAGAGCAGGAAAATCAAGCAGGCTGTTCCCAAAATTGTACACATTCTCCTTGCTGTTAACCCAGGAAATTGGTGAATTCAGCAGATTCCAAGGAAGACACAGCCTCCTCCTTAGACCCTCATCTCCACGAAAATAAAAGCTCCAAGAAGACATTTGTTCCTTTCCAGCCTAAGGCATCTGCAGCTGCCCAGGCAACAACGATTCCACACCAGAAATCACTGGATGAAAAAGCCTGAGGGCTACAGACCCCAAAGCAGAAGGAACTAGCCCCAGGGCGGGAAGCGGGGGTAGGAGAGGCAGCACTGGGTCTACTGAAGGTCCTCAGCCATCAAAAGCCAAAATCCTTCTCCTGTGAGGAAAACAAGCCGAACCTCACGCAGGCTGCCCACTGGCAGCAGCCGGCCCTGACCTTAAGAGAGGATGGTCGGCGGAGGGTTCCAGGAAAGGGAGGAGGTGTGCCAAGACCAGGTGAGAGAGAGAAGGATGGGGAGAAGTAGGGGACCTCCAAGTCCAGCAGAGGAAGGGTGTGGAAGGGTGCGAAAGGGGGACACGGAGGATGTGTAAGGGGGCGCCGGTTCCAGAAAGGGAGGGTGCAGAAAGGGGGCGCCAGGTCGGAGAGAGGGAGGGTGGGGAAAGGAGGTGCCCGGTCCAGCAAGGAAGGGAGAGGCGCAGAGAGCGGGGGGCTCCGGGTCCAGCAGAGGGAGGGTGCGGAAGGAGAGAGCTCGCACCCAGCAGAGGACGAGGAAGGACGGTACCGGAGAGGAGACGAGGAGGGAGACAGGGGAGGAGGGTCGCGCCCATCCACCCCGCCCCTCCCCGCGCGCGCGCTCCCCGGCCCCCACCCCGCGCCGGGCCACACCCCCGCGCGCCCGCCGGCCCTCACCCGCGGCCCCGGGCTCCCGCCGCGCGCTGACCGAGCCGTCCCGGCGCAGGAGGATGTCGGCCGTGTCCCGGATGCGCCGCCCGCCGCCCGGCGCGCCCCGCAGCCCGCGGCAGCCCTGGAAGCACACAGCCCACGCCTGCTCCTCGTTGATGGGCTGCTCGTACGCCTTCAGCACCTCCTCCAGGGACAGCTCCCACGGCTCGGGCCGCCCCGCGCCCCCGGCCCGCTCCCCCGCGGCCGCGTCGCCGCTGGAGCTGCCGGCCCGGGCCATGGCCGCCCCATTATCGCCTCCCGCGCGCTCGGCCGGTTTCCATAACAGCGGCGCCGGGGCGGCCGACGCACCCGCCGAGCGCGGGGGGCGGGTCCCGCGCCGCCGGCCGCTGCTTTGTCATCCTCGGGCGGCCCCGCCCCGCGGAGCGGCCGCAGGTGAGGGCGGGGCCGGCGCGGGCGGGCGCAGAGGGGAGAGGCGCGGGGTGGCGGGTGGTGAGGGAAGCTGGGAAGGCGGCAGGCCCGGCCGGGGGGCGGGGAATGGGGGAGGCGCGGCGTGGCGGGGCGGGGCCGGTGGCGGAGCGCGGAGCGCCGGGGCCGGGCCGGAGGGAGGCGCACTCCCCAGGCTCTCTGACGCGTGTGAAAGTAGGCATCCTGTCCTAGACGCTGCAGTGATTGGGGGCCTCGGGCACTTGTGATGCTGGAATGCGGGAGGCAGTGAAGAGGCATGTGAACCCCCACCCGGCACAAACACACATCTGACTTTGGTTCGGAGGAGCAAATACCTGCAGTGGCGTCCGTGGAGGCCGGCTGGCAAGGTGACCTCAAGAGGTCACTTGCTATAGAGTGATGTGAGCCAGGGAGACCCTGCGCTATGCAGTACTTGATAAAGGACGCTTTGTAGCGGGAGACCTGAGTCTGAATTAAATGCTCGAGTGTCTCTCTGAAAAATAAAGAGGCGTAACTCTCATTTGAAAGTTGTGCCTCATTCCAAGCCGGCTCACTCACAGGAGGGGTGGCACCTGGGCAGACAAGTAACTTTACTCAGGCAAATCCCAAGACCTTCTGAGCCATAGCTGTAATCTGGTCAGGATAGCAGGGCCAAAATGCAATTGGAAAAGACGGCGGTAAGGCAGCTGGTCCCAAGCCTGGATCCTTGGGAAGAGGGATCGCCACAGCAAGGTGGCAATTTCACTTTGGGGAAAGGGGATGAGGCTTGGTGCGGGGTGTAGGCTGTCACCCGGGGCCCTACTGTCAGATCATCCCATCTGGATTTTTAATTTTCAAACAGATAGGAATTTGATAAAGATGAATTGTGCCAAAAGTTTTTACGTTCAATAGCTGGCAACTTTCACTTCTCCAAGCTTACACAGCCCAAAATAACAGCGTTGGTGCTTTGTGGAAGGGAAATTGGAGACATGGAGTGGAGGAGATACTCCGTCTCTTGAGTAAATTGTGCAAAGAACCTAGGACTCAGGATAATCTTGCCGTCTGGGCTTTGCTCATTACCCACCCTGCTTACGATAGAGGGAAGTGAGAGATCTCACCACTGCCCTAGCACAGCGGCACCAAGAAACCTTCGGTGAAGAGTCTTATGTACAAGCAGTAGCATCTGCAGAAGTTTAGGAAAGTCCCTGACTCACGTCACGCAGTGTCAGGTGTATGTGATTGGGCCCAACGCAGCGGGCCCACGCGGGCTGTGTCTGCTTTCAGATTCCAGGGGAATAAAGACTTCCATTCACAGCACCTCTGCTCATGTAGCTCTCACCACCAGCTCTTCAGAAACCAGGATCGTGGCTCCCACCACAGCCTGGCTGACTCCTCCCCTCCTGGGAGGCAGGAGTACCCTCAGGAGGGGCACCCTTAGGTGCAGTGAGTGGACAGCAGGAGGTGATAATTGCTTTAATTGGAAGCTGGTTAGACTGTAGTAAGAAGTTCCTTCCCTGTTCTTCAAAGGGCCTCACATTTCCCTAATTGACCACATGGTATTAGGATCTCATTTGATGAGCCTGGGCCTTGCTGAGGGGGGCCTCATGTAGTGATGATGACTCATACCTCGCTGACTGGTGGCCCTTGAGTTCACCTGTGTAAGATGACAATGCCCTTCCTGGTCTGGCACTGACTCTTCTTTCAGGAATCTCTGAGCACCTTCCAAGATCTTAGCCAGCAAGATTCAGAACATAGGGATTTTACTGAAAATTATAAAAGTGGTTCTAGGGGCACCTGGGTGGCTTAGTTGGTTAAATGTCTGACTTCGGCTCAGGTTATGATCTCGCAGTTCATGGGTTCGAGCCCCACATGAGGCTGTACGTCGATAGTGTGGAGCCTGCTTCAGATCCTCTGTCTCCCTCTCTCAAATAAATAACATTTTTTAAAAAGTTAGGTTCTATTTATCTTTTTTCCTTTTTTGTTCTTAAGCTATTCATTTATTTTTAAGATTTTTCTTTTTTTTAACAATTTGTTTTTTTTTTAATTTTTAATGTTTTTTAAATTTATTTTTGAGAGAGAGAGAGAGAGAGAGACAGCGTGAACAGGGGAGGGGCAGAGAGAGAGGGAGACACAGAATATGAAGCAGGCTCCAGGCTCTGAGCTAGCTGTCAGCACAGAGCCCCACACAGGGCTCAAACCCAGGAACTGTGAGATCATGACCTGAGCCAAAGTCGGACGCTTAACTGACTGAGCCACCCAGGTGCCCCAAGATTTTTCTTTTCTAAGTAATCTCTTGAACTCACAACCCCAAGACCAAGAGTCACATGCTCTACTGACTGAGCCAGCCAGGAGCCCCTTAAGTAATTTATTTTTATTTTTAAATTTATTTATTTTAATAAAGTCTTAAATTTTTTAATGTTTTATTTATTTTTTATTTTTTTAATTTTTTTAAATGTTTCATTTATTTTTGATACAGAGAGAGACAGAGCATGAGAGGGGGAAGGGCAGAGAGAGAGGGAGACACAGAATCCGAAGCAGGCTCCAGGCTCTGAGCTTATCAGCACAGAGCCCGCCGCGGGGCTCGAATTCACAAACTGCAAGATCAGGACCTGATCTTAACTGACTCAGACACCCCTGGGTGCCCCCTTTTTTTTAAGTTTATTTATTTTGAGAGATACAGAGATAGTGCAAGTGGGGGAGCGGCAGAGAGAGAGGGAGGGAGAGTGAATCCCAAGCAGGCTCCATGCTGTCAGCGTGGAGCCTGACATGGGGCTTGAACCTACAAAACTGTGAGATCATGACCTGAGCTGAAACCAAGTAAGACGCTTAACTGACTGAGCCACCCAGGTGCCTGAGTAATTTATTTTTAAATTATAAGATTTACAATGCTTTGACTATGCAAAATAGCATAACGGAAATTAAACCAAATCCATATGCCAAAACAGTACTTATGTCTTGATGTTTGAAGCTTTGTCCCTTAGCCGTGAGCAAAATGAGGAAGCAGAAGCATCAGTTAACTCTCTAGATGTTTGTAGAAACCATATATTTTATTCTCCTAGGTCATTTGTGCACCCAGCCTCCCAGAAAATACCAGGCGAGACATAGAAATGGGACTACGGTGAGGAGGAAGCCTGACATTGGCCTAAGGGTGGTGGCAGCAAAGAGAGGGATTGTAGCCTTGTAGACTGGGAACCCAAGAGCAGCTTTTAAGCCAATGATAAGAAATGAGGCCCAAATCCACTAGAAGAGAAACCGGGTAAAATGTTATCCTGGCTCTAGGCTCTAGCAGCTAGGTACAACCGGCTTCTGACCTGGTCAGTGGGAACGCTGGGTACTCTGACGAGTTCCACCTGTTAGTCACAAGTCAAAGTCAAGATGAGCATGTCCTGCCTGTGGGGGAGTACCAAGCCCAGGCCATACTTTTTTTTTTAAAGTTTATTTATTTTTGAGAGGGGAGGGGGAGGGAGGGATGGAGGGAGAGAGAGAACACGAGCAGGGGGGAGCAGAGGGAGACTCAAGCAGGCTGACTTACAGAGCCAGGTTTGGAACTCCAACTCACAAACCATGAGATCATGACCTGAGCAGAAATCAAGAGTTGGACACTTAACCAACCGAGCCACCCAGGCGCTCCCTCAGCCCATACTTTTGATTAAAAGTGAAGAGGCGCCTGGGTGGCTCAGTCGGTTAAGTGTCTGACTTCAGTTCAGGTCATGAGCTCACGGTTCATGGGTTCAAGCCCCACATCAGGCTCTGTGCTGACAGCTTGGAGCCTGGAGCCTGCTTCAGATTCTGTGTCTCCCTCTCTCGGCTGCTGTACTAGGGGACAGGATAGAAACATTGAGTGCATTGACCAACTACCAATGTTTGGAATTGGAGAATTATTTTATCAATTTATCACATAAGCAAAGATGCTCCCCAAATATTCACTTCATGGGGTAGGCTGTTCATGTTCACGGCACTGGGGAGCACCGGGCACTGATATCTCCTGCCTGGGAAGGACCAGTGGAAAACCCACCCACGTCCCTCCCTGCCCCTTTTGAGCGGATAATAGCACACAAGGAAACAGTCTCTATAAAAGGATAAGAGCTGCAGGTGCTTAATGTGAGCCAGGAGCTCCACTGGTTATCCTGCTTGTTAACCACGGTGTGTGTTTGATGCTTTGTGGGGACATTATGTGGATCACATCCATTCCATGGGAATGTAGGCTCGTAACTGAAGTTAGCCATAGATCGAAAAGCTCTAAGAATTATACCTCTGAGGGTAATTCTAAGCCTGGGTAACTCAGTTGGTTAAGTGTCTGATTCTTGATTTCAGCTCAGGGCCTGATCTCATGGTTCTTGAGTTCGAGCCCTGTGTAGGGCTGTATGCTGGTAGTGTGGAGCCTCCTTGGGACTCTCAGTCTCTCTCTCTCTCTCTCCACCATCCCCTCCCTGCCCTTTCCCCACTCACTCATGCTTGTGCTCTATCTCTCAAAATAAGTAAATAAACTTTAAAAAAAATAAAAAGAGGTACCTGGGTGGCTCAGTCCCTTAAGTGTCCAACTTTGGCTCAGGTCATGATCTCATGGTTCCTGAGTTTGAGCCCCACATTGGACTCTCTGCTGTCAGTGGAGAGACCACTTCGGATCCTCTGTCTCCCTCTCTCTCTCTGCCCCTATCCCACTTGTACTCTCTCAAAAATAAACATTTTTTAAAAAAACTTAAAAAAAAAAACTAAAAAAAAATACCTTTGAGCATCTTTGCAGACACAGAAACTAGAGAGTCCTAATTTTAGGCTCCTGAGGTTCAACAAAGTAAGTTGGGGCTAGATTCCCAGGTGCGCTGTGGATTACAGTTACATGATCCAGGAGAGCAGTACAGGGCTCTGGGGTCCAGGATGGCATCAGGAGAGTGCTCTGAGTGTTCTGGGACAAAGCTCAGAGCAAGTCAGGCGCATGGGCAATTCTGCTCTCCTAGACTCAGGGAGAACCGCTTCACCTGTGCTCAGTGAAATGCAGTTTCTCTCTGCCCACACCTTACTCACTGCACTTCCTATTAAAAAGCAGGTCAGCTTCTCCCAAGGGACCCATACACACACTGAGGGCAGTGAAAACCCAGGCCCCCTGTTGCCACAATTCAGAGGGCCCTGAATGTCCTCTTTGTCATGCTCCTTATAGCCAGGCAAAGCTTAGGGGTCTGGGAGGAAAAGCTGAAACTCAATAAGAATGGTTTTGTACATTAGGTTTATTTTGGGATCATGATAAAGGCCATGAATCCCATGGGGTACCAGATAGAGCCAGGCTGTGCTTGATCTCTGAAAGGGAGTGCAGGACTCCTCCAAGGGAAAGGCCCTGGGCCTGGGCATTCCTTCAAGGCTAGTGGCTGTGAAGACATAGAGGTTAACATAGCTGAGCCTGAACAGAGGGAGGAAGAAGGGGGAGAGGAGGAGGAGGAGGACATCCAGACCACAAGATGGGACACTAAAGTTCCAGAGCTAAGCCAAGATGACCGAGGAAACCCTAGGAGGTTATAGACAGCAGACGGGGCTGTTCTGGTGTCACAGGACAAGGAGGGGATCAGGAGTGAATACTTGAGGACACTATTTGCTTCCCACTGAAGACATTCAAGGTCATTTACAATTATGTTATGAACAGGTAATGCAGGATGGTTGAAAATGAGTCCAGGACTTTCCAAATTATTACTCACACACTAGCTACTATAATGAACCTCTCTCTCATATCATGTCTTCCTCACAGCCTGGAGTGAAGAACATTTTACATCACAGGTGACAATGATCTTGATAATAGGATGAGCCTCAAATGCCTGTGTGGGGCCTGAATTTTGTAAGAATATAGAAATAACTGTGCAAATTGGTGTTGGTTAACTTGACATAGTTTGATGTTCAACAATTGAGGAATCTTTGACCACACACTGGCCCCAGACAGTCACTGTAACTGATCTTTTATTGGTCCTTCCAGTAATGCCACATGTCTGTTACAAACGTACACATCCTCTTTTTTACACGGAGAAAGGCACGTCCTACACCTTGTCCGGCGCTCTGCTGTTTCACTCATCAGTGTGGAGTGGGGGGTGGTTTATATCGGTGTGCGAAGAGCTTCCGCAGCCTTCTGTACAACTGCCTAACCCTTTGTGGGGACACCATAATCTCCCCATCCACTTCCCTACAGCGGGCATGTAGGATGTTTCCAGTCTTGAGTGAATAACCTTATACATAGCATAGGCTCATGATGGCCAGGATTTTCTTGGCTTAATATTGTCGTTCCAAGTACCTCAGACACTGGGAGTACAGTTGACACTTACCCTTTTATATGTGTTCAGTATAATTTTTTAATGCTTATTTATTTTTGAGAGAGAGAGAGAGAGAGAGAGAGAGAGAGAGAGAGGGAGGGAGAGGGGCAGAGAGAGAAGGAAACACAGAATCTGAAGCAGACTCCAAGCTCCGAGCTGTTAGCACAGAGCCTGACATGGGGCTCCAACTCACAAATCATGACCTGAGCTGAAGTGGACACTTAACTGACTTAGCCACCCAGGCATCCCTATATGTGTTCAGTATAAATTCTAGGAAATGGACTTGCGGAGTTGAAGGACATACACATTCAGTATTTTGATAAGTATTATTAAAGCAGCCCTCAGAGGCAGGACCAGTTTCCCACTGGTAATGTTGAACAGGGTCTGCTGCCCTAAGCTCACAGTGTATGATTAACTTTTGAATCTTTGATGGGTGAAGAGTGGCTTAATTTCCATTTCTCTTTTTTTTTTTAATTTTTAATGTTTTTTATTTATTTTTGAGAGACAGCACGAGCAGGGGAGGGTCAGAGAGAGAGGGAGACACAGAATCCGAAGACAGGCTCCAGGTTCTGAGCTAGCTGTCAGCACAGAGCCTGACGCGGGGCTCGAACCCACAAACCGTGAAATCATTACCTGAGCCAAAGTCGGACACTTAACCGACTGAGCCACCCAGGCACCCCTCCATTTCTCTTATTAAAAGTAAAACTGAACAACAGATTCTTTTAAAAAATTATTCAATTCAACAAGTATTTATGTATCCATTTCTAAGTGCTAGGCAGTGTTCTAACTGGTGAGGGTGTAACAGTCAATGGAGGGACACCCGTCGTGGGATTTAGGCCCCACCTAGATAATCCAGGACAATCTCATTTCAAGATCCTTAATTAATTGCATCTGCAAAGACCCTATTTCCAAATAAGGTCTCATTCACAGATTCCAGGGTAGGACAAGGACAGATCTTTTTAGGGGCCACCATTTAACCCTATAGGGAGTAAAACTGCCGGCACCTTAGCTCGGATCACGGCTGTGCCACCAAACTGTAGTAGTAATTATGTTCCATACCACCGTGTGCTCAAGGGAGAGAGAGAGAGAGAGAGAGAGAGAGAGAGAGAGAGAGAGAGGAGAAATAAAGAAAAGCCAATTCTTCTAAAGAATTTCCTGAGTCGGGGCACCTGGGAGGCTCAGTCAGCTGAGCATCCAACTCTTGGTTTTGGCTCAGGTCATGATCTCACGGTTCATGGGATCCACCCCCTGTGTCCAAGCTGACAGTACGAAGCCTGCTTGGGATTCTCTCTCCCTCTCTCTCTGCCCCTCCCCTGCTCCTGCTCTCTCTCACTCTCAAATAAATAAACTTAGAAAAAAGAGAATTTCCTGAGTAAATCAATAAAAGATGATTTGATCAAGACTTAACCCTTGAATCCATCAACTAAGCATATTTTTATTTATTTATTTTCTTCAAATTTTTATTAAATTCTAGTTAGTTAACATAAAGTGCAATATTGGTTTCAGGAGTAAAATTCTGTTGTTTATCACTTACGTATAACACCCAGTGCCCATCAAAGCAAGTGCCCTCCTTAATGCCCATCACCCATCCAGCCCATCTCCCACCACACCTCCCTCCATCAACCCTCAGTTTGTTTTCTATCGTAAGAGTTGCCTATGGTTTGTTTCCCTCTCTCTCTTTTCCCCCCCTTCCCATATGTTCATCTGTTTTGTTTCCTAAATTCCACATATGAGTGAAATCATATGGTATTTGTCTTACTCTGATTTATTTCACTTAGCATAATACATTCTAGCTCCATCCATGTGTTTGCAAAGGGCAAGATTTCATGCTTTTGATGGTTGAGTAATATTCCATTGTGTATACACCACATCTTTATCCATTCATTAGTCGGTGGACATTTGGGCTCATTCCATAGTTTGCCTATTGTAGATAATGCTGCTATAAATATTGGGATCCATGTTCCCCCTCAAATCTGTACTTTTTAATCCTTTGAGTAAATACCTAGTAGTGCAATTGTTGGATCGTAAAGTAGTTCTGTTTTTTCTTTTAATGTTTATTTATTTTTGAGAGACAGAGAGACAGAGCATGAGCAGGGGAAGGGCGGAGAGAGGAGACACAGACTCTGAAGCAGGCTCCAGGCTCTGAGCTGTCAGCACAGAGGCCCACGTGGGGCTCAAACCCACGAACCACGAGATCATGACCTGAGCAGAAGTTGGCTGCTTAACCAACTGAGCCACCCAGGCGCCCCAAGGTAGTTCTATTTTTAACTTTTTGAGGAACCTCCATACTGTTCTCCAAAGTGGCTGCGCCAGTTTGTATTCCCACCAACAGTGCAAAAGAGTTCCCCTTTCTCCAGATCCTCACCAACACCGGTTGTTTCCTGTGTTGTTAATTTTAGCCATTCTGATGGGCGTGAGGTGGTATCTCATTGTGGTTTTGATTTGTATTTCCCTGATGGTGAGTGATATTGAGCATCTTTTCATGCATCTGTCAGCCATCTGGATGTGTTCTTTGGGAAAATGTCTATTCATGTCTTCTGCCCATTTCTTAATTGGATTATTTATTTTTGGGGGGGGTATAGATTTTGGATACTAACCCTTTATCAGAAATGTCATTTGCAAATATCTTTTCCCATTACCTAGGCTGCCTATTAGTTTTGTTGATTGTTTCCATAGCTGTGCAGAAGCTTTTTCTCTTGATGAGGTCCAAATAGTTCACTTTTGCTTTTATTTCTCTTGCCTCTGAAGATTACCTAGTAAGAAGTTGCTGTGGCCTAGGTCAAAGAGGTTGCTGCCTGTGTTCTCCTTTAGGATTTTAATGGTTTCCTGTAATAAACATATTTTTAATATTCTGTATCCTAGAATCCCAGGATTTCCTAAAGGAGCTGACAACCCCCTAATTGCAGAGCTCAGCAGTGAGATCGCTGGGTTTGGCACATAGCACTTCTACTGCACACCCGAATTTTCACTTGGTAAGGACCCTATCAGGCCAAAAGATAAAAAGCAAAAAATAATTTATGCGTGGTCTTGACCCAGCAATTTTGTTATGTAAAATTTATCCTGAGGCAGTAAAGATAAGTCTGCAGTCCTTGAGGTGCAAGGGGAAGCCACGGGGAGGCCACGGGGAGGGCTTCTCTGCTCACAACGGGGGTTGGGCATCACCAGACAACATCTTGAAGCAGTTAAAAAGGATTTAAGGGGGACACCTGGGTGGCTTAGACTCTTGATTTCGGCTCAGGTCATGACTGATGTGGGGAAACAAAGGCAGAAGGAAATGGCAGATAAAATAAATTTCCTTATAACCTGCAGCCCATTGACACATATTTGAGGCAGGCAGAGTATAACATTTCTCCAGGAACTCACTACTGTATTGATGTTAATGCTTTGTTAGAGGGGAAAACAACCTGAACTTGACAATAGCTAGGCCTCCAGTGTCCTGTGAGTCTTCTTTAGAATATGAAAATCCTTTTGGAAACTTCTCCTTGCCTTTACCTCCCTCCCCAAACTCCCAAGTATATGATCAGTCACTCCTCACAATCCCTGGGCAGCTTTTTTTTTTTTTTTTTTTGAAAGAGAGAAAGAGAGAGAGCTTGAGTAGGGGAAGGGCAGAGAGAGGGAGACACAGACTCCGAAGCAGGCTCCAGGCTCCATGCTGTCAGCACAGAGCCTAACATGGGGCTCGAACTCACAAACTGTGAGATCATGACCTGAGCCGAAGTCGGACGCTTAACCGACTGAGCCACCCAGGAGCCCCAACAATAGTTTCCTTAGCCCATGATCCCTCTAATCTCAGGCAGCCTCACTCCCACTTCTACAGCACTGGCATTTTGCTGGCAGCTGGGACAGCTTGTGATGCCTTCATTCCCAGGTTCTGGTGTTGGAGAGGCTGCTCGCGGGGGGCTGGGACTGCTGTTGGCTGGGCACCCACCTTTCTTCCAGGTAGCCTCATCCTTAGGCAGCTGGCTCAGGTGTGTTCCTTGGGGAACTCAGAGTTCCCAACTCTAAAGCACAAGCTCTTGTCAAGGTTCTGTTTGTATCATGTTACTCACGCCTCATTGGCTGGCCCCAACCAAAGGGATGGAAATACACGCCACCGCTCCATGGGGGGGGGAGCTTTCGCGGTCATTTCTTGCCACGCGCAGCACAAGCCAAACATTGCCCAGTTTGCGTCATTCTCTGTGGAGTCTTGTGGGTATTTATCTCAAGTCGAGCAGCTCCAGATCTGGGTTGGGCCTGGCAGCAGTTATGCTGGTCATAGCCTTCACACAGATTGAAAGTGTGCCATTTCCAGAAGTTTGGAAAACACTCCAGGAGTTAACAGCGGGGTGCTCTTTGGGGGCCTCCTGCATCACAACAGGGCTTCATGGCTGACTGGGTGATATTTGTAATGTAGCAAACGCGGTGCAGAAACTGAGGCCAGATGTGGAAGTAAAAAAGCCTTTA
>CM053563.1:56247089-56268632 GCA_028646485.1 Cryptoprocta ferox | reverse complement strand
AAAAAAGCCTTTACTGGGAGAGCTCCCGGGCGAGGTTCCCTGGTCCATACAGAAAGGGGCCAGGGAAGTCGCGCCCGGGAGTGGGGGAGTGGGTTTTTCTGGCGTTGGCTGGGGGGTATGAAGTACTGACATGTTTATGTAAGGTGGTTTGTTGGTAGCTGTTTCTTGTTCCGGGAGAGGACGTGTCCGTTGTCTAGGGCGGACAGGTTTGATGGATGGTTCCCTCGAAGGTCTCCGGGTGGGGAGCGTTGGGATAGTGAGTGGTTTCTTGTTTTCTGCGCCTAAAGGTCTTACCTGCCTCCACGGCCAAACAATATTGTGTGAAAACCTGATGTTGAGACTCAGCTGAGACGTGATTCAGCTCTTCTAATCTTGTGGGAGAGGACAGAAAATACATGATCTCTGCCCCCTGGCCTGGCACAGAGCTCCTGAAACTCTGGTAAATTCCTAAGTGACAAGAACACTAGGAGCACCTTTGGTTTTGATGGAGTGACTTAGGTGGGCTCCCGGGTGACTCAGTTGGTCACCAGAAAGACCAAGTAATGATTAGAAGCTTGTCATTTTCAGCTCTGTCCCCATCCTCCAGAGAGGGAGGAGGGGCTGGAAATGGAGCTAATGATCAATCACCCCTCCATGATGGCATCCATAAAATCCCAAAAGTACAGTGTTGGGAGAGTTTCCAGGTTGTCAAACACAACACTTGAAGGGAGACAGACCCCAATTCCATGAAGACAGATGGCCTGTGTTTGGGTCTTCCCTGGACCTCATCCTGTGTAGCGCTTCATCTGGCTGCTCGTCTGTATCCTTTCTCACAGCCTTTAATGACTTGGTAACTGTGTGTTCCCTGACTTCTATGAGCCACTCCAGCAAATTAATCAAACCTGAGGAGGGGTCGTGGGAATCCTGATTTATTGACACAAGTTGTGGGCAATCTGGGAACCTACTACTTGGAATTGGCATCTAAAGTGGGGTATAGACTGATGAGACTGAACCCTTCACCTGTGGGATCTGATCCTGTCCCCATAGTATCAGAATTTAGTTGAATTGCAGTATACCCAGTTGGTGTCACAGTGGATTGCTGGGGGAGGGGGGTGGATGCCCACACATTTGGGGACCAGACATGTCAGAAGTAGAGGAGATACTCAGAAGGATTACAGAGGAGGGAAGAACTGGTTTGTTTAAAAAAAATTTTTTTTTTTATATTTATTTTTGAGAGGCAGAGAGAGACAGAGCACAAGTGGGAGAGGGCCAGAGAGAGAAGGAGACACAGAATCTGAAGCAGGCTCCAAGCTCCATGCTGTCAGCATAGAGCCTGATACGGGGTTTGAACTCACAAACCATGAGATTATTACCTGAGCCGAAGTCGGACACTTAACCGACTAAGACGCCCAGGCGCCCTGGAAGAACTAGGTTTTAATACTCAGGATAACTAAGTTGATTTTCGAGTTCACCCTTCTTCAGAAGTCAGGGCTCAGGATATCTTCAAAGCATTTTTCACTTATGTTTGTTTTTTCATGTATGTATAACCATGATTATTTGGTAAAGTTTGTTTAAACAAATCTATAAGTGCTCTTTCAGTTCGAGGGGTTAAGAGCACCTTGTGTTACGATTTGGCCCTTCTATAGTCCACCCTCAAGAGGAATGAGCCAGCATTACTCTATGCTTGTGTCCTTGTCGTTCACCAGTGTGCACGTCGTATGGCCCTCTGTCCACTGCTGGTTCCCCAGCCCCATGCTGTGTGCAAACCAGGCTCCAAGGCCTCAATTCTAACCTTAAGCTGCCATAGGTTTAACTGACCAAAAAAAAAAAAAAATCTACTTTGTAATCTTTATGAGCCGGTCACAAGAGGGGACAGAAGAGGCTCAGAAAAACACAAATTGTATTACATTTGCAGGTCCTAGACACAGGAGGCATGGCAGGCTGTGAAAGGCCACATGAGGAAGCACCAAGGTGGCCAGGAGACAGAAGATAGGAGAGAGTAAGGTTGATCTTGATAAAGATCAGGGTTTTCACAGGGAAGTTAAGGCTGGGCAGCCTTTGGCTAGTTTGAATAGTTTTGGTGGCCTCTGGGCTACAGCGGCGGTAGCTGCCTGGCACCTGGCCATGGGATGATTAAGGTAGCACAATATAGCCTCCTGGGATTGGGGCCAGCCGGAGGGGGTGTGGCTCTGGGTTGGACAGTTTGCTTATCTATGGCAGGCTCCTGCGGGCCGGGGTAGGGGGGCAGGCTCTCCCCAGCCAGAAAGCTTTTTCAAATCTCAAAACATCATAATTTACGGAAAATAAATTATATAAATTATCAATTATATGTGTGCATATATATTCATTTATCCAGGGAATACTATACAGCCATGAAAACAAGTTAACTACAGCTAAGCACAACACCCATGAATCTCACAGATAGTGTCGAGGGAAAGCCACCGCAGGGGTGCAGTACGATTCCGCACCCCACGGGACCGACTTTCTTCGGAGTTTTAACACCTGCGACCCACTCACACGGGCACCTGCGGCCACTTACATTTAAATTAAAGTCAAAAAGAAGTTAACATTTAGTGCTCAGTCGCACTAGCCTCAGACTGTATGGCTGCAGAAGGTCTCACTGGGCAGCAGGCGGCCCGCTCGGATTCGCCCGCCTTCCAACTCGGGGGGGGGGGGGCGGGGAACCGGGGCGCCAGGATGGATGAGCACTGCAGTTCCCCGCTTATTTTGAGTCTCCTCGGTTTTGGCTTTGTCGGGTTTTTCTTCATGACGAACTATCGGTCATTCTCGGCAGGAATAATGCACAGGGATGCCATCGTCTTCTCGCACGTGACGCCATTTCGAATCCGCTCCGTTAACCTTCAACTCCAGGGCGACATCTCCCTTGTCCAGGTATCAGAGGGCGCTTGCCTCGTTCTTGCCACCACCAAAATGGCGGACACGCCGTCACCAAGATGGCCGCGGCGCGAGGCCTCTGCCCCAACGGGGTGTGGCCGGGAAGCGGCCAGCCAATGGGGAGGCCGGGCAGCCGCCAGCCAATGGAGAGGCCGCGGCGGTCGTAGCCAATGGGGAGGCCGCGCGGGCCAGACGCCGGATGCAGCCGAGGGAATGGCAAGTTCCCGCCATGTCGGACTCGCAGGTGGAGACCGTCTCCTCAAGCTCAGGGCTGGGGAGCCGCAGGAGGACGTGGACCGAGCTGCTAGGTGAGAGGGCACCAGGGCTGCGGGAGTGGGCGGTGTCGGGCCCTGAGACCCCTTATCTCCCCAGCCTCCGTCGGCCCGCTTCCCGGCCTCTCCTTGTTCCCCAAGACCTCCTGCCTTCTCTCAATTCCCCGGAACCTTGGTCCTCTCCCACCGACCCCGGTTCTCGTCTCCCTCAATACCCAACTCTGTGCCCCCTGTCTGTCCTCTGTCCCCCCGACCCCTGGTCCTGGTCTCCCCCGACTCCGTCTCTCTTGCCCTCTTCCCGTCCCTCCGACCCCTGGTCCGGTAGATCTCCAGTTCTCCCTGCATTGGCGGGCTGGCCCCCTTCCAACGCGAGGCGGAGAGTCACTACTCTGTGCGTCCAGGGGTGCAGGATGACAGGGGTTCCGCTTGGCCTAGCCCCAGGACCGGTAACCTGCCTGAGCAAGGATCAGCCCCAACGCTTGGGTTTCATCCGGTTTTCCATAATGTCCTTTTTTTGCCCCAGGATCCCACATTCAACTGTCTGGATTTCCTCCAATCGGTGACAGTTCCTGGGTCTTTGCTTATCTGGGCATTTGGAAAGTACTGGTCCCTCATTTGATAAAATGTCCCTCAGTTGGGTGCGTCTGGTGTTTTCTCATGATTAGATTTGCACTTTTCGTAAGAATACCACGGAGGTAATGAGTCCCCGCGGTGCACCACATCAGGGGGTGTAGCATGTCACCAAGTTTCCTTTCGTGTGTTTTTAAGGCGTGCTGTAATTTTGTGGAACTGATTTTCCCCCTTAGCGGGAAGGGTCAAGAGGCAAATGCATGGCCCTGGAACAGAACAGAAGTTACAGGAATCCGCTGTGCACCTCCTGAGACGCCATCTAAACTTGAATGACCTTTTGCTCGAGGTAAGCGGGATTTGTTTCCGCCTTCGCGGGCAGATTTAAGTTTGGGTGTTTTGCACCCAGCGAAGGCATAGTCTTAGAGACCCCTAAAAAGCCTTATGAGTATCTGGTAGAAGCACCCATTAAATGTTGACCTGATGAGAAAAACATTGGGAGCATTTATTTTTTTGGAGATAAAATTTAAGTTCAGAGTGAATTTAGTTTTTCTCAAAAAGGTTTGGTAGGATTCACTTTTTAAAAATGTTTACCTCGAAATATTTAAGAACAGCACAGTAGGCAAGCATTATATACACAAATTGTTTTTATGCACACCCAGCTTGAACGTTAAAAATAGACTTCTTTGTGTTTGGTTTCTAGGTAGAAGGTGCACCATGTAAGACGCTGTGTCTCAGTCAGTTGATTGATCCTGAGGCCTGTACTAATCTTTCTAGTTCATTCATAGGTAAGTTAGAACTTAATTTTCTTAAATATGGAGTTATGGAAGAGCTTTCTATAAAGGGCCCTGATTTGCTTCTAATAAACACAAATTTAAATGTCTCCGGTCATGATTCGCCACTTACGTGTGTAGTCATGAGTTGCAAGTCATGTTTTGTTACTTGGTTGGGGTGTGTTATGAGGCTGTTATTTAAAAACGGTGTTTTGGGGCACCTGCATGGCTCACTTGGCTAAGTGTCTGACTCTTGATTGCAGCTCAGGTCGTGAGTTCAAGCTCCATGTCGGGCTCTGTGCTGACAGTGTGGAACCTGCTTGGGGCTCTTTCCCTCTCTCTCTGCCCCTCCCCTGCTTGTGCCCTTTCAAAAGTAAATAAATAAACATTAAAAGAAGTAAAAAAGTGTTTCACTCCACATAGGGCTCAGAAGCAGTAGGAACCCAAGTGTCGCTTGGAAAAATGTGGGACAGTAATGTGCGTCTCCTTTATAGAAGTGGCAAAAACAGGTTGTGCTGGGTTGGGGAGAGCAGGCAGGAAACCAGAATACTTCTAGGTTTGAGACTATATCAGGATATTTCAATTTGGTAATATGAGATTCAGGGAAGTTCTGTGGGAATGACAAAAAAATTCAGTTATTTTCTGGTCATTAACATTTTATTATGAAATAACTTCAGGAAAATATTAACTAATTCATTAATTTGTTTAAAATATTTTTTAAAATAACCTTAAACAAATAGACTCACCTTGACAATTGATTATCAGAGGTCATTGGTAAATGATACTGACTTTCGCTGGCATAATTGCATTTGAATATCACGTATATGTGTCGTTCTGGGGAACCAGGCTCAGCCACATACTCTTTCTTGTATGGATTTTGGGTCAAGGCTTAAGAACTTGTATAAAAGCTCTTAACCTTGACTACAGAAATATAAGACAATTTATGAATTTTTTTAGTGGTTTTTCCTGTTGAAGATAGTGGCTATGATACTTACTTCTATGATACATAGGAAATGTCTGTTATGTAAAAACGGTTAAAGCCTTGTAAATAAAAACAGACACTTTCCCATGGAGGCAATTTGGAAAGAAATGGCTGTTCTTTTTTTTTTTTTTTTTTTTATGTTTAGTTTTGATAGAGAGCACACAGCCTGACGCAGGGCTCAAACTCATGAACCATGAGATCATGACCAGAACCGAAGTCGGACACTTAACCAACTGAGCCACCCAGGCGCCCCTCTTTTTTTTTTAACTTAAGTATTATGTTAGCATGCAGCATTACATCCGTTTCAGATGTGTAATGATTCAAGAATTCTATACATTAAAAAAAATTTTTTTATGTTTTATTTAATGTTTGAGAGATAGAGCACGAGTGGGGGAGGGGCAGAGAGAGAGGGAGACACAGAATCTGAAACAGGCTCCAGGCTCTGAGCTGTCAGCACAGAGCCCGATGTGGGGCCCGAACCCACAAACAGCAAGATCATGACCTGAGCGAAGCCGGATGCTTAACTGACTGAGCCACCCAGGTGCCCCCCCACCCCCTGCCTTTTTTTTTTTTTTTTAATGTCCAGCATTATATTCTTTAGATCCATCCGTGTTGTTACCAATGGCAAGATGTCATCCTTTTTTGTAGCTGAGTAATGTTCCATCATATATATATGCACTATATCTTTAGCCATTCATCTGTCGATGGACACTTGCTTCTATATTTTGGCTATTTTAAGTAATGCTGCATAAACTTTGGGGTGCATATATATTTTAGAATTAGCTTTTTTGTAGTGTAATTATTGGATCTTAGGGTAGTTCTATTTTTAACTTTTTGAGGACCCTCCATACCGTTTTCCAGAGTGGCTGCACCTGTTTGCACTTCCACTGCCAGTGCACAAGGGTTCCTTTTTCTCCACATCCTCACCAACACTTGTTTCTTGTGTTGTTGATTTTAGCCATTCTGACAGGTGCAAGGTGACATTTCATTGTGCTTTTGATTCATATTTCCCTGATGATGTTGAACATCTTTTCATGTGTCTGTTGCCCATCTGGATATCTTCTTTGGGAAAATGTCTAATGTCCATTTTTTAGTGGGATTTTTTGTGTTGAGTTGTATAAGTTCTTTATATATTTTGGATATTAACCCCCTATCAGATAATATCATTTGCAAATGTCTTTTCCCATTCAGTAAATTGCCTTTTTGTTTGGTTGATGGTTTCCTTCGCTGTGCAAAAATGGCTAGAAATTAGCATTTTCTTCCCTTCTACCATGAATTACTTCTATAGTTCATAATTTCTTTTTGTTTTTACTTTTTTAAATGGTTTTATTTATTTTTGAGCAAGAGAGGCAGAGTGGGAGCAGGGGAGGAGCAGAGAGGGAGGGAAGCACAGAATCCAAAGCAGGCTCTAGGCTCTGAGCTATCAGTACAGAGCCCAATGCGGGGCTTGAATTCATGAATAGTGAGCTCATGACCTGAGCCAAAGTTGGCTGCTCAACCGACTGAGCCACTCAGGCGCCCCTATAGTTGTTGATTTCTGATATCGTCATTTGCAATCTTTATAACTTTTTATTATTTAAAAAAAATTTTTTTAACGTTTATTTATTTTTGAGAGAGACAGAGACAGAGTGCGAGCTGGGGAGGGGCAGAGAGGGAGGGAGACACAGAATCCGAAGCAGGCTCCAGGCTCTGAGCTGTCGGCACAGAGCCCGATGTGGGACTCAAAGTCACGAACTGCAGGATCATGACCTGAGCCGAAGTCGACTGGTTAACCGACTGAGCCACCCAGGCACCCATCTGTAACTATTATTAATTGTCTTCATTTACATATTGGTATGTGTTTTCAGAGCCCTGAAGATAATGGGCATGTGCTACAGTTTCCTTTTTAAAAAGTTATAAAAAACCCGTTAGTTTTGGAAGTCAAATAAATGAGACGGCAATTTGCTTGTCAACGTTACCTGTATTCAAGCTTGTTGGAGTTCTCACTTTGCAGACCAGGGGCTGGATACTCAGGAGGCTGGCGGCTGCCTGTGGGCTCAGCACCCAGGCTCCGCCTGGCAGTCTGAGGGCTGACCAACCACACCTGTGGTCTTTGCCACCCACCAATGTGTGGCCCAGCATTTGGAAACGACCAGCTTTCCACTCAGACATCAATATAAAGTCAGTAGAAGCAGGTCTGTTTTTGACACTGAAGTAATTACAAAGATAGGAACTCATTGCAAGAGTCACTGTAGTTGCCATTTATTGTGCTCCTTTGGGAAACGTTGATAAAGTTCTAAGAGTATGTCTACCAAGCTCCCTTGTTTGTGTCACACAGAGACATCAGCATGTGCAACAGTGGGCTTCGAATGCTGCCCACTGTTGCCCTGTGTGTCGCTCCAGTCAGGAAATGGTCTTAACTCCATGTTTGTTTTTCCCTCTAGATCAGTGCTCCCTTTTAGAAAACTTTTTTGAGGGTATGCAACTTAAAAGGCTTTTTAAACCCAGGTCTTCTGTTTTCGATTTTGTAGCATGTCTCTCATGTTTTGTTCTGTCTTTAAGGCTCTGCTTTGCGGGATGAAGCCTCAAGGCTGGGTGTCCCTGTGGCAGTGCTGTCCAGCCGGGTGATAGCCTCCAGCATCGCGCAGATCTGTGTGTCTGATGGCGGTCCCTCGCACGGGGCGCTGCTTAGCGCAGAGCAAAGGGTAAGACGCAGTGCGATGAGCAACCTGCGTACTCGTTGCTCTGAGGCTGTCGGGGAAAATAGCACATCTCTTTAATATTGTGTCAAATATTTGCTTATTATTACTGTTTATAAAGATTTACTCTCTCTTTTCAGAAGAAACTGTCTTCCTTGCTGGAGGTGGCGCAGTACTTACTGGCACACAGTATGTTCTCCCGTTTCTCCTTCTGTCAGGAACTATGGGAAATACAGGTAAACTGGACATTGCAGCTCTAGGAGTTTCTCCAGTGGTCTGTGGTTTGGGTGGAGCCAAGAGAGTCCCTGGGTGTTCTCGGGGGTTCCACCCAGCACCTCCTTAATCACAGAGTCGGGGGTGAAAACAGTCAGCAAATGCCTCTGTGGGTGGAAAGAGGTGCCTTCAGTTACTTACTTGTCAGTGCTCACCTGTCATTAGTGCTGTGTGTTAGAGTGTGCCACAGACACACGGTGCTCTCTCTTATGTGTAGTTAAGAACCATTTTCCAGGGCACTATAGTGAACCAGAAAAATAACGCTTTAATAATTATTCTTTTTTTTCCCCAAAGTTTATTTATTTTGAGAGAGAGAGAGAGAGCGCAAGCAGGAGAGGGACAGAGAGAGAGGGAGACTGAAAATCAAGCAGGGTCTATGTTGCCAGCATGGATCCCGATGTGGGACTTGAACCCACAAAACTAAGATCGTGACCTGAGCCGAAGCCAAGAATTAGTTGCTTACCAGCTGAGTGACCCAGGCGCTCATAAAAATTATTCTTAAAAAAAAAAAAAAAAAAAAAGATTCTTATCTGTTATTTTTTGAAACATTTTGAATTCAATAGCCTTACATATTTTTGAATAGTTGAAAGAACTCAAGGTAATTATTTGGATATAAAATGAGATCAGTAAGAATATAGGAAAAGGTAAGAGAAAACCCAGGTAACGGTGCCCTTGTGATTCCCGCCCTTCTTTTATCCGGCGTGCATTATAGAGTTCATCTGATTCGTCAGCAATTGGTGTGGTCCCTGTGCTCACTGAAAACGAGTTACAGGGAGGGGCAGCTGAATGCACACTGATTGTGATGATACAGGTGTACACAGGTGAGCAGGGAAGAGTAGACAGTTGTATGATTGGGTGGTAGGGAAAGGCTTTCTTTCTTTTTTTAATGTTTGTTTATTTTGAGAGAGTACATGCATGTGCCAGTGGGGGAGGGGCAGAGAGAGGGGAGAGAGAGAGAATCCCAAGCAGGCTCCTCCCTGTTGGAGTGAAGCCTCATGTGGGTCTTGAACCCACACACAGTGAGATCACGGCCTGAGCCGAGATCAGGAGTCGGATGCTTAACGAACTGAGCCACCCAGGTGCCCCTAGGAAAAGCTAGCTTGCTCTTCTTTCTTTCTCTCTCTCTATCTCTCTTTCTTTCTCTCTCTCTCTCTTTCTCTCTCTCTCTCTTTCTCTCTCTCTCTCTCTCTTTCTCTCTTTCTCTCTTATGTTTATTTTTGAGAGAGAGAGTGCAAGCAGGCGAGGCACAGAGAGAGAGTGGGACAGAGGATCTGAAGCGGGCTCTGTGCTGACAGAGAGCCCAAAGCTGGGCTTGAACTCATGTGAGATCATGACCTGAGCTGAGGTCAGATGCTCAACCGAGTCACCCAGCTGGCAGCTGTTTGGGGTGTGAAGAGAGAGTGCCATTCTCCTGGGTGAAGACTAGGACACAGTAGGCAGTGGGAGACAGCAGACTTGAGTAAGGGGTCTAGGGGGCGAGAGGAGGGGTGTCTGCTACAGAAGGGAGGACCTCACTGGGATAGGAGAGAACAAGAGAGACAAGCTGGGTCACAAGTGGCCTGTGCTGTATCCAAGAGTCTCAGTTTTGTTCTGAAAGCTGTGAAGGGCCACTAAGACTTGTAAAGAGCAGAGATTGACAAGTCCAGTTTACACTTCGGAACACATGGGAGAAAGGCACAGATGCAAGTTAAAGTAGAGACTAGGCAGGGTGATGGGAGGAATGGGGAGGAGGAGGAGACAAAGGGTGGCATGGTGAGTGACTGGAGGCTTGGTGAGTTTATTTCTATTTTTATTTTTCTTAATGTTTATTTTGAGAGAGAGCTTACACGAGTGGCGGAGGGGCGAAGAGGGAGGGAGAGAGGATCCCAAGCAGCGCAGAGGCTGACATGGGGCGCAGTTTCATGAACCTTGAGGTCATGACCTGAGTCGAAATCAAGAGTCAGACACTTAACCAACTGACCCCCCCCCCAGGTGCCCCCACTTGGTGAGTTTTAAAGGCAAAGTGGATCAAGTACAAGTTTTAGGCTGTGCTCATTACCCCACTTTAGTTTTCCTTAGAGCACAGTGGTTAAGTATGTGGCCTGCACATTGTAGGGAAATGTGTGCGGGATGGACTCACAATACGGGTGTTTTCTTTAGAATTCTTCGTTGCTTGAAGTCGTGTGGCACCTTCACGTACAAAACATTGTGAACCTCCAAGAACTGCTGGAAAGGTAGCGTACTAGTGAAAATTCCACATTACCTTAATATTACATGTTGTATTTTTTGTAATCTAATCTGCTAATAAATGATTTATTTATGTTAAAGCCAAAAATCACTGAAACTCTTCATTATTTAAAGAGAACATTTGTTACAGTTGAAGTTGTTGTCATGCACAGGCTTGGTCATGTTTTTTTGTTTTTGTTTTTAATTTTTTAATGTTCATTTATTTATTTTTGGGAGAGTGCAAGCAGGGGAGGGCCAAGGGCTGGGGGCAGGGGATCAGAAATGGGCTCTGCGCTGACAGGCTGTCAGCAATGAGCCTGATATGGGGCTTGAATTCACAACTGCGAGATCACCACATGAGCCAAAGTCAGATGCTCAACCGACTGAGCCATTTTTAAGTAACCTCTGCACCAAAGTGGGGCTTAAACTCAGAAGATCTTAGATCAAGAGTCACATTCTACCATCTCAACCAGCCAGGTGCCCTTCTGATAAAATATTGTTAAAAATTAAAAAAGAGTGGCGCCTGAGTGGCTCAGTCAGTTAAATTTCCAACTTTTGGTTTTGGTTCAGGTCATGATCTCATGGTTCATGGGGTTGAGGCCCGTATCGGGCCCCATGCTGGCAGTGCAGAACCTGCTTGTGATCCTCTTTCTCCCTCTCTCTTTACCCCTCCCCTGCTCGCTCTCTCTCTCTCTCTCTCTCACAAAATAAATAAACATTAAAAAAAAATATTTGCAGAGGACACCATCTTGCATATAGACAACTCTAAAGAATCTGTAAAGTATTAGAGCTAATAAGCTGATTTAGCAAGGTTGTAGGAAACAACATCAAAACAAAAATCAATTGTATGTTTATACAGTAACAGTGAACAATCTGAAAACAAAGTTAGGAATAATTCTATTGAAAGTTGAAATGAATAAATTAGGTATAAAGTAAAAGTGCAAGACTTGTCTACTAGAAACTATAAAGCGTAATTGAGGGAAATGAAGACCTGAATAAATAGACATTTCATGTTCATGGATCGGAACACTTCATCCTGTTACGATGGCAGCACTCCTCCCAAAGTGACCTATATGGTGAGTATAATCTCCATCAAAATTTAGCCTGGCTTTTCTGCATACATTGACAAGCTGATTCTGATTTCGATATGGAGATGCAAGGGACCCTGAATAGCCAAATTTCTTCAGAAAGAACAACAACACTGGGGGAGTCACAGGTCCTGTTTGCAGAACTTACTACAAAGTTAGGCTGTGGTGTAGGCATAAGGATAGACCTAGAGCAACGGAATGGGATTTCCAGTCCAGATGTAAACCCATACATACGTGCCAGATGATTTTTGACAAGGGTGCTAACACCATTCATTGGACAGGGAAAAAACAGTCCATTCACCAAGTGGTATTGGGACAAGTGGACATAAACATGCAAACGAATGAAGTTGGAGCCCTGTTTCACACAACATACAGCACTTACGTCAGTGTACCAAAGAGCTAAATGTAAGAGCTAAAGCCATTAACACTCTAGAAGAAAATCTAGAGTTATGTCTGCATGAGCTTGGATTAGGGAATGGTTTCCTGGAAAGGATGCCTGAAATTCATGCTACAAAAGAAAATGTAGAAGGAAAATTATGCTTCATCAAGTTTTAAAATTTTTGTGTGCCGTACTGTTAAGACCGTGAAAAGGCAACACCTAGAATGGGAGAAATTATTTGCAAATCATGTATCTGATTATCTAGTATCTAGTGTAAAGAACTTTTATATCTCAACAATAAAAAGACAATCCAATTAAAAACGGACCAAGGGTTTCAATAGACATTTGTCACATGAAAAGATGCCAGACATGTTAATCACCAGAGAAATGCAAGTCTGACTGGTGGGGACGCCCCCCATCCCTCTGCCCACTGCTCCTCTTCTGGGTCCAGGCTCCGAAGATGGTTCTGCATGGCTCATGCCCTTGATGACCCTCTGTAGCTTCACATTGCTGCCGCTTTATTTTGTTTCTGATTATTTTACTCTTACTGAGCTTGCTTTAGTAAGAGTAGTAAGCTACTCCAAATAAACTTTTTTTTTTAAAAGCTTATTAAAGCTTATTCATTTATTTTGAGAGAGAGACAGCCAGCGGGCAGGGGAGGGCCAGAGAGAGAGAGCCCCAAGCAGGCCCCGTACTGTCAGCACAGAGCCTGACATTGGCCTCAATCTCATGAACTCTGCGATCATGACGTGAGCCAAAATCAAGAGTTGGACCCAACTGGGGCTCCTGGGTGGCTCAGTCGGTTAAGTGTCTGACTTCAGCTCAGGTCATGGTCTTGAGGTTCATGACCCACATCAGACTCTGTGCTGACAGCTCAGAGCCTGAATCCTTCGAATTCTGTGTTTCTCTCTCTATTCCTCTCCCACTCTGTCTCTGTCTCTGTCTCTCAAAAATAAAGAATAAAAAACTTTTTTTTTTAGAGTCAAACTCAGGCACACCTGGGTGGCTCAGTCGGTTAGGTATCAGACTTCAGCTCAGGTTGTGATCTAACAGTTTGGGGGGTTCAAGCCCCGTGTTGGGCTCTGTGCTGACACCTCAGAGCCTGCAGCCTGCTTCAGATTCTGTGTCTCCCTCTCTCTGCTCCTCCCCTGCTCATGGTGTGTGTGTCTCTCTTCTCAAAAACAAATAATAAATGTTAAGGAAATTTAAAAAAAAGTCAGACTCAACTGACTGAGCCACCCAGGTGCTCCTAAACTTTATGCAAATGATCATTTAAAAAAATTTTTTTAATGTTTATTTTTGAGAGAGACAGAGAGTGGGAGCTCGCATGTGGGGAAGGGGCAGAGGGCAAGAGAGACACAGAATCCAAAGCAGGCTCCAGGCTCTGAAATGTCAGCACAGAGCTGGATGTGGAGCTTCAAACCCATGAACCAGTGAGATCATGACCTGAGCCAAAGTCAGACGCTTAACCTACGGAGCCACCCAGGTCCCCCGAAAATGATTATTTTTAATGTTAGTGGCAACTGCCCCGATACCCCGTGTATGTCAACTGGGCCTGTTGTGACATCTGGGAACAGCTCACATGGTTGCCAGCTTGTTCTCTGTGCCCAAGCCTCTGACTGGGGAAGAAAATGGCCTGGTAGATATGGAGGGTGTGCATGGTGAGCTGTGTGCTTTGTCCCTAGTCGTGCTGACACGCAGGCCACGGTGGCGTGGCTGTTCAGGAACCTGTGCCTTCTGTGTGAGCAGACGGAAGCGTCTCCGTGCAGTGATGTCGCCAGGGCTATGCTTTCTGGTGAGTTCACAACGGGCAGGTTCACAGATCAAGTTAAGGTCAGTGGAAATGCTTCCTGTGGCGACAGTCTGTGGGAAACAGGACAGCCCCGCGCCCTGGCATGGGAATCCAGAAACAGCAGTCCGTTCAACAAGTGGTATCAGAACACGTGGACATAAACATGGCAGACTGTGAAGCTGGGGCCCCGCTTCACACAACGTATAGCAGTTAAGTCACAGCGCAGCCAAGACCTAGAAGAATCTCTATGGTTACAACTATATGACGCCATCTCCACCCAGACCTCCCCCCTGGGTTTGCTCGTATTTGAATTTTGTGGAGGTTTTTTAGTAAGTCGGTCTGTTGACCCACTGTGTCTGGGGGCCTACGGCTGATGTGTATGCAGATTGCGATCTGCCGGACGAGACAAGCCAACCACACGGGGGCGGCAAGGAGCTCCCTCAGCCCCAAGCCCCCATTCCAGAGAAATGAACACCTCCAGGGCCTTGTTGATTGGAGATGCAGCTTCCGTGCGCTCACAGAAAGGAATGAAGTCACGGAATTTGTTACTTTCAGATCCCAGAAAAGGAGAGATGCAATTAGCTAGGGAAGCTCACAAGGGAGCGGGAGATAGAGAACAAATGCCAGTTACTTGTAAAGTGCTTGGGCCTGAGGTGGTTATTATTATTTTTTTAATGTTTATTTTAGAGAGATCCCATGTGAAGGAGGGGCAGAGAGAGAGAGAGGGAGACAGAATCCCAAGGAGGTGCTGCAGCATCAGAACAGAGCCCAATGTGGGGTTCTAACTCAGGAATTGTGAGATCATGACCTGAGTGGAAATCAAGAGTAGGATGCTTAACTGAGCCACCCAGACGCCTCGTTAAATGGCTATTAATTTTTTTAATGTTTGTTTATTTTTGAGAGTGAGAACAGGAGCAGGGGAGAGGCCTGGGAGTTCAGAGGGTCTGAAGCAGGCTCCATGCTGACAGCCGCAAGCCTCATGCAGGGCTTGAACTTAGGAACCATGGGATCATAACCTGAGCCAAAGTCAGATGTTCAACCAGCTGAGCCACGCAGGCGCCCCTCTAAATGGTTATCTTAAGTTAAAAAAAATTTTTTTAATGTTTATTTTAGATAGAGGACCGAGCATGAATGGGACAGGGCAAAGAGAGAGAGGGAGACACAGAATCTGAAGCAGGCTGTAGCCTCTGAGCTGTCAGCACAGAGCCTGGCACAGGGCTTGAACTCACAAACTGAAATTGTGACCTGAGCCACCCAGGCGCCTCCTAAGTGGTTATTTTAAGAGGTGCACTGGAAAAGCAAAGCAGGAAGTGTGGCAGGCATGCTAAGCTCATGGCCTGATCTGATCATCATCAGACCCTGGGAGAGAGCAGGAGCGCCATGCTGTCCATTGCCTGGGCAGTAGTTCGGAGTGGCTTTCTCGTCACACTTGTCTTTTCCTGGGTGCCTTTCCCTTGGGCTGGGCCCTGTCTTAGGCCGCTCTCTGAGCCAGCAGAGCCTTGCTGTTGCCAGTAATTGAGGAATGAAATCTCCAAATAAAATATTAGATGAGAAGTAGAATGTTCCATACAGGTAGCTTGTGAATTTTTTTACACTACAAAAGATAGGTTCTTTTTTCCTAAACCTTTCTTGATGATGGGTGTGAGCTCCTTATGATTCCTGCATCCTGTAGTCTGGGCTCAGATAGTTAAAGTTTAAATTGAAGATTAAAGAGAAAATATTTTTTATTTTAGTCTTCTAATTTTTTCAGAAGTTATGAGTGCATTTCCTGCCTCATTCCCCAGAATATAGTGCTTCTGAGTCTTCCTAGAACAGTCCTTATATTTTGGGATAGGAGATTGGCTGAAGAGATAATCCACATGAAACCCTTAGATGCTACTTTGTTTTGTATTTTTAAGTAATCCCTACACCCATTATGGGGCTCAGACTCAACAATCCCGTGATCAAGAGGCTCACGCTCTACTGACTAAGCCAGCCAGATGTCCCAGATGCTACTTTTTTGTTTAAGAGAAAAATCCTTCCCATAAACTTGATGGATGAGAAGAATTTCGCTTTCAAATAGAGTGGCAAGAAGCACAGTCTGGTTCAGGAAGGGTTTTGTTGGTGGGGCTGGTGAATGTGTGTGGGGTGTAGAGCAGGTTGAGCCGACTCACCCTCCAGACCCTGGGAAGTGGGTGCTCTGTGTCTTTCACAGCTGTTTGAAGATTACAGTGCATTTACATTTTTGGGTTTTGTGGTTTTCAGATTTTGTCCAAATGTTTGTTTTGAGAGGATTTCAGGAAAACTCGGATCTCAGAAGAAATGTGGAGCCTGAACAGATGGGCCAGGTATGAGGAAAAGTGATGTGACGAGTTGGGAATCGGCTTGTTACGAAAATAGAAGTTCTGGACCAGCGGCTGGTATCTGACTGGCCCATGTCACAGTGTATAAGCTGTGATGGGGAATCTGTTGTTGTTTCTCTGAGGTGCTCCCTGAGTTGAGGTGCTCCCTCGTCCTGCTCTGCAGGATGAAGGCCTTCACCACGGCCCAGAATCTAGGCCTGTGCTTTCAGACAAGAGGGAAGGGAGAGCTTTTCACCAGCAAAACTCTGTGCCGACCCTGTGAGCCAGGGGCCGTGGGAGGCCAGCAGGATTGGGCCAGTGCCCTGGGCCATGCCCGGAGAGGTCCCAGGGATCATGATGGATACTTCCAGAAAGTCTGCCCTTTCACTCTGTCAGGGTCTCCCCAGTGTTGGGATGCTGTCTGGACAAACTTTCTTATTTTACTGTGGAGCGACCAGTTTTCTTGTGTGATCCACGTATGTGAGTAACGCTGACCCCTGTCTTGTGCTTTGACAGCTCGCCGTTGCTGTGCTTCAGAGGATGCTGGTCTGTGAGTCACCTGCTCCTACCCCAGACGATCCAGGAGTTTGTTTGCTTATTAGGAATTCTCAAGGGTTCCTGACTTTCCATTTCAAGTGCTTCACCTGAACTGACCCTTTCCTGTTTCTGCTGGCTTTGCACTTAATCTCTAGAGCTGGAAATGGCAACCAGTGTAATGGTTAATTAGGGAAGCATTTTATTGTCCATGTGTTTTGATTGGTTTGAAAGGATTAAGTCTTTGGTACCATTGGGATGCTTGGGGAGGACTTGTACCATCTGGAGACTTAGGAGGCCTCAGTGGTCTGTTATTTGGAAATGGAGGAGCTTTCCCCAAAGATCCATTACCTGACTCATCCAGTAATACCCGTTAAGGATCATTTTTGATGGATTGTGATGGCAAGCTGTGTTTTCTGTTTCCACCATCTGTCCTCAGTCGCTCTCGAGGCTTTGGCCGCTGGCATGCAGGACGGGTCCTCACAGCACAAGGTGGTGAAGTGCTGGTAAGTCCTGGGAGCAGGCCTGCTGCCGTGCTCGGGGGCGGTGCCTGTTGCCTTAAAGATCCTGGGTATTTGAAACAGTCCCGAAGGATCAACAGCTGTTTCCTGAACACATTCTCTGCCATTGTGACACCGTCAGGTGAAGACTGCTGGAAAGCACTAGAAACCCTCCAGTCTGCCTGCTCCCTCTGAAGCTTCCCCCTTTCTTCGGGATCCTGTGTCACCGCTGGGTCTGCACTCTGAGCCGGGTCCCTAAGGGTGGTGGTGTGTAGGACACTCCTGGAGCGACCTTCTTCTCACTGCCTTAGCTCTCCCTTCGGGCCTCCCTGCCCCTGCCCTCTGGTCACCGAACCCTCGGTGCGCCCTGAAGCCGGCTCTTTGTTCACCCGTGGTCGGGATTTTGCCATGTGAGCCTTCTTGCAGCGCAACTCTCTGGTGGCTCATGTTGAGGAGTGGTCGTCGGGGTGTCTGGGTTTGCTCAGAGTAATGTTGGGTGAAGCCGGCCCAGAAGTCAGTTCTTTCCTGGGAATCCAGGAGAGTTTTCCAGCATTCCCAGGCCTCGGAAAACCCTCTGTTCTTTCACGGTTTTGCTCCCGATCACCTGTTCTCCAATTGGTTTAGTGGCCCTCCGCCATGCTGCACCGTTCAGTTCTTCACTTAAACCCTTGATACAACCAATACCGCTTTGCTTTCTAAATTTCATGTCTTTTTATAACATGCCTGACTGGAGTGCTCAGACTCCCGTCCTGAAAGTTGACTGTTGATGTGTTTGTTTCTTTTTAAGTTTCTTAATTAGTTGCCGTATTTACAATAAAACCACACCCCTCTCCCTCCCTGGTCTGGGTGGCCAGCCTCCCTGGCACATGGGGTTTGCATCCCAGTCCGGCCCCGGGGAAGGCCACCCCCCACCTGCTTGGTGTCTCCTCATTGCTTGTGTGACTGGGGTTGTTCTCCCTGCAAAATTGGGTAGTGCTCTCAGCAGCTCTGACCCTGGGACACTGAATTGCCCACAGGGCTCCACTGTCAGGCAGCCACGTCACCCTTTGTCCCTCCTGACCTGTCAGTGATGTCCATTGCCCACTGTTCTTCCTTCCTTATCCTGTCATGAGACTTGATTAGCTTTGGGAACCGTTGCCATATTGAGTGGGTGTGCCAGGCACTCTGCACAAGCCTGGCCATTGCCCTGCTTGCCCCTGGTCCCCATTTCACAGATGGGGAAGCTGAGGCTTTGTGACATTTGCAGCTTGCTCTGGACTGACCCAGACTTCCGGATGTCGTTCTGTTCCTATCTGGCTTCTTTGCTCCTTTCTTACTGGACCCACACTTCTCCGGACTCCCATTTCGAGTCTCTGGCACAGCGCTAGCCGAGCGAGCATTTCAGGGTTCGGGAAAGGGGAAGCCCGTGTGCCCCTGAGCGGGGAGTTGGGGGCCTCGAGGTCCATGCAGCCCTGCTAGACAGAAGTAGCCCTTGATGAGCCGTTGGTGTGCATGGTGCTGTCAGCACTGCCGGGGCCCTGGAGGCCTCTTTTCTCTGAGCACCTCTTGATGTTGTGTTTGCAGGTTCGGCGTGTTCTGTGGACACACGTATGGCAGAATCATTTCGACAGATTCTCCCAAGGGATTTTTCAGTCATACTCTGACTCAGGTGCTAACCCACAAGCCTGTGCTGAGAGGTGAGCTCCGCAGCCTGGCTTGTTTGGCTGATGGGAGCTCGGGCCTGGGTGTCAGTACTCTGAGACGGCTTGAGAGCATGAGGACACGTATCATCAAATGTCTTTATTTGAAAGTTACATATTCTCATTTAAAAAAACCTCAGAACTAAAGAGGCATAGGGGGGCGCCGGGGGGGCTCAGTTGGTTAAGCGTCTGACTTTGGCTCAGGTCATGGTCTGTGGGTTCGAGCCCCACGTTGGGCTCTGTGCTGACAGCTCAGAGCCTGCTTCAGATTCTGTGTCTCCCTCTCTCTGTCTGCCCCTCCCCTCCTCACACTCTGTCTCTCTCTCAACAATAAATAAACATTAAAAAAAATTAAAAAACATTTTAAGGAAAAAAAAACAGGTACGGGAAGGAGAACTGTCACCCATCACCCATATTGTCACCAAAATAGAAATATCTTTAACATGAAACTTTTCTTGTGGTCTTTTTCCTGTAGATTGTGAAAATCTAGTTATCAGAGTGAATTACTAGGTTTTGTTTTAATAAATCACGTAAGTGTTTTCTTATGCACAGTTGATCCTTGAATGATGTGGGGTTAGGGATCCTGACCCCGTGTGCAGTTGAAAATCTGCGTATAGGTTTTGACTTTTCAGAACTTAACTACTAACAGCCTACTGTTGACCAAAGCCGTACGGGTAACAAAAACAGTTGATTAACACAGATTTTGTACAGTATGTGTGTTATGTACTGTGTTCTTGTGGTAGGATAAGCTGGAGAAAGTAATGTTCAGACATGAGAGAGTAAATGGACAGTGTTACCCTGTGTTTGTTGGGAAACAACAGCCAGCACGTAAGTAGACCCATACACATTTCAAGTCTGCTGTTCAGGGTCAGCTGTGATTACATGCTGCTGCTGCTGCTGCTGCTGCTGCTGCTGCTTTTTTTTTTTTTTTTGAGTGAGAGAGAGAGAGAGGGAGAGAAAGTAAGAATCCCAAGCAGGTTCCACACTGTCATTGTGGAGCCTGACATGGGGCTAGATCCTGCCACCCTGGGATCATGACCTGAGCTAAAATCAAGAGTTGGGTGCTTCACCGACTGAGCCACCCAGGCGCCCCTCCATCCTTTTGTTAAAAGTGGTTAATGGCATGTCATCCTCCAGTGAGTGTCCTGTGGTTGATTTCACCATCAGTTCAGTGACAGTGTTGCAATTTTCACTGTTACTCAGGAGGTGAAAATGAAAACCGCCCAGCAAGCTTTTTCTGTGTGCAGTGGTGTGCCCCAGGGAGTGGGGTGAGGGTCTCTTCCAGCAGTGGTGTGTGTGTGGGGGTCCTCCAGCAGCGCTGTGTCCTGGGGGGGAAGTCCTCCCCCAGGGAGGGATGCAGGGATGCCTCCAGCAGCTACTGTGTTGTACTTTCGGAAGGGCCCACCCCAGCCAGCTACCCTTTTCACAGTGTCCTCAAAACTTGCATAATGACAGAGTGTAAAAGCAGCAAAATTAAAATGTAATTGATGGATTAGAAAATATAGAAAATATGATGTAGGATAACCAGCAGGGAACTGGGCCAAAATGCTCCCATTTGATAGCAGAAAATGGGAGCAAACAGGGAAATGGTGAACTTAGGTGATAATTGAAAAAAATGCAAATTAAAGCAAGGTGGTTTTTTGACATTGATCCAAGGCACGGCTTTTCATGATTACTGACTTGACATTTTTGTCTGTTTTGTTCCTTAATGAAGTTTCTGATGCTGTCCAAATGCAGAAAGAGTGGAGCTTTGCGAAGACCCACCCCCTGCTCACCGGCCTGTACCGCAGGGTGAGTATTGTGTTGTGGGGCGCTCAGACCTGATGCCTCGCGCAGGAGGCGGCACTGCATCCATGGGCCGCTGTGGCTCTCAGCCTGTGGAGAGACACCAGGGGCCTCCATGGACCCCGCCATACACACCTGGACCACTGGGGACCCTGAGACTGGACTTCTCACTTAGGCAGAGCACCCTCTCGCCTGCCCACGTGTCACCGTGTGACTCCACGTTGTGTCCAGTGGGAAGTGGGATGGAGGTGCGGCTCCCACCGCCTGGTGAGTGGCTTGTTTTGACAGCCGACGGCACTTTTCTTGCAGCTCTTCGCGCTACTAAGTCCGGAGGAGCTAGTTGGCCATTTGCAAGAAGTTCTGGAAACACATGAGGTGAACTGGCAGCATGTGCTGTCCTGTGTGTCCACACTGGTGATCTGCTTACCCGAAGCGCAGCAGCTGGTTCAAGGTGCACTTGGGTGGGAGCCCCGTGGTGCGTGTGCGTGTGCTGCATGTGCACGCGTGTCCTGTGGTTTGTGGGTGAGCCTGTCAGTGGAATGGCTGCTCCTCTCACTGGCTCTGATGGTGCCCTGCCTCCCGTGGCGGCGATGAGCTTGGTACAGCCTCACGTAGTTGGTGTTTGGCTCTTGTGGTCATCTGTTACCCAGGCTCTGAACTGGGCCCCGGGCGTGCGTATTCTGACTGCTGTGCCCTGTCCCTGGCGGAAGGTCCGCGTTTTATTTTGTGGAATGCCCTTGTCTGCCATCTGTGACTGTGATCGTTCCCTCCTAGCTTGGGTGGCTCGATTGCTGGCCCGTGCGTTCGAGAACTTCGACCTGGACAGCATGGTCACTGCATT
>CM053563.1:56132926-56246989 GCA_028646485.1 Cryptoprocta ferox | reverse complement strand
GGGAAACCTGGTTGTGACTGAACCACCTAGGCACAGCAGACACAGAACACGTGCAGACACAGGAAACAGGCCAGTTCAGTCTGACCACAAGGCTCCCCTGGCTGTGGACACTGCCAACAGCCCCATGTGCATCTAGTGGTGCTCCTGGGCCAACAGCCCATTGCTGGGGAAGCACAGGGCTGACAAGACTCAGCTCCAAGGAATAAAAGAACAAAGTCAGAACCCCACAACCACCTGTCCTGTGCCAATGCCCCAGGCAGGCAGAGGGGCCAAGCCAGGCTCCCACGGGGTCTGTGCAGGTGCAGCTACTCTCAGACCTGGAGGAGGGTGAGCTCCCAGAAACCACCAGCACCTACACCACCCAGGCAGCACAGCAAGAAAACCCAGAACCTGAAAGGGCTGTCTCTGTGAACATGGTCTCTCTGGGCTCTGATGTGAGCAAATGACCCCACCCCCCACCCCCATGTGCTCCAGGCGCTCCCCAGATCTCCTCAGGTTCCTGGGCTGCTTGCTTGCCTTCTCTCCAGGAGCAGCACAGTGCCCCGCAGACTCTCCCTGAGCCAAGCCCCTGACTTTAGAACTCCAGGCCGAAGCCCCGCTGGTGGCAAGAATGTGAGAGTCACTTTCCACGCCAGTTGCTGTGTGTTTCCCCGAGAGCTCCCCCATGTCCACTCTGCCTCTGGCCCTTTCCCACAAAGGCAGCTCCCTCCCAGCACAGTGGCCGTCATCTGTTTCTCTCCCAAAGCACATCTCTTGTCGTTCTGCCAGTCTTCGGGTTCATTTCTGGGGCATTTGGGATGATTTGATAGTTACCTAGTTATGTTCATGGGACGAGGGAAGTCTTGGGCGCTCCTACTCCGCCATCTTTCCCTTATCTCGTGGGTTTTTGTGTCTGCCTGTCTGTCTGCACCCTCCCCCTACACAGTTACATTGTGTGCTCCGACAAGTGCTCAGCTGGCCTCCCGACACAGGTGCGGTGGCTGTGTGGTTCTGATGGGCTCGGCTGGGGCCGGACTCAGGGTGGCTGGGTGTTCGGCTCTCTTGGTGGAGGCTCATGGTGGCTCTTCAGGTCCATGGCCCGTTCTGGAATTCCCGACGCTCCCCAGGCACCCTCGGTTCTGGAAGGGCCCGCTTTTCTGTTGTGAGCTGGGCACTTTCAGTGTCCTGAGGGGTTGTCCTCCTTGGCCACTTCCCCTGCAGTGACCTTGTCTCCTCACAGAAGAGTGAGAGTTTCTGTGTGTTCAGAAGTGGCTTCATCCTGTAGAATGCATCTGTTTGTTTAGGAAAGAGCCTTGTTAGAGCAGCGAATGCATTGTGCCTCTGAGGGTCACAAAAAGATTCCACAGTTACTGTTTTCTATAGGAATGTGTATATATGATATTTTTGATTAGTTAATTTTATTTTATTTTAGAGCAAGCTGGGGTCGGGGCAGAGAGATGGGGACGGGGAGAATCCCAAGCAGGCTCTCTGTGTTCAGTGCAGAGCCTGACGTGGGGCTCGATTCCACAACTCTGGGATCATGACCTTAGCCAAAACCAAGAGTTGGACACTCAACTGACTAAGCCACCCAGGTGCTCCTATAGGAATGTACTTTTTAAAATTTTTTAATGTTTACTATTTATTTTAGAGAGAGAGAAAGACAGAGCATGAGTGGGAGAGGGGCGGAGAGAGGGAGACACAGAATCTGAAGCAGGCTCCAGGCTCTGAGCTGTCAGCACAGAGCCCAACGCAGGCCTCAAATTCACGGACTGTGAGATCATGACCTGAGCTGAAGTCGGACGCTTAATCGACTCACCACCCAAGCGCCCCATAATTTTTCATTTTAAATAACCCCTCAGCCCATCTCTTCAGTCGGGCAGAGCCATGGCGTGAGGTTACAGGACCCCAGGCGGCTGTTTCCTTTTCGTTGCAATTGAGTTTCTGTTTCTGCGGCAGAGACACAGCTGCAGCCGGCTGCTCTGTGACAGGCCGCTGTGTGGCTGGCACGGCCCCTTGTGGAGCTGCCACCTGGCCCTCACGCCTGCCTCTCCCTCCAGGCCTCCTTCGGGAGCTCGAGGGGCTTCCACGGCTGCAGCAAGAAGACACTGGTCTTCCTCTTCAAGTTCCTGTCAGACCTCGTGCCCTTCGAGGCTCCCCGGTACATGCAGGTGAGTGCAGTCCCATGCGCCGGGGCATCGCGCCGGTTCTCCTCGATGCTGGCCTCGCGACTAGGGAAGTTCTGGAGCCCTGGGCACGGGGGTCATGTTTGGGATGGCAGAATGCCCAGGAGCCAGCCAGTGTCCATCGCTGGGAGGTGGTCGCTGAGCGCTGGTGTCACGTGCCGAGGGTGAGGCAGGTCTGCATGTGGGCACAGGGAGGTGTCCCCAGCACCCGCCTGGCGAGGAGCTCCTACGTGGGCGGTCCAGCCCTGTGTTTTTTGTTTTTAATTTAATGAAATGTATTTTTTCTTTTTTGTTCTTTTTGTAGCTTCAAGTTTGTATTTAAATTCCAGTTTGTTACCATATAAAATGATATATTTTTATATTGAAGAAGAACTGGAAGGATACACCCCAAAGCACCAGTGGCCATTACTTCCAGGGTGGAAGACCTTCATATTCTCATACAGAATTTTGTTTTGTTTTGTTTTTTAAAGATTTATGTATTTTATTTTATTATTTTGTTTTATTAAAAAATTTTTTAAAGTTTATTTATTTTGAGAGAGAGCGAGCAAGCACATGCAAACGGGGAAGGGGCAGTGAAAGAGTGAGACAGAAGATCTGAAGTGGGCTCTGCGCTGACAGCAGCGAGCTCGGTGTGGGGCTCAAACTCATGAACTGTGAGATCATGACCTGAGCCAAAGGTGGACACTCAACCAACTGAGCCACCCAGGCGCCCGAGTTTGTGTTTTTAATAACAAATTTATATGCATCTTGTTATTAAAAATGCCTTACTGCAAGCTTTCTTTTTTAAAATGAGATAACTATAGCCAGCATTCTTTGGGTGGTAGGGCACCTGGAGACTGACTCTCACTTCTTTTTTGTAAATATGACATTTGCATTACATTCCAAAGAATACATTTGATAGAATGGAGAAAGAATATAAGAACGAGTGAAGCCCAGAACTTCCTTCCCACCGTGCCGTGAGGGCTTGACCCCTTGTCTCCTGGGCACCGTTGTGTTTGTGCTGCAGCCGCAGCCCTTGAGGAGAGAGCCTGAGCCGGGCGGGGGAGGGGCCAGCTCTGTGGGTGGGTCCCCTGCATGCTCTCCCTGGCATGGCCGCCTTCGGAAGGGATGTCTGCGGGAGCAGGTGGAGACCTTCCCCTGGGATTCTGTCTGTCCCACCTCTGGCTTCCGCACCCAGGGTCTTTGGCTAACCCTTTGACTTTCCCGACATCCAACAAGTGCAGGTTTCAGGAGCGGGCTGTTGCTGCCTCCCCAGAAAGTCACCACCAGTTCACGGGCTGACATAACCGTGCTCTGCCATCTGCCCGCAGGCACACATTCTCCACCCGCCGCTGGTGCCGAGCAAGTACCGCTCCCTCCTCACAGACTACGTCTCGCTGGCCAGGACGCGCCTGGCTGACCTGAAGGTGAGTCTGGCCTCGCCACCCCTGTAGCAGCTGCTCCCCAGCCCCTCCCTGAAGAGGCCAGCGCCTGACTGGTGCTCCCATTCCCGAACACGTCTCTTCTGCAGGTTTCTGTGGAGAACATGGGCCTCTACGAGGGTCTGTCTTCAGCCGGGGACGTGACAGAGGTAATGTCACCTTGGTTCTACTGCCTTCTGTGGCCTCTCCCTTGAGCTCACTCTGAGCTGAGAATTCGAGCCTTTTCTTTCTGGTGCAGCTTGAGGATGGGAGTTAACTGGAAGGTACTTTCCTTTTCAGGGCAGGAGCAAAGCAGGTCACTGTGTGCAGGGAAGTCTGTCTTTTAGATCTTCGCTCGTGCGGGTTTACATAGAACAGGAGGCCTTTAAAATGGGGTAGGGGGAAGGTCATGCTTTTCTAAGAATTACAGGGAAAAGGTGTTAACCCTGTTTATGTAAACCAGATGTCAGAATGCCGTGGGTGTGTGCGTGCATTGTTTTGAGACCCTCATGTAAAAGTTGTGAGCTGCCAGAGAGCCCTCACAGCTGCCATTAAGGCGTTAGGTGAATATTTTTAAGTATTGAATGCAGTTGTCCATTTAAGATTTCTTGCTGTTCATAAGTCATCATTTCATAATTTTTTTAAATCTCAAAAATTAAGACTCTTCCCCTTCCCACTTTAGATCTTTCTTTAAAACCTTTTATTCTCCTAGGGGGGGACCCAGGAGGGTGGCTGAGGCTCCCAGAGTTGTTGAGTGGTTAGTAGGGTGGCTCATTGCTAGATGTGAACTTTCTGAGAGCTAGAAACAGCCGCTGGTCCCTTTCTCTGGTCTTGCTGGTAGTGGTTTGTCTGAATGTTCCCTTGCTGTGCTGGCCGTGAGCACTTTGCCATCACCTTGAAATGGCAGAGTTGTGCTCAAGGGTAGGCTCATGACAAGCTTCTATGCTCAGTGTCTTTTCTTTCACATCTTACGTTCTCTTCTCACCCTCCCTGTATGGAACCAGCCCCGCACCCAAGCGCACCAGGATGTGGAGAAGGCCATTGCAGTGTTTGAGCACACGGGGCGAGTCCCTGCTGCGGTCATGGAGGCCAGGTATGGTCCTGCTTCCCGGAGTTGTCCTGTCTGCTCTCAGAGGCAGTCGGAGTAGAATGGCTTTTGTATTTGTGGGTGACCAAGCGTAAATGTCCAGCAAAAGTCGTGCAGTGAGGTGGTGCAGAGCCCTTGCTGTGAACTTGATATTTTGATGAAAGCTGACAGGTAGCGTGGAGAAGAGCCCCGTGGGAGGACTGGGAGGGGCTCATGGTTTAGTAACAACTTGTTATTGATGCTTCGTGGGTGACTGAGGCGCAGCCAGGGCAGAATCGAATGGAAAGTTGTTTTGATTTTGCGTGACCCCAGAACTGTGGGGCGGCTCTTTGAAGGCATTGCTTCTCAGAGATGTGAGCTGACCCCCGCTCCCAGGATTTCGAGCTCAGCCCCAAGGGGAACGCTCACAGCTGACCTTGAGTGACCAACCCAGATCACACGGCTGTGCGGCAGGCAGAGTGCCTTCCGGATTCCCTGGGACACAGGCTCGTTGCTTTCCTTTGAGTGAAATGTCCCAAAACAGTGAAAAGGAAGACTTAAAACTGTGGTATAATGTCACAGCCATGTGATATGAAGTGAGACAGCCTCTGAAATGTAGTGACTGTGGAAATGGGTGTTTTTGTTGTTTTCAGGGAGGGGCTTTAATCTTGTGTCTGGGGTGTGGCCCTCCTCACCTGCTTTTCTGTGTTGCAGCATCTTCAGGAGACCTTACTACACAGCTCACTTTCTCCCTGCCCTCCTCACGCCTCGAGTGGTCAGTACATGTGGTCACAGCTTGGGGGCCTGTGGGCAGAGAGCAAACGTCTCACTTGAATCCCATCTTCCCCCACAGCTCCCCAAAACCCCTGATTCCAGAGCGGCCTTGATAGAGTCCCTGAGGAGGTATGCATGACACCTGGTTCCAGAAGGGTTTTTGATAAATGCAAAGAATTGTGCCTGTTTTGTAGAGAAATGTGTTTTATCACAAAATGTTGGCTCAAAATTAGTTGGTTAAGATTTTAAAAAGAAAAGTTTTTTGATCCTGAGTATTACTACTGAGTATCATTTCTCAGTGAACTTTTAGGATTATCAGTCTGGGGGTTCAAGAAAGTCAGGTGATTGGTCCCTAATCATTGTGAAAGAATTTAAGCCAAGAAAGAAGAGAGCAGGGAGACGCAGAAGCCTCTCCCTGCAACAGATTCGGGCAGAGCCGAGACCACAGGGCAGAACACAGGGCCTCGGCTCCCTGGCTCCCACTGAGGGCCTCTGGCAGCCGAGAGTTGACTGGCTTCCCAGAGCTCATCCTTCCTGTAAACCTGCTTCCCAATAACTCTCTCACAACACAGTGATAAGAAGGTCAAAGGAGAATGAGGCTAGAAAGTAAAAGTAAACTTTGTTATCTTATATATAATGACTGTTCTCTGGGATCCTTATTTTTATTTATTTTTTATATAAAATAATCTAAAAGTACAGAGACCAAGGCAAAAAGCACTCATATGCCTCACATTCATGCTTTGCTGTGTGTTTTTTTTTTGTTGTTGTTGTTCAAAATAAAATTATACGGTATTGTTGAAACCCTTTTCAGTCCAGCTCCTTGACCTGCTTTCCATTTTCCCTAAGGAAACCATTATCCTGAGGTTCATGGGTAATCTTTTTATTATTTTTTTAAACATTTATTTATTTATTTTTGAGAGAGAGAGAGAGAGAACGGGGGAGGAATAGAGAGGGGGAGAGAGGGTCCCAAGCAGGCTCCACACCGTCAGTGCAGTGCCTGACACAGGGCTCGAACTTTGAACCATGAGATCGTGACCTGAGCCTAAATCAAGAGTTGGACGCTCAACCAACTAAGCCACCTAGGTGCCCCAATCTTTTTTCTATTTTCAATTCTTTTATTACATATATTTAAAGGAGCAAAGTATGTGTGTATATATGCACATATCACACCATGCCCTTCTGCAGTTGGCATTTTCACTCACCCTGATGGCCATGTGCTCTGGATCACTTAACCACAGCATAGAATTCTGTTCTGTGTCAACCAGCTGCCATGCTGCAAAACCCCGGGGTCCTATGGCCTACAGAATAACTACCTTGATTAATTTATCCATCCCCTAGAACAGAACTCTTAGGTTAACTCCATTATAATGCTCTTTTAATTGTGCTTCAGGGAACATCCTTGGATGTATATCCATGAAAATTCCAAAATTTTAGGGGTGCCTGGGCGGCTCAGTTGGTTACGTGTTCAACTCTGGGTTTTGGCTCAGTCCATGATCCCATGGTTTGTGAGATCAAGCCTCGCATTGTGCTATGTGCTGACAGCACAGAGCCTGCTTTGAGTTCTGTGTCATCTTCTCTCTCTGTCCCTCCCCTGCTCATTTTTTCTCTCTCTCTGTCTCTGTCTGTCCGTCTCTCTCTCTCAAAATAAATAAACTCAAAAATTTTTTAACTCTGAATTTTTAGTGGAATTTCCTTATTAATTTTATGGATTAATATTGGGTAGTTGACTTTATTTTAACTGTCCTATTAACATCATATAGCTAAGCTTTTCAGTAGTAGATTTTTCTTTTTTTTTTAAATTTTTTAATTATTTATTGTTGAGAGAGAGAGAGTGAGAGAGAGAGGGGCAAAGAGAGAGAGGGAGACACAGAATATGAAGCAGGCTCCAGGCTCTGAGCTGTCAGCACAGAGCCCAGTGCGGGGCTTGAACTCATAAGCTGTAAGATCATGACCTGAGCCGAAGTCGGATACTTAACTGACTGAGCCACCCAGGAGCCCCAGTAGTAGATTTTTTATCTTGTAAATTTTTAGTTAGATTTGCTACTGGGTACCTAAGTTTTGTTGTTGTGAATAGCATGTTACTTTCTGTTTGTTTGGGTTTTTTCATTGATTATTGAAGTATAGGTACTCCCGTATCCAGTAACCCTGCTGAACTTCTAGTAGGTGGCTAGTTGATTTTCTATGTAGATGAATGAGTACAGTAGATTTCTATGTAGAATAAGTTTGTCTTTTCTGATTTTTATACCTCTTAATTTCTGTCTTACTCTGTTGGGTAGGCTCCTTAATATAACATAAAACTAAAATAAGAAGCTGGCATCTTGTCTTGTTTCTGACTGAAATAGGAATGCTTCTAATGTTTTACTAGTACTTCTATTTGCGGTAGTCTTTATTTTTAAAAAAATTTTTTACGTTTTATTATTTTTGAGAGAGAGAGAGACAGAGCATGAGTTGCAGGAGGGGCAGAAAGAGAGGCAGACACAGAATCCGAAGCAAGTTCTAGGCTCTGAGCTGACAGCATAAAGCCCAATGTGGGGCTCGAACTCATGAACCGTGAGATCATGACCTGAGCCGGTCAGATGTTTAACCGACTGAGCCACCCAGGCACCCCCTAGAGTCTTTATATTTTCATATGCTTTTGTCCTATTGAAAATTTGCTAAGGACTTTTAGCATGAACTAATGTTTTTGTTGCATCTGTTAAGGTGGATTTTGCTGCTGTGAAATCTGTTGTGGGATAGATTACAGATTATAGATTTTTCTACTTTCCTTGCATTCCTGGATCATCTACTTTGTAATGATTTTTTATTATACGGGCTATTTAATTTGGATTAGTGATACTTTATTTAGCATTTTTGCGTCTGTGTTTCATACCTTTTTAAAAATTCATCTTGGCTCCTTTGGCGTCAGGGTTGTAGCACCTCATGGAATGAATTGGGGAGCCTTTCCTGAAACAGTTCATGTAACACACGGATTTTGTCTCTTAAAGTTTGATAAAACTTGGCTATAAAATCATCTCTTCCTCATGTCTATTTTGGAGGCAGACTATTGACAACGGAATCAGTTTCTTTTTCTTTTTTTTTTTTTTTTTGTTTGTTTAGAGTGCAAGAAAGTGGGGGAGGGGCAGAGAGGGGAAGAGAATCCCAAGCAGACTCCACACTGCCAGTGCAGAGCCTGATGTGGGGCTCAGTCCCACAAACTGTGAGATCATGACCTGAGCCCAAATCAAGAGTCGGACGCTTAACCTACTGAGCCACCCGGGCGCCCTTATTATTTCCTGTTTATTTTCTTCAAGTCTGTGCTGTTGTTCTTAAGTTCTTAAACTGGTTGTTTAACTCAGTGTTGTACAATCTTTCTTGTGTTTTAATTTTTTTTTTGATGTTTATTTTGAGAGAGAGAGAGTGTGAGCAGGGGAGGGGCAGAGAGAGAGGGAGACACAGAATCTAAAGCAGCTCCAGGCTCCGAGCCATCAGCACAGAGCCCGATGTGGGACTTGATCTTGTGGACTGCGAGATCATGACCTGAGCCAGTCATACACTTAACTGACTGAGCCCCCCAGGCGCCCCTCTTTCCTGTGTTTTAATAGAGGCATAGCTTAATAAAGTTTATCTCTAAGTGTAACTTTAGTGCCTTCCAAAAGTTTCAATATATAGTTCTTACATTCTCATTCAGTTCTAAATATTTTATTACTTGCGTTATGATTTTCTTGTAATTTATGTTAGTTATAAATAAATTAAAAATTTTTTCTGAACATATAGGTGTTTGCCCATGGGCTTTTATTGTTGATTTCTAACTTAATTACATTATATTCAAAGAAGATGATTTGCCTTTCATGGATCTTTCAAATGTTTATTTTTTTCGAGAGAGCGTGAGTGAGCAAGGGGCAGAGAGAGAGAATCCCACGAGGGGCCGAGAGAGAGAGGTGGAGGGAGAGTGCGTAGCCTGAAGTGGGGCTGGAACTCCTGAACCATGAGATCATGACCTGAGCTGTACTTGGATGCTTAACTGACTATAGCACCCAGGCACCCCTATGGATTTTTTTTTTTTTTTTGAGACTTTCCCTTAGACCTCATATGTGTTCAGCATTTGTAAACATTTCCTTTGTATTCTTTACTTTGGAGGTATAGGGTCTGTTAAATTGTACTTGTTCTCAAGTTTTCTGTATCTTGACTAGTGTTCTTTGGTTTATCAGTTTATTAAGGATATTGTGGTTTTGTCATCTTCTCGTAATTCTGTCAGATTTGTCTTTATGCATTTTGAAGCCTGTGTTATTAGTTGCAAACAAGTTTATGATTGTTAAAATAAAGGCTTCAAAATACAGCTTTCTTGCTGGATATTTTTTCATTATGTAATATCTTTATTAGACTTTATTTATTAGGTTGTTAATGCCAGCTTTTTTCCCCCCCTTTTGCTGTTTGCATTGGTATGGCTTCCTAATTTTTTGACATTTATTTCTAGGCTTTAAAAATTGTTTTTGTTAAAGTTAAGTAGGAATGCAAATTGAAGAGTCAGTTCTATAAAGTTTATTAAGAGAAACAGTCATTCCTTCACTCCTCCCTACCATTTCTTTTTCTCTGGAGGCAACTATTTTCAACTTTTGACTGATTTTTATTATTTATCTCTGTATTTCTAAATAATATTCTTATTTTGCAAGCAACTTACCACTTTTTTTGTTGTTGTAGGCAATATCAGATGGTTTTCCGCTATTTAAGGATGAAGACCTAGCTTTTTTGCTTCTACTAACACAAGTAGATTTCCTTCATATAGAAGAGTCTTTTAAACTTCAAAACTCACCTTTTTTTTTTTTTTAGGGCTATATAAACACTATTCAGAGTTGACCATTAGGAGTGTAACTACTTTTCATTTCTTTGAGTCTCCTAATTATCTTTGTTTTATCTTAATCTTTTTTGTATGTGTCATTCAACTGCTTACCAAGTCTGCTATCTCAGCGTCCTCTCATTTAGACCTTCAAGTGCTCCCTCAGTTGCTTCTGAGAGAGAAAGCCCTACTGGAGCCTCCTAGCTGGCTCCACTCTGAATTGTTAGCTTTTTATGCCATCCTCATATCTTCCTTTGACCACCTGGGAATGTCTTTTTGCTGATTCTTTTCTATATCCTAGATCATTCTGTTTCTGGATTTACTCCTGTGTTTTGGTGGAACACATCCTACAGAAGCTTTTTGAGAAAGGATGAATGGGAGGTAGCCTTTTTTTTTTTTTTTTGACACTTTATTCAACCCATTCAGCCCTCACATTTTTTTTTAATGTTTATTTTATTTTTGAGAGAGACAGAGACAGTGTGAGCGGGGGTGGGGCAGAGAGAGAGGGAGACACAGAATCTGAAGCAGGCTCCAGGCTCTGAGCTGTCAGCACAGAACCCAATGTGGAGCTCGAACTCATAAACCGTGAGATCATGACCTGAGCTGAAGTCAGATGCTTAACCAACTGAGCCTCCCAGGTGCTCCCAGCCCTCACATTTGATAGTTAGTTTGGCTGGGTATAGAAATGTAGAAGTCTGGGTTGGAAATATTTTCCCTCAAATTTTTAAAATATTGCTCTATTGATGTCTAGCTTACAGTGTTGCTGTTGAGATGTTGGTTTCTGATTCTTTGCATGTGATGTGTGTTTTCCTCTCTAGAGACTTGCAGAGTCTTTTTTGTCATTCCCTGAGTTGTGAAATTTCATAGCAATGTATTTTGGTGTGGGTCTAAATTCATTTCTTGGCTAGAGAGATGGTGGGCCTTTTAATCTGGAAATTCATGTCCTTTAGTACTAAGAGATTTCAAAACCTTTTGTTATGAAAAATTTAAGGTAGAAATGTAGGATAGTACTTATGTAGCCCTCAAATTCCTCTCTCCACCCACCATTCTGGGCTGTTTCATTTATTTTTATTTTATTTATTTTTAGGGAGAGAGACTGCATGTGCGTGTACACGCAAGTAGAGTAGGAGCAGAAGAGAGAGAGAGGGAGGGAGAAAGGGGGAGAGAGAGAGAGAGAGAGAGAGAGAGAGAGAGAGAGAGAGAGAATATCCCAAGCAGGCTTCAGGCCCAGCATAGCTCCTGACGAGGGGCTCCATCTCATGACTGTGAGATCATGACCTGAGCCAAAAATCAATAGTCAGACCTTCAACTGACTGAGCTGCCCATGTGCCCCTGTTCGGAGCTGTTTTGAAGCAAACCACACACACAGACTGCTTCATCTAGCTTATTTCATTGCAGGTCTCCTTTCCTTTGTGGTTGCTTCTTGGGGCTCCTACTTTTCAGACATTAGACCACCAGGTTTCCCTCCTGTCTTGTTCTCTGTTACATTTTGCATATCTTGTCTTCTGGGTTTTTTTTTTTTTTTTTCTCTCCTTTCTGACAGAGTTCTTCCAGTTAACTTGCCTGTCCTTTCTATCACTGGATTTCTCTGTTTATGGAAATCTGTTCTTCCCTAGTAGCTGCAGTGTTTGACCTTAGGTCTTTGAGGATGTGCGATGTCTGAGGTGTTTTTTCTGTGAATTTCTCCATTTCCTTAGATTTGCTTTTTCTTTTTATTTGTACTGATTTCTAACCCTGAAGCTACCGACCTTCCGGTCTCCAGGTCAGTGGTGTGGTCCCCTGCTCCAGCCTGTCCTCTGCCTTGCTTTGGCCTTTGATGGCACTCCCATTCAGGGACACAGCCACCCCGTCCTCCTTTTCTGGGCTCATCGTCAGAGTCTGATGCACTATTGGGCAAGCCTCCCTCCTGCCTCACTGCTCACTTGGAGACTTTGTCGCGCAGGCTAGGCCATTGCCCATGTCCTATACCTGGGCTGCCATGCGTGGCTTCTGCTCCTTGAAGGGTGACTCCACAGCTCTTGTCCTTGGACCTCTCACTGTGCCATGAGAATGTGCCTGCCAGGGGTCCCTGCCCTGCAGCGTCCTTGTCACAGGACTGCTCTATAATTCTCTGTGTTTTTAATGACATTAATTAGGTGTTTTTCTCAGTATTATTCATTAAAAGTAATAAAAATCATCTTTAAAACTTGGGAATTACCCAAACTTTAATGAGAGAAGTAAAAATCATTTATAATTTCACTACCCAGGAAAACCACGGTTGGCAGATATTTGTATATGGCAAATGGTGAAACAGTAAGGACCATTTGGGTCCATACATATAATGGTCTTTTTCTAGAAACAGTCCTACTATGAGGTACGGATAGTAGACTATATCATGTGTTTTCGTTTTATGATAGTTTTTGAGATTGTAAGCTTGTGAACTAGTTTGAGTCCTAGTTGACTTGGTTTTCATGTTTTCTCCTGATCCAGAGCAGATAAAATTCCCCTGTCTCTGTACTCCACCTACTGCCGCGCCTGCTCCACTGCCGAAGAGAAGAAGCCAGAAAGTAAGGTTAATGGGTCTCTCCATCCCTGCTTTGGGCACCTTCCGCATCCCGGGTCATGAGGTGTTCGGGTGACACCTCGGTGCGTGCTGGTCTCTGTCAAGTCGGGATGGATCCACCCTCCTCATCTGGTCCTGGGCTCCCAGCCTGGAAGCCCTGGGGAGTTACCTGGCGGAGCCCCTCCCCAGGGTTCTGCCTGAGGCTGGGGTGTGGTTTCTGCTTGCCTGTTCTCACGCAGGCTTTACGTTCAGGAGACCTCTCAGACTAGGAAGCCAGGCTTGAGGTCTGTAGTGTTGGTTCTGACCCGTGGCCTGGTGGGTGGTTTAGACGGTTGAGTTCTGGAGTGGGCTGGGGATCGCTCAGCTCACAGCAACCAGTGACGTAGACCTAGATCCAGTCTGTGACAGTGCGCGTCGGTGAGACTGCGGTTCTGGAGCAGCTGGCGGACCTGCTGCTGACAGGGTGGAGGGAAAGGGCCTGTTTCTCAACAGGAACCGTGCTGTGAAGCCGTTCTTGTTCTTGTTCGCTGGTTTAAATCCTCCGTGTGCAAGGCCGCCTAGGCTGAACGAGGTTGTGATTTCCGGTTCTGTCTGCCAGAACCCTTCTGTTACACACGTGGGTGGTTTCTCACAGTCACAGAGACCCGGGGAACTTGAGTGGGCAAAGAATGACGGTCCCGGGTCCCCTGCTTGTTCAGACCCGTATTGAAACAGCTCACCATTGCTGGGGCTGCATCCAGTGTGGTGGGGGGCACGCCCCGCCCAGATGTTTTCTGTCTCAGCCTGCAGGGCTTGTCAAAGGAAACTTATCACTTCTGGTTTCGTCTTGGTGTCTCCCTTGTGAGGGTCACTGTGGATACCCAGTGTCTTCTCTGGTGACACCAGAACCCGAACTTGTTACATTTTTAAAACATAGGCAGCATGCTTTTCTTTTTATAATGAAAATTGTATGTGTGGGCACCTGGGTGGCTCGGTCAGTGGAACATGTGCCCCTCCCTTGATCTCAGGGTCATGAGTTCAAGCCCTACGTTGGGTATACAGCTTACATTTAAAAAGTTTAAAAGAAAGGGAGTGCCTGGGTGGCTCAGTCAGTTAAGCATCCGGCTTTGACCCAGGTTATGATCCCGCGCTTTGTGGGTTCGAGCCCCGCGTCGGGCTCTGTGCTGACAGCTTAGAGCCTGGAGCCTGCTTCGGATTCTGTGTCTCCCTCTCTCTCTGCCCCTTCCCCCTTTCCACTCTGTCTCCCAAAAATAAGTTAACATTAAAAAATCTTTTTTTAAGTTAAAAAAATTTTTTAAGTTAAAAAACTGTTGAGGAAATATCTTTGTTTTAGAAATATATGATCAGATCTAATCTTTTTATGAATCCAGTAAACATGTTGAGAGTTGGTAATCATCTCTCGTATATTAATTTTTAGGTTTTTTCCTTTACATTTAATTTTTTTTAACATCCTGCTATAAAAAAAAAACAGTATGATACTACTTAAAAAGTTAGAAATTGAATAAATTAGTACCCATCTACAATTCTTTATACCCCCCAGATCCCCACGCCATGGTTCTGGTCCTTTTTCTTTATGTATTTGCTCTTCAGCCTTATGGCAATGTTGTGCATAGAACCATGGTTTCTTTTCTTTCCTTTATTCTTTTTTTAATTAAAAAAATTTTTTTAATGTTTATGTATTTTTGAGAGAGAGAGAATAGAAAGCATGTGCTCAAGCAGGGGAGGGGCAGAGACAGACGCAGACACAGGACCTGAAGCAGGCTCTGTGCTGACAGCAGAGAGCCTAATGTGGGGCTCGAACTCACGAATTGTGAGATCGTGACCTAAGCTGAAGTCAGACGCTTAACTGACTGAGCCACCCAGGTGCCCTGAATCATGTTTTTTCTTAATACATTTATGAACAAGTTTCTGATACCAGTGACGAGTGCCCAGCAGTGCCTCGTGGAGTCCCGGCGCCCCTGTGTGTCGTCGACATGGAGAAGCCACATCCAGCTGAGTGTATCCTGTCATTTCTCAGATGCAGCCCCAGGAATGAAGGTGGAAGCTATCTGTGCAGAAGAACCCTTGGGACCACTCGCGGCCGCACTAAGAGAGCTCAGAGCCGCAATGACAGACCCCACCCAGTATGACGGTGAGGACACAGCTGTGCGCAGGGCTGTCTGCAGCAGGTGCTGGAGGGATGAGTGGATGTCCAGCAGTGGCCAGGGCTCAGTGGCTGTGGGAGTTAAGCCTGACCACAGTGCTGGTGGATGCTGAGGATGTGGCCTCCTTTCACATGGGATGGGATGGGAGATGGGTCTGTCGTTCAGGTTATCACAGACCCTTAACAGAGTTGAATACTCTGCTGTTTGAGATCCTAGCAGAACAGGTAATAGGGAGAAAGAAATCTAGCGTTACTAAGGTGCAGGGTTTTCTTTCTTAACTGAGTAGCTATAAACACTAAACACTGGGCCTCTGCTTCTGTGCGACTATTTTCTGTACAGTGGTGAGTCATGAATGTTTATCTGTGGAGTAAGAGGATTAATGATTCACATCACATTGTGGTGCATGGCAGTCAATAAAACACTGACTTCCTATACTTTCTTGTTGGGATTTTTGTTAGGAAAAATGTAGAATCTAATAGAAATAAACCATATTTTTACCAGGTAACTGTAATAGATTTTTATATATTATATATTTTTTTAATGTTTTATTTATTATTTTTGAGAGAGAGAGAGAGAGAGAGAGCGTGAGCAGGGGAGGGTCAGAGAAAGAGGGAGACACAGAATCCGAAGACAGGCTCCAGGCTCTGAGCTAGCTGTTAGCACAGAGCCTGACACGGGGCTTGAACCCACGACTGCGAGACCATGACCTGAGCCGAGGTCGGACGCTCCACCACCTGAGTCCCCAGATGCCCCGATTTTTTTAATTTTAAACCCATTTTATTCAAACCAGGATAGAATGTCCTGTGAGAGCGTCACAGAGGAAATATTAATGATACTGCCTCAGTTTCCTTTGCTCCATGTAGCATCTCATCCACGACTCCAGGGGCATGGCCTTTGCGAGCTGCACTCCTGTGGAATTTGGCATGTGGGGACACTGAGGTCTGCATCGGCCTAGTTTCTCACAGGAGAGTTTCCATTTCCGGCCACCACAGTCGGCCTGCCTCTCACCTGACCTCCGGTGCCCCGAGGCTGTGGCTCCTCGCCATCGGCAGACCCGACTGGGGCACGGAGCAGATGCAGTGCTGTGTGGGAAGGTTGGCCTGCGACGTCACATGGAGAACATGTGTACGGGGTGAAGGAAAACCTCCCAGATGATCCCTGGCGGTGAGGACAGCTGTCACATGCTCGTCCACAGTGAGGTCCCCACCGCCCAGCTGGCGGAGGAGCGCAGCCCCAGGGCTCGAGGCCGGGGTTGCACCTGAGATGGCATGGCTGCTGCGAGCAGGAGTGCCGCCCCCTGCAGGGCACCCGCATTCCCCTGCTCGCCTAACTGGGTTTCCCTATGTGCAGTTGTGGCTGCTCGAGTGGCAGTTGTTTCTGAGCGGCTCGGCTCGGCCTTGGGCCGTGCTGAGGAGGACGGCAGCTCTGAGGGATGGCAGGTTCAGCTCAGCGTCCTCACACCGGGCCTGGAGCAGCAGGAACAGGAGGTGAGTGCGGGGTGCCTGTCATGCGTGGCCATGCGTGGCCGGATCACGTAAAAAGTCCTGGGGGCGTGGGCTTCCTCTCCACCCTGTGTCTTGCCAGGTGAACTGTGTGCATGGGAACAAGACACCCAGGAGCGGGGCTTAGCCGACCCCGGCCTGTTTGTGTACAGACTTTTAAAATTTCTAAAGACGAACACACCACGGAGGCCATCTGGGGCCCCAGAGCCTAAAACAGTTTACTCTTTGGCCCTGTGTAGACGAGCGTGTTGACCCTGTTCTCTGCTGTGAAATTTCACAACACCCGGCCTGCTGTCCTCCAGGATTTGGGAATGGGGCTCTGGTGCCAGGTGCTGTGGCACTTTCCTCTCCAGACGCAGGCCTGCCTTGCCATGTCACTGGCGCAGATGATCTCTCAGCCTCACACACATCGCCTTCGGGGGCTCTGAGCCCTCGGTGACCATCTGTCTCTCTCAGGTCGCAGACCTCCTGCTGACGTGTTTTTGTCAGAACCTGATTGCAGCTTCCAGCTTCGTCCCGCCTGACAGGTAGAGGCTGGGGTTTTCCCTGGGTGGTTTGGGGCTCTGCCGGGGGCTGCCAGGGTGCTCGGAGCAGGCCCCCTCGGGGAGTGGGGCTTCTCCCTGTTTTCTGTGACAAGGGGCATGTCTGTCCACTCCTCGTCCAGCTCTGACCCTTGGTCCTGGATCCTGCCTTCTGTACTGCATGGGGGTCCCAGGTGGGGTGAAGGGGCAGTGCTGCCTTGTGTCAGGCGGAGACTTGGCAGAGGTCAGGCCTCCCCACAGGAGACCCCACTGTTCGGGGAACAGCCTGGGTCTTTTCAGTCACCTTTGACTGCTCAGCCACCAGAATCTGTGGGTGGGCCATGCAGGGCCAGGACTGGCCGGACTGCTGGTCTCGATGGCTGTCTCTGCAGGCAGGGCCCCTGGGCTTCTCGCTTAGTGGCAGCCATGTGTGGACGCAGGCTCCTCCCCATTGTGCTCACCAGGCTCTGCCAGCTGCTCCATCACCAGGTACGGCCGCCGCCTCTCTCCTCCTGGGAGGTGGGCTCTGGCCTCCTTCCTGCAGAAACACTGTCTCCCGTTTTAGGGCCCGACCCTGAGAGCCTCCCACGTGCTGGGGTTGGCTGCCCTGGTTGTCCACCTGGCCGAGTCCGGGTCTGCGCGCCCAGTGGTGCGTGTGGGCCTTCCTGCCCCCGCCGAGGGCCTGTCCATCGCAGAGTTCTTCAGCAGCCTCCTGACGTGTAGGACCTCGGAGACCTTGCTCTTCTGCCTGAAGTGAGCTGCCCCTCACCTGCTGTGGTTCCCCACGCCTGACCCAAGTCACGCACACTCACCTGACACAGTCACACCTGCTGTGGCTCCCCACACCTGACCCAAGTCACGCACACTCACCGGACACAGTCACACCCGCTGTGGCTCCCCACGCCTGACACAAGTCACGCACACTCACCGGACGCGGTCACACCCGCTGTGGCTCCCCACGCCTCACCCAAGTCACGCACACTCACCAGATGCAGTATCACCCGCTGTGGCTCCCCACGCCTGATCTAACTCACGCACACTCACCGGACACAGTCACACCCACTGTGGCTCCCCACGCCTGACACAAGTCACGCACACTCACCAGACGCAATTGGCCAAAACAGACATGCTCTATGGATAATCATTCCAGAGTTTTAACATTGTATTTATGTGTCTGTGTTTCTTTGTTTGCAAAAATGAGATAGTACTACCTTAAAAACTGTCTCCGAAGACGTTAACAAGACTGTAGATGTCCTTCCACATTGTGAAGGGTTGTGAGCATTATTGGGTTTTGTCTTGGGGGCACCTGGCATGTGGTCAGACCCGTCCCTGGTTCCCCTGTGGTTAGCAGCTGTTTCTGTGGGGTAAGATCTGCGCATGGAGCTGCCCTGTCCAAAGAAACTCATCTTAAAGGGTTTGGGGACCCCTCATTCTAGAAATCTGCCAGCACGCACTCATTTACCGCTGTGGGTCAGACCCACTCCGGGACTGCCTTCTGTGTGGGGGGCCTGGCAAGTTGATAGGGTGGCGGATGCAGCGTGGCAGGGGCAGGGCCAGGCTGGGACTCCCGAGTGCTGAGGGCGGGGCCCTGGGAGTATAGGCCTATGCGGGTCCAAAGTGCATCGATGGAGGCTCCAGGGAGAGTTGTGCGCTGGGGCTTGGATTGCTGTTCATGGAAAGAACTGATAAAAAGCATGAAAGATTGTAACCGAGCACAGCGCCTCCCCTGGACCACGGCCCCCGACACCTGTGCCACCCCCAGCGGGAGGCAGACCCGTCCAGCCTCTTAGGGGCTTTTGGCAGCACAGACAGGCAGGCCCTACTGGCATCAGTCCTGACTTTCCCTGGGCGCCAGGGTCAGTCTCTTCTCATGGGGCCCTTCCCCTCAACACTTCACAACCCCCCACAGGCGGGTAAAGGCTCCCCCTGAGGCCAAGTTTAAACTTGGGTATGCTTCTGTCTTGTCCTGAAGACTGTTCGTTGTTGTGGGTTTTTTTGTATTTTTAAAAATTTTTTTTAAATATTTATTTATGAGAGAGATTGTGAGTGGGGCAGGGGCAGAGAGAGAGAGAGAGAGAGAGACACAGAATCTGAAGCAGGATCCGGGCTCTGAGCTGTCAGCACAGAGCCCGAAGCCAGGCTCGAACCCATGAACCATGAGATCATGACCTGAGCCGAAGTCGGATGCTCAACCAACTGAGCCACCCAGGTGCCCCTTGTATTTTTTCTTAATGTTTATTTTTTTGAGAGCGAGTGGGGGATGGGCAGGGAGAGGGGGACAGAGGATCCGAAGCAGGCTCTCTGCTTTCAGCAGAGAGCCTGACGTGGGGCTTGAACCCACAAACTGTGAGATCATGACCTGAGCCCAAGTCGGACGCTCAACCGAGTCACCCAGGCACCCTGTTCTGGCCATGGCTCTTCAACGTGAAGTCACAGCAAGCCCTTATTGCACAGTCTTACTGTTTGTGTGTTTTCTGGGTCTGTGCCTTCAGTGTAGACAGAGCTACAGAGCTCAGATCCACGGTTGTGACATGGGGACGTTTCCCCGAGGCCTTGGCAGCACAGACAGTGCTGCCTGACCTGGAGCTGAGGCCTGGCCTGGGCTGGAGCTGGCCTGGCCTGGAGCTGAGGCCATCTGGTTTAGAATGCACTCTGTTCACTTTTGAGAAATTCACACTTATTATTTCATTCCTTATTTTGCATGGATCGCATTTCTCCATTATTTCTGTTTTCTATTTTCAGATTTTGTACAGCGGTGATTTCTTACTCTTTGTGTAGATTTTCTTCCTTGTCACAAGATTCTCTGTGCCGCTGCTTGTCTCCATCCCTCGTGAAAAAGGTGGGTCTGTGCAGTCCCTTTTCCCCTCTCTTGGAGACTCCCATTTCACGCATGTTTCTAGCCAAACGTTGGAGGTCTCTTGTCTGCTCGTCCACGTCTGTATGTGCCCAGCTATGCTCGTTAGTTATCAGGTCACCTCTTGGGAAGTGCCTCAGTTGTCTGGGCTGAACACTGCCTTTTTCTTCTATTAGGGTTAAGATGAAGGGGTGAAACATGACAAAGACAACAATGCCCTCCTTCCTTCCTTGCTTCATTTATTTACTTATTCATTCTAAATGTTTATTTTTTGTAATAAAAATTTTTTCATTTATTTTTTGAAAGAGAGCAAGCTGGGGAGGGGCAGAAAGAGAGGGAGAGAGAGAATTCCAAGCAGGCTCCACACTGTCTGTGGACAGCCCAACATGTTGGGGACAGCCCAACATGGGGCTCAAACTCGCAAATCGTGAGATTGTGATCTGAGCCGAGATCAATGAATGGTCTGATGCTTAACTGACTGAGCCACATCCCCTTTTTTGAAAGAAACAGATACTGGTTTTTGTAAGATAGGTGTACTAAAAGGTAAATATTAATGAAAAGTATCTTTCTATTTAAAGAACTCTGAGTTTTGTCTAAAGACTTCCCTCATCTCTCAAATGCTTGTTATATTTATTACGAGACCAGAGAAATTTAAAGATGTACGTCTGAAGCCTCCAGTGGCAAAAGTGAATTTGAAGTTACAGTGGGAACCAGCATTCTTACTTGGCCGGGGTTTTGAGGAACATCTCATGATGTTCAATGCACCTCTGCATTCCGGGCACCATTGGAACCCACCTGACCCTATCTGGTGGGTTAAGTGGGGTCTGGGCACCCCCCATCATTGGTGTTGAGGAACGTAGTCCCAGCTGCCAGCATCTTGAAACATGGGACAGAGATTAGGAAAAGTGGCCCAGACAAGGAAGTCCCTGATTCCACGTGTCCCCGTGCCCTCCCCCGGCCTCCTTGAGCAGTCTACGGCTCAGTAAACATGGGAAAAAGTCTAATCTCTCAATGGCAAAGATAAATAAATTCACTGACACAGTGTTTTGCTTGTCCGGTTGGCACCCTCTCTTAGCGGAAATACCAGTGCCAGCAACGGTCTGGGGAGACCAGCGTTTGCTACTGTGGGGTCAGCCCTGCCGTGTGGAGGGCAGCTTAGAACCCGGAATTCTGCCTCGGGTGTTGAGATTTTCAGACGGGGCGGTTGACTGAAGTGCCGTGTGTAACTGAGCATGGTATAGGCCGCTCCGGGAGGACAGCCATGTCTTGGAGCTTGGGGTCTCCAAGCTGCCTGCCCCATCATGCACGGCCAGGTTACTGGCGTATCGCGTTACTGGCGTATCGCCTCAACTGCTTACAGCAAATGTGACGCCGTCTCTCTTCAGTTTCAGTTCATTATATTCAGACTGTTCTCAGAAGCCCGAGATCCTCTCTGTCAGGAGGACACAGCTGACCCTCCCTGGAGGCCCTTGTGCCTGCTCTCCACAGACTGGCAGCAAGCCGCCCTCTGTCTGTGGAAACAGAGAACCTTCCAGGAGCTGTTGAAGGAGGAAGAATTTCACGTAGGTCCTACTGCCCCTTTCCTGCTTCTCCCCTTGTCCTAACTTTGCGGGGAGATTGGGGACCTCCTGAGGACAGGGTGGGCAGGCAGCTGGGCCAGTGACCTGGAGCAGCATGGAAGTGGCTCTGATCGAAATCATTATTGGGGTCGTTGAGGATTCACACACTGTTGTAAGAAATTAGAAAGATCGTGTCTACTCTGCCCAGGTTCCCTCAACACGAACATTTTGTAGAAGATTTTAAGGCTGAATAAAACATATTTTATACATACTTGCCAGGCTCCCGTTTGGGTGGGGCTTCTCTGGGCATCGTCACTGACCCTCCTCCAGCCCGTGAGTCCATGCTGGCAGCGTGCTGCCTTTTCATCACTGTTCTTTTATCCCTTGGATGTTTGCTTATTTTGGTCTTTAGAGAAAAAGTTCTCATCTGTTTTATTACGTATTTTTTCAGTTCTGTTATTGTTAATTACATGAATCACCGTGACAGTCTTTGTGTGACATAATGAGTCATGGCCAGGGAACGCTGGCCGCCCTCCTGCAGCGTAGCAGGGGGCTCAGCTCAGGGCTGCTGTCCTGTCTGGGTAATCACAGACATGCTGCACTTGGTTTTCCATGATGTGTCCCTGAGCAAAGACCAGTGTTGCCGGCCTTTGGTCTTTACAGACAGGGAGCACGGTGCCCGCATGTTTCTGTGGTGTGCCTTTTTACACACAGTGTGAGGTTTTGAGATTAATTCATGTTAATGAGGGGCGCCTGGGTGGCTCAGTCGGTTAAGCGTCCGGCTTTGGCTCAGGTCATGATCTCACAATCCGTGGGTTCAAGACCCACATCGGGCTATGTGCTGACAGCTAGCTCAGAGCCTGGAGCCTGCTTCAGATTCTGTCTCCCTCTTTCTCTGCCCCTCCCCCACTTTCTGTCTCTCAAAATAAAATAATAAAGGACTTAAAAATTTTTTTTAAAAATTCATGTTAATGAGTGGAATTGTTCCAAGAATTTTATTATTTTTTAAAGTTTATTAATTTTTGAGAGAGAGAGAGAGTTGGGGAGGCACAGAGAGAGGGAGAGAGAATCTCAAGCAGACCCTACACTGTCAGCGTGGAGCCCAACATGGGGCTCGAACTTATGAACTGTGAGATCGTGACCGGAGTTGAAATCGAGAGTCAGACATTTAACCAACTGAGCCCTCTAGATGCCCCCCAAGAATTTTACTTTTTTTTAAAAACATTTTTATTTATTACTGAGAGTGAGCATGAGCAGGGGAGGGGCAGAGAGAGGGGGAGACACAGAATCCGAAGGAGGCTCCAGGCTCTGAGCTGTCAGCACAGTGCCCGATGCGGGACTCGAACTCATGAGCCTGAGATCGTGACCTGAGCCAAAGTCAGACGCTTAACTGACTGAGCCACGCGCCCCAAGAATTTTAAATTAAGAAATGTGCTACCATGAATATTCGAAGTGTGTTATTACATCACGTTTATTCTCTGGTTAATTTGCCCAACTCAAGTGAACTAGAAGATGATTTCTTTCCTGCTGCTGTTGTGCGGCAGCCTGAGAGGTTTGCAGATGCTGCAGATTGCCTTCAGGGCTTGGTGCCAGCACCTCAGTCAGTTAGCAGGAAGTGGCTGAGAATGGAGACCAGTGTAGGCACAGCGGCATTCCTGTGAGTCTTTCTGCTGTGACGTTGACACGGCTGGACAGTGACAGCAGACTTACAAAGCTGACCTGTGGTTTCTGCATCCGGTCCTCACTGTGGTGCTCACTTCGTCCTGTTTCTCTCAGTTAACTTACAGAGACTGGTTACAGCTGGAACTAGAAATTCAACCTGAGGTTGATTGTCTTTCAGATACAGAAAGGTAAGTGTTGACAATGTTACAAGGTTTTCTGTATTGTCTGAGAGTCTGTCTTGTCATTACATCTCAATGTTCAACTTGACATATAACCTATGGACACAGTTTCATTCATTCATTCCTTAATTTAAGAAACATTTATTGAGCTCCTACTGTGTGTCAGATACTTGTAGAATGTTCTAGAAACTGGGGAGTGCATGGTGATGAGACAAGCCTGCCCATCTGGCACCTTTGTGCACTTCTGCCCCAACACTCCTGACTGGGCACTCGCCAAGTGTATACCTGAGTGAGCCGGGTGGCAAGGAGGTAGATGGATCAAACGGATTAGAGGTAGGGATGGACACTCAGGACCGGGGCAGGGGGTAAGCAGAAGCAGATGTACAGCCCTCAGGGGGGAGAAGAGCAGGGAAGGCAAGTGTGGCGAGGGGCTGTGGTGGAGTCCTGGCCGTCTGTGGTCCTGTTGAGGGAGCTTTCGCGAGTCCTCAGCCGGCGTGGCCGACATGCTTCTGCCTTGAGTGGGGGAAGAGCACAGTGGCCGGCTGGGCGGACAGAGGGCTGACCAGTGCTGCGTGCACTACTGGCTCTGAGCTGCTGGAGCAGGTCAGTTAAGGTCTGAGCCCCTTTGGGTCCCAGGGCCAATTACCCAGACCATAGGGAGGGGTGTGTGCTGTTCCGGGCGTGAGAGTGGGGTGCTGACAAGCCCCTGGATGTGAGGCTGTGGGGGTCAGGGAGGGAAATGTCCTGGACATGTAATGGAGCTGGTGGGGCACAGGAGCCCTGGGGGCAGCTGAGGGCAGGGGGCAGTGTGAACTGTCCTGAGCCCCCGTCCCTGTGCAGAGACACGGCTCGCCTGCGGGAAATGCGGTCCTGTGGTGTCAGATTGCAGAGGGAGCGAGTAGACAGAGTGAGAGAAAGTCCGAGCCGTGGAAGGAGTAACTGCTTCTCCAACAAGGTGGAGGGTCCGTGTGCAGCCAGCTGAGTGCTTTCTGCGCGGGCGCATGCGACCTGGGGTCTCCCTGCTCTCCTTCCTGTCTTTCCACTGGGAAAAAGAAAAGAAGGAATTCATTTTCTGGTGTGAGGATCCATAATATGCATTTCTTACCCTCAGGTCACCGTGTGTTGAGTTGTGCTTAGACCTTTTCTTTTTTCCTTCCACAAGTAATAGGTAATGCTCAGATACGTTCTGTGACAGTTCCAGATGGCTTGGGTGAAGCACCAGCCCTTTATAACCTCTGTTCCTTGCCCACTTGCGGGTTTGTGGAAACGTCTTACTTGGGCTTTGCTCTTTCTGCATAAATAGACTACAGTGTCATGTGCCTCTCTTGCTGCGGCTTTAGTTAATACATCCTCAGGGTCTTTCCCATGAGCACCTGCAGTCTGGTCCAGATCTGGACACCTTTGCTGGTGGACCCTGGAATCACGACCCAGGGGATGGCCCCCGAGGAGGCCTTGATTGCAGCAGTGGGCCTTCCTGCAACCCAGAAGCCCCAGATCTCACCACCTGCCACTGCTGTGCCCCTGGCTGTGGGCTCACGTCCCGGCTACTGGAACCACTGGTTTATGGCCTTTCTCAGCTCATACCTTGGTGTTTGCTGTTCCAGGTGGGACTTCCACCAGTGGGCAATCCATGAGCACTTCCTCCCCAAGCCCTCTGCTGCGGGGGGCTGCGACGGGGACCTGCAGGCAGCATGCACACTTCTCGTCGACGTGCTGATAGACTTCTGCCAAAGGTTGGGAATACTGATGCCAAAAAGCATCTTACTTTTACTTTTGGTTCTTCTAAGAAGGTGTCTTTATTTCTGTCTACTTCATGTTAGACAAAGCACAATTGAACATACCTGGTAGCCAGTCTAAGTCTGTTCGGAGTAAAGGTAAGCTTTCTGAATCCATTTTCTTTGTGTGTAGATTTGCCAGTGGCAGTGACCCGTCTTTCTGCTTTGTCACCCGACATGTAGGTCGTAAGTGTAAAGGGTGGAAGAAGTGGGCCGGCTGGTGCCACCATCTTAGGAGCCTGCAGTGCGGACGTGGGCTTGCTGCCGTGGGGGCAGAGTTCCCTGTACCGTGCAGGCTGGGCTGTTAGTGTCTTTATCCTCATGTTGCTGCGTCAAGACGATGAGTAAAATCAATCCCATTTTCCACATTTTGGGTGAGGAAACCAGTCTTGTTACCTTCTAAGAAACACGGTTCATGCAAATGGTTACTGAAGACACAGTGCGGGACAGATGCCTTTATTTTTCCCACTGCGCCCCCTTCTCCACAAGGACCTGTAAACATATCGGCTAGTCACCAACACCCTCCCAAACTCACGTTACATCTCAACACCACCAGTAGCACTGGAGTTCTTCCTGGCCAGTGCTTAGTGGCTGGGAACAGCGCATACGGTACCGGGCAGACCGACCTGGGGACCAGCCCTCTTGTCCTCCTTTTTTCTCTTGGGAGGGATAAACACGTATGTGTGCACAGAATAAAATCAGTGAGTGTCTCCATTCCTTTCCTGAGAAACATAGGGGAATAGAAGGAAAAATAAAGAGAGGGAGACAAACCATAAGAGAATCTTAAATACAGAGAACAAACAGGGCTTCTGGAGGGGGGTTGGGTGGGGAGTAAATGGGCGATGGGCATTAAGGAAGGCACTTTTCGGGATGAGCACTGGGTGTTGTATGTGATCAGTCACTAAATTCTGAAATCATTACTACACTATATGTTAACTGTCTTAGATTTAAATAAAATTTAAAAAAATCTATATATCGTAGCATGTATCAGAACTTCTTTTTAGTACTGAGTAGTATCCCATTGAAGGATGGGCCACATTTTGTTTATTCATTAGTTGATGGACTTTTGGTTCTTCCCTTTTTGGCTATGAATAATTGTGTCATGAACATTTGTGTACAGGCTTTTTTGTGGTCCTGTGTTTTAATTTCTTTTGGGCATATGCCTAAGAATGGAGTATGCTGTGTTATACTTTAACTTTTTTAGGAACTACCAGACTGTTTTCCAAAACTGCCCATTTTACATTCCCACCAGCAGTATCGGAGGGTTCCAGTTCCTCCCCATTATCACCAACATAGTTGTCATTATCTTTTGCTAATACCCATCCTAATGGACACGCACTGGTATATTTAATTATGCTTTTGATTTGGTTTTCCCTGGTGGCTAATGACGTTGAGCATATTTTCATTTGCTGGTTGACAATTTGTGTATCTTCTTTGAAAATGTCCCATCCTTTGCCCATTTTAAGATTGGGATGTTTTACGGAATTGTGTTCTTTTATGTATTCTATATACCAGATCCCAATCAGATATGAGTTGTAAACATTTTCTCCCATTCTGGGGCACCTGGGTGGCCCAGTTGGTGAAGCGTCCAACTTCAGCTCATGTCATGATCTCCCGGTTCGTGGGTTCAAGCCTCGCATTGGGTTCTGTGCTGGCAGCTCAGAGGCTGGAGCCTGCTTCAGATTCTGTCTCTCCCTCTGTCTCTCTGCCCCTCCCTTGCTCATGCTCTGTCTCTTGCTCTCTCAAAAATAGATAAACATGAGAAAATTTTAAAAGTAATAATAAAAATAAATTTTTATGAAGTCCAATTTATTTTTTTAGTTTTAGCTCTTAATTTAGTTCTTTGATTAATTTGAGTTAATTTTTATATATGGAATAAGGAAGGGCTCCCTCTTCATTCTTTTGCGTGTGGACATCCAGTTGTCCCAGCTCGTTTTGTTGAAGAGACTGTCTTTCCCCACTAAATGGCCTTGACACCTTTGCTGAAAATCAATTAACCATATATGTGAAAATGTGTTTCTGATCTCTTTTTATGAAGTTGGTGTATATGTCTATTCTTATGCCAGTATCACACTGTTTTGATTACTGAAAGCTTGTAGGAAATTTTAAATCGGAAAATGTGAATTCCCCCAACTTCCTCTCCCCCCCGCCCCCCACCACCCCCAAGATTGTTTAGGGTATTCTAGATTCTTTGCAATTCCATCTGAATTTCAGGATTAATTTGTTAGTTTCAACGTAACCAGCTGGGATTCTGAAGGGATTGTACTATATGTGTAGATGCATGTTAGCACTATTACCATTTTAACAGTACTGGATCTTCCTATCTATGAAGATGGGATGTTGTCTTTCCATTTATTTAGGTCTTCTCTAATTTTTTTTCAACGACGTTTTATAGTTTTCAGTGTACAAGTCTTATACCTCCTTGGTTAAATTTATCCTGAAGTATTTTACTATTTCTAACACCATTGTAAATGGAATTATTAATGCTGTTCTTGGATTATTCATTGGTAGCGTAGAGAAGTAAAAGTGATTTTGTATATTGATTTCATGTCCTGCAACTTTGTGAACTTATTTGCTTTAATAGCTTTCTTTTGGGGATTGTTTAGGGTTTTTTTTATATACAAGATCATATCATCTGTGAATAGAGCTAGTTCAAATTTTTCATTTACGATCTGGATGCCTTTTATGCCTTTTTCAGAGTGAATTGTCCTAGCTAGAACTTCCAGTGCAATGTCGTATGAAAGTGGCGAGAGAGGACAACTTTGTCTTATTTCTGATCTCACGAGGAAAGCTTTCAGTCTTTCATCATTAAGTACGATGTGAACTGTGGGTTTTTCACAGATGGCCTTTATCAGGTTAAGGAAGTTCCTTTCTACTCTTAGTTTGTTGAGTGTTTTTATCACAAAAGGGTACTGAATTTTGTCTAATGTTTTATCTGTGTCTATTGAGATGATCATATGGTTTTGTATTTTTATTCTATGGATATGTGGATTACATGGATTTCAGGGTGTTGAACCAACCTTGCATTCTTAGAATAAATCCCACTTGGTCAACGTACATAATTGTTTTTAGATGTTGCTAGACTGAGGTTGCCTGTATTTTGTTTTAGGTTTTGTTGTTTGTTGTTGATGACTGTGGGTGTCACGTGGTCCTCTGGGACCTCCTGGCTCTGTGACCACATGCCACTCTGGAGGCAGGAGGGGAAGCTGGAATGCCTGCACATCAGGAGATACTTAAGAGGCTTTTGTTGTGTTTTTGTTTCAGTTCGAGAAGTTACAACTACTCAGAGAAATCTGGTTTGGTTCTCAGTGGCTGCACAGGAAATCGGGATATTTTTTCCAGATTGCAGGTGAGCTCGAACATGTAAAACTCAGTGTTTCACTTCATTTATGTCATCTGCTATTAAGATTTGTTTTTATTATTTTTTTATTTTATAGAGAACGTGAACAAGGGAGAGGGGCAGATAATTTTTTTTAAGTTTATTTTGAGAGAGAGAGAGAGAGAGAGAGTGCGTGCAAGTGGGGGAGTGCCAGAGAGAAAGGGAGACAGAATCCCAAGAAGGCTCCACACTGTTAGCGCAGAGCCTGATGTTGGGCTTGAACCCACAAACTGTTGAGATCATGAAGTGAGCTGAAGTCAGATGCTTAACCGACTGAGCCACCCAGGAGCCCCCAGGAGAGAGAGAATCCCAAGAAGGCTCCACACTCATTGTGGAGCCTGATGTGGGGCTAGATTCCACAACCCTGGAATCATGACCTGAGCCGAGAGGTACTCAGCTAACTTAGCCACCCAGGCACCCCAAGATATTTATTAGAAATATCCATAACGGGTCCTAAGGCACCCCGCAGAATGAAAACCCACATCACGTATGGAATGGCCCAGACCCAGAGTGACAGTGTGCTCACTTCACCAGTGAATATCACAAAAAATGCAGAAACAAAAGCTGTGGTGCCAGAACCATCTCCAGGCTTTGGGACATTTAAAATTTGAAAATAGAGGCAATTGAGCAAATAGCAGCTTCAGTAGTAAATGATTGCTCTCCACCACTTTCTGCTTTGTAGCTCTTGGCTGCTCTGTTTGGATGCCTGGCTGTGAGAAATAACGTAGATAGCCCTCCACTTGCCAAAGAAGGGCTTAGAGACTGTCCCACAGGTCACCCGGCACCTCCACAGGCTGCGGGCTCCTCTCACCAAGGCCAGGTGCATGGCAACGGTGCATGGAAATGGGCTCTCGCTTTGAAGTGGAAAGTGTAGTTTTCAGTCAGAGGAACTGTCCGTGTCAGGTCTTCTCAGGGTGGTTAAAGTCGGACCCTGTGAGTGGGCTCTGGGGTCAAAGTGCAGGCCGTGCCCTCTCTGGTGTCCATGTACGCAGTGTACACGGGGAATCCGTACCTCTGGAGGCAGCTCCTTGTTAACAGGGTTCTGTGTGTGGATTTTGTGCTTCCTGGTAGTGTTTCTGCTTTTCAAGTGCTTGAACAGAGAGAATGTGGGGAGTGACAAGCCGTGGAGGGGGAGGTCTGGAGCACTGGGGAAACTTAATCTGCCAATGAACAGAACGTCCCACAGAAAAGGGACCCCAACACCCTCATCTTGCCCTTCTGTCCGCCGCATCCGTCGTAACTGGCTGTTGTAGGGAGAGTGAGCGTGAAGGGCAGATGGTGCGTCCTGGGGCTTGGGGTCACGCGTGGCAGGGGCGATGCTTTGAAGCGGGTGCATCTGAATGTGTGCAGACACTGCACACACTTTGTGCTTTCAGTCAGCAGGCATTTATTGAGTGCCTACTGTGTACATGCCTTCTGTCCGTAATTCACCCGCAAATTATATGCATGCACACACCTGTATGTTTAGTAAAAGAGCAAATGATAAACAGTAAAATGTTAGCCATCGGTGAATCTGGGTAGTGGTGTTCTTTGTACTGTTCTTATTCTATTTTTGCAATTTTTCAGTGATTTCCAAGTAAAAAGGCTTGTTCCAATACTTCCTAGCTCCTCTTGGGAGACTCCCTTAAGCCCACCCAACCTCATTTCAGAGTCCTGATTGGGACTGACAATCAGCCCTGAGGACTTTGTGCCTTCACTTGTGGGGACAACCATCTGAAACCAGCGATAAGAGTTACGTTACGTGAACCTTTTGGGCTTGTTTTTTCCAGGAGATGGCTGCTGACCTGGAGCAGGGCCCGGCGGCACCCCGCAGTTGCTCACCTCCTCGGGGGCACTTCCTCTTCGGAGTTTTCCGCAGACGGCTCCAGGCTCTGTCTAGTGGGTGGGATGTGGCCACCCGCCTGCAGAGACAGCAGGAGCTGCTCGCGTACAAACGGTACCACAGCACTGGGTAGACCGTCCGTCTTAACTTGAATTTCCTTCCATTGGTGACTTGTTTCTGTCCCCTGTCCCCAGCCTGTGATAGCATCTTCCCCTTGGTGTTCCCATGGAGAGAGCAGGGTTTGAAGCTTTGGATTAAGGCCTTCCTCTTCAGACTCAGGAGCTGCTTTGCTGAAAGATGTAGCGTAAAGAATTCATGTCAAAATAAGGAAAACCATGTGTGCTCAGAGATATTCCTTGTAGCCATATTTAGGAGTAGGAGGTCATGTCATTTCCCAGTAGACTGTGGGGCACCTTTCAATTGGCTATTGAACAGCTTAAAAATGGGTTGTGGAGTAAGACATTGTGCGTGTTGGCAGTGGGCCCAGCAGGCCGCACAGTCCCAGGTAAGGACTCCGGTTCCAAGAGCGAGTAGGGAGGGTGGTTACAGACCTGAGTCTGAGCTCCCGGGGAGCGAAGTGAGGCCATGCCACCACCGCTGATGCAGCCCTTCTTTGCCAGGATCCTCCTCGGTCTGCCTCCGTCTATCGTCGTCGGCAGCCCCCAGGCCAGACAGCCAGCCGCCCCTGACTGCACCGAGTTCTTCCACTTGGTTAACTCTGAGCTGGTAGGTGTGGACGAGCGACCTTGGGACCCAGGGACGGGGGTGATCCATCACTGAGGGCTGCCGGTTCCTGAAAATTCACGAGTGCATCTGTGGTCACTTGGAGCCAGTTGCTTGAGTGTGTGTCCAGCCCACGTGGGACTCCTGACGGAAAGAATGGGGGACTGTTCCGGGAGCCAGGAGTAGGCCCTCTGTGTGCCCAGCCCCCTCCCGCAGCCAGAACCAGGGCCGGCAAGGTGCAGACGTCAGATGTGGCTCCTTCCCCAGGAGCTTCAGTCCCTCTTCGGAGCCCCCCTCAACTTTGAACCATCAGGACCCAAGAAGTCCTGCAGACCGCGCGTCTCCATCTCTTTCCAGTTTTGACATTTCAGGCACACAAATGTCAGACGTGCCGAGGGGACCGCCGCTCCCACCAGTCTGCCCTGCGTCCGGTGTACGTGCTGTTCAGGGTCAGGCACCCCACGATCTTACCCAGAAAAACGAAAGCCTGCATCCAGTCAGGGTCAGCGAGGTGACCAGGACCCAGCAGGTTCTGCACGCTTCAGAATAGCCTCTACTCCTGAAGTGTCTTTTTAGTTCTTAAAAGTGTACAAATATGACTAGAGGTTGAACTAAGGTCCTATTCAGTCACAGCTTTAAAAGGTGACTTAGAAGGCAGGAAGATGAGACTAGGTGTTCTTCGGGTTCTTAGCAAAGGCTGCTTTTCCTACAGCAGGGGGGCAGGGAGAGGCGATCCCGGCAACAGGGCCATCAGAGTGCTGCCCTCAGCTCCTGGCCTTTGTTGGGGCCAAAGTGGGCAGGCTGGGGGGTCTGGCTGCGCAGAGGAGCCACGTGGGGAGGCAGTGAGCCATGAAAGCTCCGGGCCCACTTGCCAGTGGACGTAAGGCTACACCTCTGGTCAGCAGTGGTGCTGCCATCTGGCCGCCACCCTCAAGGTGTGTTTTCTTCCACAGCTAAAGCCTCTCAGCAGACACTGCCCCTCCCTCCCACACCCCCGTTGGTTCCTTGCTCACTGGCCTATGCTGTTTTGCAGAGAAACTTCTCCCATGGAAGTGCCCTGACCCATGACCTCACCGTCCACTTCTTCAGGGTAACTGTCTCCCTCCACGCCTCCCCAGTCGCCTGCTCCAACCACTCGGGCTAGATCCGCGTTCTCACTTGTGCTTTGAAGCCAGGGCGTCTTCCAGGGCCGGGGTGTGCACGCAGACCGCCGAGCCTCTGGCATGTTCTCTCCTCCAGGGGCTCCTCAATGCCTGTTCACAAAGCAGAGACCCGTCTCTGACAGCAGACCTGGTCCTGAACACGTGCCAGACTGAGTGCCCCCTAGTCCTGACGTCTGCTCTGGTAGGCACAGCCATCTTCTCAGGGCGCTCCTGGGGCTGGCGCGGCGACCGGGGATCCAGTCCTTGTCATTTGGAAGAAATGGGGGGAAGGAATGGGGGGAAGGGGGTTAACGGGACCCATCGGAACATAGGACAGGCTTCCCTGCCTGTGCCTGCTGGGAGGGAACGTGTGTCTGGGTTCACCGTGGTTCTGCGTTGGCTCGAGCTGAACCCTAATTGCCTGTGCTCCCCCACTTCAGTTCCACCTGTTGTCCTGACCACCATCTCAGAACTTGAGAAGAGAGGTGCTCAGCCCTCTGCCAGCCTGGCCCGCACGTGGCCTGACATTCTCAGGTTGAGAGTGGAGGCTTCCTTTGGGTGTCTTTGCCAGCTTTCTTAAGTTTATTTTGAGAAAGAAGATCCCAGGCAGGCTCCATGCTGTCAGCATAGAGCCCAAAGCGGGGCTCCGTCCCATGAACCGTGAGATCATGACCTGAGCTGAAATCCAGAGTCGGACACTCAACCGACCTAGGCCCCCGGGTGCCTTGTGCTTGCTTGGGCTCCTGACAGCACGCGGTCCTCCTGGTTTCGTCAGCCGGACTCTGGACTCTGGCAGCCACAGGACTCGAGCTGGTGCCCCGAGTGTCTTCGCTTTTCTCTTAGTCTGTGGCTCATTTGGGTGGAGTTCACGGCAAGAGCTGTTCTGTGTGTAAAACACCAGCTCTCAGTCATCTGCAGAGGCGGAGGAATACCTCCTGGAACGGCCTTGGACCTAAGTCAAGTGTCCGAGGCCCCACTCGAAGGTAGGAGGTGTTGGGTGAACGTGAGCTGTGCTGAGCAGTGTCAGCCGGCAGGTGGACTCAGGTCTTCAGTGGTCACTCGAGCGTTCAGTATCTTGGCTATAGGAACTGAAGAGGTGTCCCAGTATAGTCTCCCGTGATCTGCTTACTGGTGATCTCTGTCTTCTGCAAGTTGTGGTGGCCACGTCTGGAGCCCGAACTGCGTAGTCGGTGGGGAAGATGCCTCCAGGGCCCCTTGCCCCAAGAGCTGCAGAGGCTGTGGGAGGCCCAGCAGTTTGGCAGGAGGTAAGTAGGAAAAGGTGGGGAGGAAGCAGGGCTGTTCTCCGGGACCGGCACTGGGTTATCTCCGTGAACACGTTGGGGGGCTCGACAGGCCACAAGGGCAGGCTCTGTCTGCCAGGGCCCGTGTGTGAGGGAAGAAACACACCCGACCTGGCTCTAGATAGGAGGCCCAGACGCCCAAGGGTGTTTTGGGCAAGACTGATGTTAGCAGGTTCCTGCCCAGCTTTGCTACCCACCTGCCCCTCTTCTCTTACGTCCACAGTTGGTCCAGGACCGACAGTGTCAGCATCACGGGGATGTGTTCGAGAGCCAGGCAGGTCCTGGTCTGCCCAGCTGGCAGTCTCCAGTGCCCGCTGGACTGGGGGAGAGCGGCGTTCCTAGAGGCACTCGGGGAGCTTGTCCCACCCAGCCTCCTTTTATCCCTGACGTGCCCGGCGTACTGCTCAGGGTCAGGAGTGCCCCAAGTCCCAGAGGACAAGGAAAGCCAAATTCCTGCATTATATCCCATTCGTTTTTGGCCTGGATTTTAACCTGCTGGAGGCCCAATCTGGGAGAGAACCCAAGGGTCTGAGTGGTGGGCTCCAGGTCAGAGGCCTGCGGAACCACAACCCTGTTGCAAGGCTCGGCTAGTCAGGGCCAGGTGCCCTGGCCAGGCCCTACGCCTTCCTCATGTCCACAGCACAGAAGCCTGTTAATGAGACGGGAAACCGGTCTCTAGACCAGGGGTGAGCCTGGCACAGGCGTGGGCCTCTGCTGGGGACACAGACCTCGTTTCTGTTGACTCTAAAGCCCCTCCCTGCTCGACGTGAAGGGGGGCAAGGCTGACGTCCTGACAGTCACGGGACCCAGGACGGGAGGTTTTCAACCATGACAGGGATTTGAGACTTCTGTGGTGACATACGTCCTGTCCCCTAGCTGCCTCTCCCCCGACACGGCGTCCCCTGCACCTGGCCCGGCCTGGCTGGCTGCTGCCGCACTCTACTTCGCCATCCAGCGAGCCGGGGGAGACCGCACCAGGAGCCAGCTGCAGCGGCTCGGCTGCCAAGGAGAGGAGGCAAGACATGAAGTTCTTTCACTTTCTTTTCTGGCAAGCTTGCTTTCGAGCCGTGTTCTGATCAGCTGCGTTTGCTCCCGGTTCACCTCCTGAACTGTGCTTTTCCAAGGACAGACGGGAAGTGCCAGGGTGTCCTGACTTTATTAGGAAGTAAAATTTACCAGGTGTGCAGGTTTAGTAGTATTTAATACTCGAGTTCACTTTTGATCTTAACTTGTTACTTAGCTTGTGTCCTCTCCACAAGCCAGGGCAAATGTCAGCTGCCTCGTGGGGCCTTCTGCGCTCCCGTTCGCGCAGCCAGGGCCCCCTCCAGTCTCTCCCCAGCTGAAGCACTGGTAAACTGGAAAGTCAGGGCGTCTGGGCGGGGCTCAGCCGGTTAAGCATCTGACTCTTGATTTAGGCTCAGGCCGTGATGTCATGGTTTGTGAGTTCAAGCCACGCATTGGGCTCTGTGCTGACAGTGGGAGCCTGCTTGGGATTTTCTACTCCAACCCTCCCCCACTTGCACGTTCTCTCTCTCAAAATAAGTAAACTTAACAAACAAACTGGAGAGTCAACCTGTCAGCTCTGGACATAACGCCTGCCTGAGGTTTCTGGGAATTATAATTTCATGTGGAAAAACCCACAAGGGAGATTCTTCTAAGTTTGTTTTTGTTGAAAGTGATTTTAGTGGCACCAAGTCTCCCAGCCCTGTGTGTGCTGAGGGGACAGCGTCCAGACAGACCCCACCCAACTGGCACGTATGCCAGCGGGTTCCTGCCTCTGGTCAGGATGGGACGTGTGGGCTTTATCTTTAGGGATTTTATGAACTTCTCCACCACGCAGCCCGGGAGTGAGGCTGGGTGGGGGGTAGCTCACTGCGGCTCGCAGGCTAAGGAAACCCTGAGCCAACAGCCTGGTTTTTCCACTGCTGTCACTTGTGCAAGCCGTGGTTAAGGGCACATATAGAATGACCCAGTCAGTAAAAATTTATTCTGAAATTACCTCTTTAAAAATTTTCTTTATTCATAAAATCCACTTAAAGATTTACGTCCTCTGCCTATAGATATTTGGTCAAAGAACACTGCATACGTTCCTTACTTAGCATTACTTTTTGAGGGTACGATGTAGGGAATTTTATTTAAGTTTATATATGTATTTTGGGAGAGGGAGAGAGAATCCCTGGCAGGCTCCAAGCTGTCCACTCAGCCAACACGGGGCTCGATCCCACGAACCTTGAGCTCATGAGCTGAGCCGCAGCCCAGAGTCGGAAGCGCAGCTGAGCCCCCAGACGCCCCAGGAATTTCACTGCTATGAGTGGACCTGTTTTGTTTGCAGCTGTTGGTTTCCTTGTTTTTCTTTTCCTTAATGGGCCTGCTTTCGTCACATCTGACCCCACAGGGAAGACCTCGTCAGGTAAGGTAGGACACCCCAAGGCCTCCTCAGGAGGGTCTCTGGGAGCACAGCCCCGGAACCTTGGTTTTGAAGGGGTGCTCGCTGCAGTGAGAACCCCTAGGCCTGTCCTTTGAGGCCTTATTTCAGAACTTGGGCACAGGGGTCCCCGGCCTGTCCCCCCTACAGTCACCATTTAAGGCTCCCTTCTAGGTGGAGGTCAGCCCTCTCCCCAGTGTGTGGCTGTGCTGACATTCATGACCTTATCCCAGTCAGCCTCCCTCTTTTGTGGGCCACACAGGCTGTTGACACCCTAAAAGCTTTGGACATTTGTGCTGAGATCCTGGGGTGTCTGGAGAAGAGGAGGATATCCTGGCTGGTGCTCTTTCAGTTGACAGAGACAGGTAAGAGGCCACTGAGACTTGACAGCAGGGGACGACGGCCTGTGTCTGTCCTAGTTAGCCATCGGGGAACACCGGTGACCCAGCAGAGGCAGGTTGCAAACCCCACTTCTTAATCTTTCTTCAAAAATAACTTTCAAATGGTTAAGAATGAGACCTCGGGCCTGACTTTCCTCATTTTCGAAAGTGTCTCTTCTTGGCAAGTATTTAAACAACAAAAGAATTCCATGGGGGGAGTGAGTGTCCCAGGGAGGCTCTGCTCTCCAGATGAGGATGTCGCCCCTCAGCCCGTCCTCCTGTTCCATGAACGTGCTGACCTGGGGGGGGGGGGGGCGGGGCGCCTGCAAGCTGACTGAACCCGCCACCCCCTTGGCATTGCAGATGGTGGCCTGGGGCACGTCCTCCTCCGCCTGGCCCCAGATCAGCACGTCCGCCTGCTGCCGTTCGCCTTCTACAGGTATCTGTGCGCTTCCCGGGCTGCCCCCGGCTCTCTCGGTAAAGGAGTCTCTGCCCGGGGGGCCGTGCGCGGTCAGAGGAGGGGCCTCCCCGTCCCCAGTCCTAGATCTCGGCACCCGGAGTGTCTCCCTCCAGATGGGAAAGATGCCTGCGACGTCCTTCTCAGATGAGCAGCTGCTCTGTGCTGCCTGCCACTCACCTCCGTGGGGTCTTAAGAGTCACGTGCATCTTATCTCCAGCCTTCTCTCCTACTTTGACGAAGACACCCTCGCCAGGGAGGATGCCTTCCTGCACGTTGCTGTCGACATGTACCTAAAGCTGATCTGTCTCTTCGTGGCTGGGGAAACAAGCGCAGTCTCCGCCGTAGCCAGCAGGAGCCAGGAGCTCCGGGGCCAGGCAGGTGACACTCCTCACAGACCCGTGCGGCCAGCTCTCCGGGGCTTGAGGCCTGTGACAGCCCCTACAGGCACAGTGAGCAGATGGGGCGTCCTGACTCCTCACAGGGTCCCCTGACCTGCGGCTTTGCCTGTCTTCTCTTTAGGGGGACCCTGTAGACTTGATAACAAAAGCTCGTCGTTTCCTGCTGCAGTCAATACCCAGATGCCCAAAAGAGAGCTTCTCAAACATGGCGGAGGTAACACCCAGACGCCCACTTTGGTGTGTGCTCAGGTGCATACGCCACCTCCGCTGAAAGGAGGACCCGGGGGCGCGGCACCGGCACTGTGGCCACTTACCTGCTGGGCTGTGGTTGCCAGCTGCCCTGGCCCCGGGCGTCTGCACTCGGCTGAGCACAGTCGGTTTCTTGCAGCTGCTGGCCACCAGTGCAGACTGTGACCCGGATGTGAGTGCCGCCCTCCTGAGCAGACAGCAGGCCGGGCCCGACGCTGACCTCTACCAGGAGCCCCATCTCTTCTGACTGGACCCTCCGCAGTGCACAGCCCAGCTCCTTTGTAAATAATTTATTACAAGCATAACATGGAGCTCTTGCACTAGAAAGTGGATTACAATCTCCTTGATTGCTTTAGTGGGAATAGGAATCAATGATTTCAAATCCATCTGGCCCCAAGTCACTCAGAATCATAGGTAAATGCTGGTCCCAGAGCAGAGGCTGGAAAGGCTACGGGAGTTGCACGGTGAGCCCACCTTCACCGTACTGCTGCTCAGTGACCCCCACTCCTGACGCACAGGTGGGGGGACGTGGCACGGGGGCCCCAGGGGAGCAGGCGAAGCTGTGCTGTCAGGCCTTGAATGAAGGACTACCGAGACCGTCTTAACCCCATTTACCGCCTGAGCTCAGGTGGGCTCAGGCTTCACAGCCTGGCCCTCTGTAGTCCCGCTCGGTGGCTCCAGGGGCAGGGCCTTGTCCTGGGTCTGCGTCAGAGGGTGCACCATGGACATGTGCACATTAAGGTTGTGGGCCTTCTCGAACCGCCGGCCACACTGGTCACAGGCAAAATCCAGCTCGGTCTCAGCCTTGTGTTTAGTCATGTGGTACTTCAAGGATGCCCGCTGCCGGCACTGGAACCCACAGACTTCACACCTGGGGGACAGGGTCCGGTGAGCAAGGAAGGGCCTGGCTGCCAGTATGGCCACTAGGAGGGGTGCCCACCCCCACACTTACTGCAGAGGCTTAGCTCCCGAGTGGCGCATCTGGTGGACGAGAAGGTGTTTCCGCTGCTTGAAGGTCTGTCCACACTCATCACAGATATAGTTCCGCACCTCTGAGGACCAGAGAGGACCAGAGATGGAACAAACACGAAAATGCCGAGCCTGGTGGCCCAACGTGGGGTTTCCTTACACTCAAGGCCCAAGCAAGGGGTCTGTGCAAACCTAATAATTTTATTCAGAGATTTAAAAAAAAAAAAATGCTTTTCAAGTTTGAGAGAGGGGTGCCTGGGTGGCTCAGTCGGTTAAGCGTCCGGCTTTGGCTCAGGTCATGATCTCACGGTTCGTGGGTTCGAGCTCCGCGTCAGGCTCTGTGCTGACAGCCAGCTCAGAGCCTGGAGCCCGCTTCAGATTCTGTATCTCCCTCTCTCTCTGACCCTCCCCTGCTCGCCCCATCTCTGTCTCTCAAAAAATAAAGACACATAAAAAAGTTTTTTTGAAGTTTGAGAGAGAGCGGAGAGAGAATCCCAAGCAGGCTCCGTACAGTATCTGTGCAGAGTCTGACGTGGGGCACCAGCTCACAAACTAAGTGGAAATCAAGAGTCGGACACCTCATCAACTGAGCCACCCAGGCACCCCAATGAAAAGCATTTCTAGTATGAAACTTAACAGAGCCTTCCAAAGTGCTTGAAAATGTCGTCTGGCTGGGACTTCCTCTTCATCAGACAGGTACGTTTGAAGCCTGTTTTCCTAAAGAGAAACCAGCTCTATCTCGAAGTCCCTGGAGGAGACCCAGCCTGTACAGCTTCCCAGACACCTGCTCTAGAGCCAGTCCCCATACTGGGTGCTCGGTGCGGGAGGGGATATCTGCTTTGGAGATCAATTCCTTAGGCTCTTGGACAAAAACTGAACAGTCACTTCTACTCCTGGGCATGCACTTGGGGTGGTGGCCACGAGCTTCTCCCTGCCGTCTCCAGTCCCACCTACTCATTCATCCATGAACACCTGACACAGCTTCACACACATGCTTGTCCTGTGCTAGGTACAGTCCACCCTTAAGGGTTAGTCTCTTCTTTGGGTGTTTTAGGAAAACTGCTAATGGTTGTGACCACTGGGGTCTGGACTGACACCAGCAGCCTGAAGACCCAATTTAAGGGAACTGTTTGTGTCAGAAGATGTCCAAGAAGGTTTAAAACAAAAAACACAGGAAAATGGTTTCACTGTGAAACCAAGATGGGCAAAGTGAAAAAAGTAAATCAGAACGACTTCCTACAGTAATTTTTTTTTTAAGTTTTGAGAGGGCAGCGGGGGAGAGAAGCCCAGGCAGGCTCCATGCTGTCAGTGCAGATTCCGACGCGGGGCTCAATTCCATGGACCGTGAGGTCATGGCCTGAGCCAAAATGGAGTCAGACACTCAGCCAAACGAGCCACCCAGGTCAGGTTGCCCCTACAGTAAATTATTTTTACCAAGTTCAAATACAAGCACGGTTTGGGGATACAGATTCCCACAAGGCGGCCAGCCCACGGCCCGTGTAGGGGAGCGTGTGCGAGCGCAGGGCCCTTACCTGTGTGGATCAGCTTCACGTGGCGCTGCAGGTAGCGATCGATCATGAACACCTTGTTGCAGCCGGGGTGGGGGCACGGCCTCTCCCGGACCTCCTCGTGGTGCTCCTTTATGTGCTTCTGCAGGAACGACGGCAGGACCCTGAGCGCCCTGGCCGGGAGAGTCACCCCTGCTCGCACGGCGCTCGCGCACACCCCCCACCCCACCCCCGTTGGCCCTGCGCGGCACCCTCTCAGAGAGAGGTCCAGCCACTCCTCACTCAGTGAGAGGCACGTGCTTTTCCCAAGAGCGGAGGGCTCCTCCCGGGGCCACGGCTGCTTCAATTCTCTCTTCCCCCGGCTCACGTGAGCCCTTGGGGACAAGTCTACGCCACGCTCCGCGCAGGCCCCTGGTCTTCCCGGTCAGCCACACACAAGGCCGCCCCTGCTCACCTTCATGCCGTCGGCCCCGCGGTACACGGCCGTGCAGCCCTGGTAAGGGCACTTGTAGATGGTAGGCAGCTCCTCCCTGCAACGCACGGCACACATGGAGCTGCCGCCCCGACGGGCAGGCCCCCCCCCGCCCCCCCCCAGGCCCTCACCTCTCACAGCGAAGCTTGTTCTTCCAGCCTGGCTTGGGGCCGGGCTTCTTGCGAGTTTTTGGTTCTTCAGCCTTCTTGGCTTCTTTGCTTTCACTCTTTTTACCAGAGACCCTGTGAGGGGGAAAGAAGAAAAGGTGAAATCACACTCCGCGAGGCTTCTCCCTGCTCCCCAAGCTTCTCTCTCCTCAGATGAGAGAGGTGGCGGTCCTGTCAGGCTCCCACGGCAACCTGCCTCCATCTCCCTGCCCCTCGCCACCAGAGTGAGAACAAGCCCGAGCCTCTGTACCGCCACCTGGACGAGGCAAGGGACGGGGACCACGCTGGCTACAGGAGTGGGTTTTCAGGACAAACTTCACTCCATAAACGTCAAAACCAAACACTATTTGGAGATGTCACGCTAAATGGTGGAGTGGAGAAGCTTTAGGGGTCGGTTCCTCCGTCAAAATGACCACTAGGCTAGAAAAAAAGGTCAGAGTCAACACTTTTGGAACCTGCCGGGAGGCGCACAGCTCCAGGAACCAGGCGGGGACTCGGAGCAGTATGATCTTGGGGACAGAGCTGTGAGCACACAGTGAGGACCTTCTGGTCAGTCTGGCAGGTCCCTGAAGGACCAGTTCAGGTGCAGCAACTAACCCCCTGTGGGGTCTAGTGAAGATTTAAAGAGACATGCACACTTTTCATTTTCCTCGTTATATCCAGCCATTTCAGGAAAACTGTCCAGAACAACAGGGCACTTGAAGGGCAAGCCTACAGCTAACGTCATCCTCAGAGGGGAAAGACGGAAAGCTCTGCCCTCAGATCAGGACCGAGACAAAGGTGCCATTTTCACTGCTGCTATTAGAAAAATTACCTCTGTGCACAAATGATATGCTCTTGTATGTAGAAAACCTGAAGAATCCACACACACAAGAATAAACAAATTCAGCAAAGTTGCAGGGTACAAAATCACACAAAAACTAGTTCTGCTTCTACACACTAACAATGAACAAAATGAAAAATTTTTAACGGATTTGCAACAGCATCGAGAAGAATAAAATACTGTACTTAGAAATAAACTTAACCAAGAAGGTGAAAACCTGTACACTGAAAACTGCAACACACTGCTGAAAGAAATTAAAGAAGACCTAAATAAGTACAAAAACATCCCAGGTTTATGGACTGCAGGACTTAATATTGTTAGGATGGCAATACTCCCAAAGCAATCTATATATTCAATCCCTGTCAAAACCCAGTGGTGTTTTTTGCAGAAACAGAAAAAGCTATTGTAAGTTTCACATGGAATTTTTAAGTTCCTGGAGGACTCACACCTCCTAATTCCAAAATTTATTAAAAGCTACAATAATGAAAACTGTGGTTCTGGCACACAAAAACAGACAAACGCTAACTGAATAGAACTGAGAGATCAAATATAAACCGACACAAGAACAATGAACTGAGTTTTGGCAAGACCACTCAACGGGGAAAGGAGAGTCTCTTCAACAAATGATGCTGGGAAAACGATGTCCACGTGCCAAAGAATGCAGGTGGGCCCTTACTTCCCACCATATACACGACCTAATGGATCAAACACCTACACGTAAGAGCTAAAACCCTCAAACTCTTAGAAGAAAACACAACCTCTGATGTGGTAACAGTTTCTTAAATATGACATCAAAGACAAAGCAACACAGGGGCACTTGGGTGGTTCAGTTGGTTAAGTGTCCAACTTAGGCTCAGGTCATGATCTCTCAGTCTGTGGGTTCGGGCCCCACGTCGGGCTCTGGGCTGACAGCCTGGAGCCTGCTTCAGATTCTATGTCTTCCTCTCTGCCCCTCCCTCACTCGCACTATTTTTTATTTTTATTTTTATTTTTTTAATGGTTTATTTTTGAGAGACAGAACAGAGGGTAAGTGGGGGAGGGAGAGAGAGAGAGAGGGAGACAAGAATCTGAAGCAGGCTCCGGGCTGTCAGCCCAGAGCCTGACGCAGGGCTGGAACTCATGAACCATGAGACCATGACCTGAGCCGAAGTCAGATTCTTAACCGACTGAGCCACCCAGGTGCCCTCTCTCTCTGTTTAAAATAATAAACATTTGGGGCCCCTGGGTGGCTCAGGTGGTTAAAGCGGCCGACTTTGGCTCAGGTCATGATCTCGCCGTTCATGAATTCCAGCTCCGCGCCAGGCTCTGGGCTCACAGCCTGGAGCCTGCTTCGGATTCTGTGTCTCCCTCTCTCTCTGTCCCTCTCCTGCTCACGCGCTGTCTGTCTCTCAAAAATAAATAAATGTTAAAAAAATAAAAATAAAACATTAAAAATTTACCAAAAAATTTTAAAATAGAAATACCACATGAGGGGTGCCTGGGTGGCTAAGTCGGTTAAGTGTCTGACTTCGGCTCAGGTCATGATCTCACGGTTTGTGGGTTTGAGCCCTGTGTCGGGTTCTGTGCTTCATGCTTGCTCAGAGCCCGGAGCCTGCTTCAGATTCTGTGTCTCCTTCTCTCTCTGACCCTCCCCGCTCACGCTCTGTCTCACTCTCTCTCTCAAAAATAAAAAAAATGTAAAAAAAAAAAAATACCACATGATCCAGTAATTCCACCACTGGGTATTTACCCAAAAAAGGAAACACTGATTTGAAAAGATATGGGCGTATATAAAACATTACTCAGTCGTAAAAAAGAAAGTCTTGCCATCTGTGACAACATAGACGGACCTAGAGGGCATTATGCTAAGTGAACTAAGAAAAATACCTTAATGTTTACCTGTATGTGGAACATAAAAAACAAAGCAGGAACAGACCTACGAATACAGAGAACTGATGATTGCAGGGGGTGGGGGGACGGGTGCAGGGCAGTGCGAAGTGCAGGTGTTCACTCTTGGAATGGGGAACCAGAAGCACAGCACAGAGCACAGTCGAAGGTGCTGTCACAGTGCTGCGTGGGGACACACGGAGCTACACTTGCAAAGCACACGGCACGACACACGGGGCTGCCGGGTCACTGTGCTGCACGCTGACACTAACACGGGGTCAGCTGTACTTACTTCAATTTAAAAAATAAGCAGGGGCTCCTGGGGGGCTCAGTTGGCTAAATCTGACTTCAGCTCAGGTCATGATCTCACGGTTCGTGGGTTTGAACCCCACGTCGGGCCCTGTGCTGACAGTGTGGAGCCTGCTTGGGATCCTCTCTCTCCCTCTCTCTCTGCCTCTTACCTACTTGCACGCTCTCTCTCTCAGAATAAATAAACTTAAAAAGAAAAAGTAAATAAAATACATTACAAAATTAAACGCACAGAAGAAAACAACGTTGGTGACGATGTGGAGAGATCAGACCCTCGGGCACTGTTGGTGGGCATGTACAATGGTACAGCTGCTGTGGAAAACCGTAAGGCAGTGCCTCAAAAAGTGAAACCTACAGCTACTGTGTGACCCAACACCTGTCCTTCGGGGTACACCCAGAGAACTGAAACAGGGACTCAAACAGATGCTCGTGGCTCAGTGTTCACAACATTATTCACAAAAGCCAAAAGGTAGAAACAATCCAAAACGACAGATTAACAGATCAACAAACTGTGTTCTATCCACACAACAGAATATCACATTCAGCCAAAGTTCTTTTCTTTTTTTTTTCTTTTAACGTTTATTTTGAGAGAGAGAGAGCGTGTGCACACAGGCAGCACACCCTGGAGCACACGCAAGCGGGGGAAGGGCAGGGAGGGAGAGAAACCCAACCAAACAGGCTCCATGTTCAGCACGGAGCCCGACTCGGGGCTCAAACTCACAACCGTGAGATCACAACCCGAGCCGAAATGAAATCGAAGTCAGACACTTAAATCCGAGGCTGACCGGGGAGACGCTCGCTCGTCCGCTGTGACGGAGGGCGGGGCTGGCCAAAAGGCAGGCGGGAGCTCCCTGAATGAGGCCGAGTCACAGCCACAGGCCTCCTGCCACTGTCACGTGCCACTGAGACTGGGTCCTAGCACCGAACTAGGAAAGGCCCCCCACTCACTTAGAAGCCACACTCGACGGGCTGGGGGGGGGGGTCAGGCTAACGAGCAGCAGAAGCCACGTGCAGAGCGAGGGCGGCCAGGAAGCTTGAGCCTCCATCCCCTGTCCCCACGACTCCCGCCCGGTGACCCTACCAGGCAGACGTGGTTTCGAGGCCACCCAGGGCTGCCCCCCAGACCCCGTGGACACGCGTCAGGACTGCCCTCCTTACTTCTTTTCTGGGTAAGGTTCAAAGGATTCATCTGAGGACTGGGTACTCCGCTTCTTGTCGTTTTCATCTTCGCTCAGGATGTCTCTAGGGAAGAAGAGAGAACCTTTAGCAAAGGCCTGGGGTGCACGACCGCTCCAATGATACTTCCTGTCTAAAAGCACCACCAAATCTCCGTACTCATGTTTTAGCTCTCCTGAAAAGGTCTAAAAAAACCTCAAATCCCCAAGTCTCTGATCACATCTCCTAACAGAAAGGGCAAGCCAGGGTCACTGAAGTCCAGCAAGCTGACAACCCCCCAGAAGCCACACCCGCTTCACACCAGGACCCTGAACTTGCAGAGTCTCTCTCTGGGGCCCCTACGCAGCACATGAAGGCCTCAAGGAGGTGGGCTCGTCAAGAAGCGGACTCTCTAGACTATGGGCCACCTACTCCCCCTAACTGTGAGTGCCCAGCCAGCTGTCAGGTCAGCTGTCAGCTTGTCCCCCTGCAAAGGTCACAAAGGCCAGAAACAGATCTGTACACCTGTAACCTTCACCCTACAGTGTAACTACCCAGTCTGCAGGGCAGAAAACAGAACCAAGACTGGCAGGGCCTGGCCTCCCCCACAGGCCGCGGCTCGTCTGCACGAGCAAGACTGGAGGCTGGCTGGTGGCCTCTAGGACAGCCTGCAACCACTCCTGGTCTCGGGGTGTTTCTAGCAAACCCACTTGGGTTCTTCCAGCACCTCATTCATCATCGACACCCCACTGGACTCATGCCAGAAGTGCTGTCCTTCTCCCTACTGAGACAAGGGGACATCTGCGTTCCAGCCACAGCTTACGTGGCAGCGTGGAAAGGGTGTGAAGGCCGGCTGGTGTGTGGCTGCCACCATGAGTGGCTCTCAGCTGACAAGCAGGCGGTGGCCCCAGGAGCGAACAGTTCCTGACAGTGGTGTGTCCTCCTTACAGAGCCTCTGCCCCAAGTCACAATCGCATCATGACAAAGGGACAGAGACCGACTTCTCTGTTTTAGTAATGTCTACGGCTGGCACAAAACCATGGCCTTGAAGGAGACAAGCCAGCAGCAGCAACGGAGCGACTGCAGGGCTCTAACTTCCACACCACCCTGGTTGTGCTCCCCTTACAGGTGTGTCAGGTCTGGGAGGCCCTGTGGACCCAGGAGGCCCCTGTCCGGAGCAAGAAGCCTGGAGGCACCCTCGGCCATTCCTCTCCTTCCAACTGAGAGAGGGACAGGGTCCTGGCCCGGACACAGGCAGGGAGCCCATAGGTTGGCGGAGTTTGATTTTCCAAGGAGGAATTTTAGGCTATTTAAACCCACTCTTCTCTCACCCCTCAGAAAGGTCACTGAACTCGTCTTTTACCCGATCATCCGAGGTTGAAGACGGAACCTGCTTCTCACCCAACCGCCCTGAGAAACAAAGAACAAGGCTCCCATTACCAACCCAGAGGACAGGCAGTGCTCCCCAGCAAGGAGGCGTGTGCTCATCTGACAACAGAGCCTTCCTCGCAGGAAGCCTGGGGTCCTCCGGCCTTAAATCCCACCCACCTCCCAGTCCCGTCCCCCAAGAGGTCCCTGCATAGCCCGACAGGCCACCCCCATGTCTAGCGCAGGCACGTGCAGCACCAGGCATCAGACACCCGAGCTCACGGTCCACGTCAGCAAGCCCAACCCTTCCCAGAGGTTCAGATCCAGCTGTGGCAGGCAGGGACGACTCATACTTTGTGCGTATTCCAAGACATTAAAAAAAATCATCATTATCAGTGTACTGCATGCACACAGTTGAAAAAGCCAAGCAGTTCTGGGGCGCCTGCGTGGCTCAGTCGGTTGAACGTCTGACTCTCGATTTCGGCTCACGTCATGATCCCAGGGTCAAGGGACGGAGCCCTGGGTCAGGCTGTGCACTGAGCATGCAGCTTACTCAAGACTCTCTCTCTTCTCTCCTCTTCTCTCTCTCTCTCTCTCTCTCTCTCTCTCCCCCCCCCTCCCCAGCTCATGTACTATCTCTAAAAATAAAATAAAAATAAATAAAAGACCCAGCAGTTCTAAAAACTCTCTGACACAATCCCCTTCTCCTCTCCCAGCATCTGTGTGCACCCCTCCCCCCTGCCCCGGACCATCTGGGCAGCTACACTTTATTTAAAGTGCCACCAAGAGCTGGGACACAGGAGCCGCCGAGCCACCACACAGACGGCTGCTCACACAGAGGAAAGCTGGAGGGGGAAGCCAACTCAGCCAACCGAATGCAAAGTCCGTGAACAGCTGCACCCAAAGCACACGCTGTGGGACTGGGTCCCCGACAAGGGCCCTGTGTTTCCTCTCGGCCAGTTGGCAGAGGAGCCTATCCACACAAGTCCCACTGGGATGTCACCAGGACGCTGGCTGAGACCCAGGGAATGACCTGCAGCTGGCCCAAAAGAGCCTCAGAGGCACCAGCTGCCATCCCCCCACCATGTCCCACAACAAGGACCCCATTCTTCCCTCTCCTCTGGCCCCCTGGCCCCAAGCAGGCTTCGAACGGAAGACCAGATGGCAGATGGGCACGCCTTCACAAAAACCGCTGGAATAGGGTCCTCAGGCCCTCCCTGTCGTCACATGCCCACGAGGAGCTGCTCAGGTCGGCCCCTCATCACTCCCCCAGACCCTCTGCGCACAGCACCATGCCCACTGCCCACAACAAGACAGACATCCACTCCCCACTGAGGGCCCTGCCTGGCTCAAGACTAGGAATCCTGATCCAATAGCCCAGAGGAGCTCCTACCTGGGGCCCCACTTGGGGGAAAGCTGGGCTGAGGAGGGGGGCACGGCCCAGGCCCTACAGGGCTGACATCTGAAGGAGGCTGGGCCATATCCACGCTGGGCAGTGTCTCGGTCTCGGCTGGAGCTGTGGTCGCTCTGCCCTGGGAGCTCTGAGGAGCAGCCCCAGTAGGGTTGGACCCCCGATGCTGGGTGAGCCACGGGGCCATGTCCTTGTCCCATGTCCACTTGACTGCCAACGCGCTGTCCAGCAAGAGGGCCCCGCAGCTGGAGTCGGCGTCCATGGTATAGTCATGGCCTTGGTCACAGCCCCACACGGCTTGGATAACACCGCAGTACTCTGAGGACAGCGTCGTCTGGAGGCTAGGCAGGGCCCCGCAGCTGGCCGCGTGTCCATGCACCCAGGCCACCAAGTCGCGCAGGCCCTGGGGGCTCGAAGTGATCAGGTCCACTGAGGAAAGGCACAGAGACGCCACACCCATGGCCGGTCAGCACCCAGCCCAGCTCAAGCCCACCCACACACCCGCACACTGAGGGCACACTCACCCAGACACGCTCCCTCCTCTGCCCCCGGTGGGGGCTGGGCACCAACCCTGCAAAGCATCAGCACGGCCGTGAGTGGGGCTAGCCGCGAACAAGATGCAGGTTCACCAGACCCCTTTCACAGGCCCCCTCGCACACATGCAGCCTGACCTTGTACTTCCAGAGGCTGTCCCTTACACCCAGAGCCCTTTGTGGCCCACACCGCCCCCGAGCACGTCTGTCCGTCTCCCTCACACCAGTCACACTGGTGGTCACACATGTCAGCCGCTCTAAGCATGGTCATCTCCCCACTGCAGAGGCTCCCCCGGCCCCCCCGTGCCTAGATCGGCCCCAGCACGCAGGGTGCGTGGCCCCTGATGCCCACCAAATGAACGGAGGAGGGAGTGCCTACTTGGCGCAAGTCTTCCGGTGGCCCGCGGGGGAGACGTTGACTCTCTGCAGGAAGGACCTGAGGAGGCCGTGGCACTGGTAGAACTGGGCGTGGCAGTTCTTGCAGACAAACTGGGACAGAGCTGGGTCCTGGTGGACAGCCACCCCCAGCAGATGCTGGAAGTCCCTGACGAAAACACGCTCCCCTGGGGGTGGTCTGTCTGCGCTCTCCCCCGGGGCCCTGCCAGAAATGCTGCGGAGACTCCGTGAGGAGAACTTCCCATGGCAGAGGCGACAGTGCCCCATGGCAAGAGCCCGGCCTGTTCCTGGGCAAGCGCAGAAGACATTAAGTGAGCTGGTAAGGCTGCTCGCTGCACGGGGCAGGAAGACACACGCTCCCAGGAAGCGAGCGCACGACCCTCGGGGAGGTGAGGCCCATGCTCCGCCAGCCTCCCAGTCCTCGAGTGGAGAAGAACCGTCCGAGGCACCTCCCCAGACCGGTCCCTTAAACACAAGCCCCCGACTGAGCCAAAGGCAGGGCTCTGGCTCCGGGCTCCCAGCTGAACGCACAGCCTTTCGGGAGATCTGGTCAATGGAGGACCTTCTGGTCCAGAAAAACTTCCAGATAATTCTAGTGCTTCTACAACAAGGCCAGTTACTCTAATAATAAAACCAGGCAAGGACAGCACAAGAAAAGAAAATTACAGGCCAATGTCCCTGATGAACACAGCTGCAAAAATCTTCAACAAAACATTAGCAAACCAAATGCAACAATACGTTAAAGGCTCATACGACATGGTCCAGTGGGATTTATGCCAGGAGCGCAAGGACAGTCCGACATCCACAAACCAATCAACAAGACACAATTACAAGATGAAGGATTAAAATCACGAGCATCTCGATAGACGCAGAAAAAGTTTCTAACAAAATTCAACGCCCATTCACGATGAAAACTCTGAACAAATTTGGTGTAGAGGGAATGTACCTCAACATAATAAAGGCCACAGATAACAAACCCATGGTTAAGTCGTACTCACAGGTGAAAAGCTGAAAGCTTTCCTCTCAGATTAGGAACAAGATAAGGATGCTCGCTCTCACCATTTTTATTCAACAGAGTGCCAGAAGTCCTAGCCAGAGCAATTAAGAAAAGAAATAGGAAATATCCAAATAAGAAAAAAAGAAGTAAAAAACTGTCTCTGTTTGCAAATACTATGGTATTATATATTGAAAACCCTAAAGATTCCACCAAAAAGACTCTAAGAATAAACAAACTCAATAAAGTTGCAGGATACAAAATCAATAATCAACTATCAGAAAAACAAATTAAGAAAAGTCTCATTTACAACTGCATCAAAAAGAATAAAATACCTAAGAATGAATTTAACCAAGAAGGTGAAAAACCTTACACTGAAAACTAGAAGATGCTGACGAAAGAAACCGAAGACACAAGTAGATGAGTATTCCGTGCTCGTGGATTAGAAGGCTACCGTTAAAACTACCCAAAGCCATCTACACACTCACTCAATGCAATCCTGATCAAAATTCCAGTGACATTTTCCCCAGAAACACAACAATCTTAAAATGTATATGAAACCACAAAGACGCCAAATAGCCAAGTAATCTTGAGAAAAAAGAACAACACTGGAACCACACTTCTTGATTTCAAATTGTATCAGAACCACAGTAATCAAAACAGTACAAAACCAGCATAAAAACAGACACACAGACCGAGAGAATAGAAAAGACAAACCCAGACGTATGTGTGGTCAATTAATTTACAACAAAGGAGTCAAGAACACACAACGGGTTAAGCGTCGACCTCAGCTCAGGTCATGATCTCACATTGGTGGGTTCGAGCCCCACGCAGGGCTCTGTGCTGACCGCTCGGAGCCTAGAGCTGCTCCGGATTCTGCGTCTGCCCCTCTCTCTGCCCCTCCCCCGTTGCACTGGCTGCCTCTCTGTCTCTGTCTCTGTCTCTGTCTCTCTCTCTCAAAAAACTAATTATTTTTTCTAAAAAGACATATCGGGGCGTCTGGGTGGCTCAGTCGGTTAAGCGTGGACTCCCGAGCTCAGCTCAGGTCATGATCTCACGGTTTCGGCTCTGCGCTGATGATGTGAAGCCTGTTTGGGGCTCTCTCTCTCCTCTCTCTCCTCTCTCTCTCCTCCCCTGCTTGTGCCCTCTCCCTCCCCCCCCCCCCCGCAAATAAAGGAACTTAAAAAAACACATAAAATTTTTTTTACTAAATGCCTCCACGGCTACAGAACTTCAAATAAGAAGCTAGAAACTTCCTTCCTCCTCAAACCCTGCTCCTGATCTACCCTCGCGCCTCCTGTCAGCGCAGCGCACACGATGCCACCCGCCTCCCTGCCCCCCGGGGGGATTCAATGAGCGAGGACACAACCCGTCACACGAAGGCGACGGGCAGGCTCACGCAGACAGCGCCCGCCAGGCGAGGGCCTCTCGCGCTTGACTCAGTTCTGTTTTAGGGAAGAGGAAACCAGCTCAGAGAGGTTAAGCATCTACCTCAAGGCTACAGAGCACACGGCAAAACCGGGACCGAAACCCCGGCCGGCCGGACCGCGGAACGGGAGCAGTAATCACTCAGTGAGCTAAGCGCGGGCGCGGGAGGGCCAGCGGCCTCGCGGAACGTCCCGCGAGCAGGCTGCCGCGGACGCCAAGCACAGGCCGCTCTGGCCCCTTCGCTGCGCGGGGGCCTGGTCGGCGGAGCGGCCCAGGGACGCCGAGGGGGAGAAGACGCCCGAGGGGACGTGGTCGCCGGGGAGACGCCGCGGCCACGGGAACCCCCGGCTCCGCCCGCCCGCCCGCGACTCGCCCCCGTGCGCCCGGCCGGACCCACCTGCCTCGTCGGCGCCGTCCTCGCCCGCGTCCCCGCGAGCCCGCGCCAGGCCCCAGCCCAGCCGAGCGGCCACCAGAGCCGCAGCCTCGTCCACGCTCGGCCCGCTGCGGGCCGGGCGGCCACGGGTCCGGCCGCTGCCACAGCCGCCGCCGCCGCCGCCAGCGCCCCCGCGCTGCCCCGCCGTCCCAGGCGACAGGAAGCGACCGAGCCGGTCCCGCTTCATGGCGGCGGCCGCGGCTACAGCCCGGCCCGGGCGCTCCGCCCAGCTTCGTCCCGCTGGGCACGGGTCGGCTCGGCTCGGCTCGGCTCGGCCCCGCTCGGCTCCACTCGACCCTATTCGACCCAGCTCGGCTCCACTCGGCTCAGCTCGGCCCCGCTCCGTTGGTTGGGCCCGGCCGCTAGGCCGGGGCGCGTCCCGCTCTGCCCAGAGCCTCGCGTCAGCTCAGCTGGACTGTGCTCGCTCGTTTCCGCACGACTCCGCCGTTCGGCGCCGTTCGGCGCCGTTCGGCTCCCTGGAAACGGGGCGGGGCGGAGCAAGAGGGGTGGGCGGGGCAAGAGAGAGGGGCGGGGCGCGAGGGGAAAGACGGGCAAGGGGGCAGGGGCGCACTGAAGGGAGCGAGGGGCGACGCGGCAAGGCCCAGGCGTTTGGCACGTCACAAACGTGGAATGTGGGTGCCGACTGTTGCACTTACGCGCTCGCAGCTACTTCGTGAGGCTACTTGAGACTGCCGCCGTCCCCTTTCAGGAACGGGAGCTCGGGGCGAGGCGCGCTAGGGCTGGGGCCGCCGGAAGTGCTGCCGCGCTACCCCGCCCCTTCCGGCGGTCCGGTGCTCGGGCGGTGCCGGCTCCCCTGCAGACTGCGTTCCGGGCTCTGGGCCGCCTGTCCCGCCCTCGGCCACCGCCGCCGCAGCTACAGCCTCCCCTGCCCGGCGCCATGGCCGCTGCGGCTGGGGACGGCGCAGCGAAGCCGCTGCAGTGCGCCATGAAGCTGGCCAACGGGGCCATCGAGCTGGATACCGGCAACCGGCCCCGGGTGAGGCGACCCAAAACGAGGCGGGGGCGATCGTCGCGGCGGCTCCGGGCGCCCCCGACTTGCAGCCTGCCCGGTGGGCGTGAGCGAGGGCGGGGCCCGGGGGTGGGCGCCGTCCAGGACCCCTCCGGCGGTTCCCGGGGCGCCGGGCTCGGGTGTCTTGCCTGTGACCTTGGACAGCTCCCAGCCCTTTCCTGATGTGTTTTCTCGACGTCGCAGAGTAGGAATTGGAACCAAGATTTTATCTATAAAGGGTGTTCAGGAGGGTCTTTGAAGCAGCCCTCCAAAATATATTTGGCAAGAAATTCCACGTGTAATGTGTATTTTTCTGGGAAGACATTGTAGATTTAATCAGATTCCCCGAAGGGTCGGAATCCTGAAAAGGCTCATTCGTGATGCGTCTTTCCAGCGGCCTTCAGAGCTTGTTTGGAAGGAAATGCGTGCAGGGTAGTATGGCTTGTTACTGAGAATGGGTGTTAGTCCAAAAGGAGGCAGCCAGGTGGAAAAGCAGGCTGAGCCACACTGGACTGTCCAAGGAGGGGGGAAGCTGCCTACGCCCAGGAAAAACATCCTGGTCCCTCAATCTGCTGCTTTCCCTCAAGTCAGAAATCCTATCTGGGATCCATTTTATCCTGAGGTGTAGATTTAAAGATGGTTAATTTGGGAACTGGGATGCAAAAAACATCATGTGGTGGTTCCAAATGCCTTGTGCCCTGAACATGATCACACCCTTGAACCTGGCAATATTCTAGTGTCGTAGATTGCTGTGTGCCCAAGAAGTACTTGTTCTGGGCTTCAGGAAGGGGATTTCCTAGAACTTAAGCCAGAAAGTGATTTTCTAAAGATTAGCAACATCACTCCCTCATTTACCTCCCAGGATTTTTTTTTTTTTTAAGCCACTGAATAAATAGGCCCTGAGTTGCACAGGAAGGAAACTTGTTGCACAGAGTGAAAAATGACAGCAACTGCTGTCAGCTACTTCGCCTGGCCCACTGACAGAGAATCTCTTTCCTTCCTGTGCTGGAGAGAAAGGCAGAGGAGGGATGGGTGCCCAGCTGGGCATTTTTTCCCTTCAAGTCTAGAGGAGAGGGATACTCTCAGTCCAGATACAGTGCAGAACATCACTGATTAGACCCGGAGGGATAACCAGCTAGCTGCCTCAGGTTAGACGCCTCAGGCAAATCTCAAGAGACAAGCACCACTGTTTCTGTTTCCCACGAGGGCATGAGACAGGCATGACAAATTGTTTGCCACTACTGGCCTGACCCATGCCATTTCTCTTCCCCGGGCACAGGAGGCATATACAGAATACCTGAAGAGCATCCACTATATCTCCCAGGTGCTGCTGGAAGACGTGGAAACCACCAAAGGTACAGATCTCAGCCTCACTGCTTCCCCCATGCTGAACAAATGATGGACCTTAGACCTCGGTGGGTCTTGGGCCTGGGGTTGTCCTGTGTCGTCCATTCGCAGGAGGTAAATGGGTGAGCACTCGGCAAGCATGAGCTGTCACAGTGTGATGTGGGAGCAGGCAGGAACGGGTGTTGTAAGAGGACGTAAATGGAGACTGGACATTGAACCCTAGCTCGGAAGGAGTGAGCTGCATAAAGGTCAGGGCCTGGGGTCAACACCCCCAGCAGACGCTGAGATGAGCGTGGGGGCTGAGTACAGGGAAGGGTAGGTACAGTTGGCGCAGGCATGGCCTTGCGTAGAGCTGCATTGTTCTGGTGTACGAAAGCTTGTAGAGGTTTTGTGGGAGAGGGGCCAGCATGGCAGCAAAGCCTCTGGGAGGCCCCCCACAGTGAGGACAGTGGTGGTGGGACCACTTGGAGATGGAAGGAGTAAAGGGCTTGGGGATGTTCTTTAAAGGTGGACCTCACAGATTTGCTGGGTGAGTCACTGGTTGGTGGGGCAGGGGGTGGAGACAGTGAGCCCCTGGAGGGGAACAGTGAGCTGCTGGAGGGCAACAATGGGGTACAGGGGGTGGTATGGGGGTGGGCGGGAGCAGACTTGCGTGGGCAGAATCGAGAGTTCCATCATGAGCACATTCTGTTTGAGGCGCTGAGCACCCTGACTGGTACAGGAGCACAGTGGTTAGGGAGAGGTAGAGGTCACCAGAGTCAGAGCTGCCCCAGAGAGCCAGTGAGCTTAGCGGAGCTCTGGGCATTCCCAAGATTGAAGACTGGGGAGAAGGCACAGTGGTGCAGCCAGGGGGATGTTCCGGAAGAGAGAGACCCTGAGAGGTCGAGGAGTCCTCAGAGAAGGGCTTGACGTGAGGGCATGAGTGGGGGCAGTCTCAGTGGGAATCAGGTGGCAAAACAGAAGGTGCCAAGGGACAGTCTCTAAAGGGAGCAGTAAGTGGCCCAGAAACTAAGGCTGGGGGGCATCCAGGGAAGAGTTTTGGGTGGAGTTCCTGCAGCATGCACCTGCTGACACGAGTGATCCCCAGAAGAGAGAATGCAGGACAGACCCCAGGGATGAGGTCAAGCACAGCCAGGGGCAGGAGGTAGGCAATAAAGTTTTCTCTCTGAAATGGTCCGCGGCCACTACAAGGCCCACCCTGAGGAGGGGCTGTAAGTACAAGTAAAGGCCTTGGTGAGAAAAGGCTGGGTTAGGTAGGGAGAGGGCTCTGCTGGTCCAGCTAGATGACAGGACAGTCAGATGCTGGGCCAGCCAAGCTCGGAGCCCACACAGCGTCAGGAGGTAAACCCAGGGCAGACGATCAGAAATGAGGCGGAGATAGGATCACCTAGAGGTCAGAGATGAGGAGGGGATGGCGACCCTGGAGGGAGATGAGGTAGGGATGAATTTGTGCTTGTTTTCATCTCAGCAAGAATCTATTTAATAATAAAGGTGACAGTGACCAGCTTTCTTGTCTCTTGATCCCCAGAAAGTGGGGACCCTGTGGCCCCGGACACCTCAAAGATGCTGAAGCTGGCTGAGCAGTGTCTGGAGAGGGCCCAGTCAACAGCTGCCAAGCTTGGTGGGTCTCCAGCTCCTGGGGCATCGCCTCCCCCACGTCTGCATCTCCGGGGAACGCTGGACTCCATGCTGACCCTTGCTTATGTCCGTCTTGCAGGGAAAACATGCCTGAAGCCAGCCATGCCTGTGGCTGCTCCTGGCCCCTCAGGTGCCAGCCGACATCGGCGGGTGTACTCAGACGAAGGGGGGAAACTTTCTCCATTTCTGCCACCCGAGATCTTCCAGAAGCTTCAGGTGGTAGAGTCACAAAGTTCTAAGAAGTAAGCTGGGCAAAATGGAAGGTGGGCTGAGCCTGGGTTTGAAGTCCAGGCAAAGTGAGCTAACCACAGTGAATTTAGTCAAAATGGGTCCTAGAGTGGAATTACCCTTGTGCTCGACAAAAACAAATGCACATCTGCTTCGGACTAAAGCATCTTTGATGTGCACAGATGACACACATTGAGAGATAACCAAGCACAAAAAGAAACCAGAAACTCACAGAGTAACAGCTGAAACTGACCTGCAGAGTATTCCGAGGGACTTAGACACACATCACAAAACAATCATGCTGTCCTTGTTTACGAAAGTAAGAAGCAAGTTTGAAAATAGCTGCAGGGAACAAAAAACCATAAAATATAATCCAACAAATAAAGAACCAAGTAGAAAGAAAACAAAAAATATAATACCAAAATTGTTTTGAAAAACTAATTGGAAAGAATAACAAATTATATCCTCCAGTGAAAATACACACGTGCACACAGACACGCGTGGTCAATTTTATACCCACAGAGCAGACGTAGTTGAAGAAAGAATGAGTGAATTGGTTGAAAGATCAGAAGATGCCCAGAATGACTCTCACAGGTGGAGGAAAGAAAAGACAAAATCTGAGAGAGAGGTAGAAGACCTAACACAAGATTATCGGAGTTCCAGAAAAAGAGAAGAAAGAAAGGCGTTATTTGAAGAGAGAACAGTATATACGTTTCCGGAACTGATAAAACTCACTAAGACACAGACAGAACCCCCAGGAGGATAGACAAGCCTGGGTCCTCCTGGCCCTGCTGCTGCCAGGCCGAGAGGGCCACTGCTACTCAGGAGCCGCCAGGCCCCTCATTTCTGCATGTGCAGGCGTGCGGCGGGGCCGAGCACAGGACTTCCATCCCAGGACACAGTTTCCCTCCTGAGTTGGCGTCCTCACAGCTTACCCTCTCCTACCGTGAAAGCATGAAGACACGTGACACCAGCAGTTTGGGTGGGAGCGTGGGGGGTGGCTCTCGACAGGTATTTCTAATAAGTAGACATGGGTCTCTCTTTCACCGGCGGCAGACTCGTTGGGCTGTTTGGTTCACGTGATGCCTCTAAAAAGTTCCGTGTTTTTGCCAAATGTGCAGAACCGATGTGCAAAAAGCACAGTGTGCAGGCCTCAGGAGGCCTGGAGGCTGCAGGCCCAGGTTTCAGGAGGACAGGGGTCTCCAGCCCACCCCAGACCTCCTCCTTCCTTTCCGTTTCCTGCCTGCCCCCATCACTGCCTCCTCCCCTTCTGGTCTCAGAGCACAGTCAGGGAGCGCCCTTAGGTCACAGAACATTCCAGGGCTTCCAGGGCCCCAGACAGCAGCTTGTCTCCATTTGCAGGGAGCTGACACCTCTGGAGGAAGCCTCTCTGCAGAATCAGAAGCTGAAGGCCGCCTATGAGGCCCGGATGGCCCGACTGGACCCCAGCCAGGCCATGCAGAAGACATCCCTGGTGAGCGGCTCCCAGGGAGGATCTGGGTTGGTGGTGGAAGAGTATGAATAGGCCTTATTTTCTCCTTCCCTTCCTAGACCCTGTCCCTGCAGCGGCAGGTGATGGAGAACCTTGTGATTGCCAAAGCCCGGGAGGAGACCGTATCCTTTCCGTCCATCCCTGGTGTCCTGAGCTGAGGAAGAAGGGGGTGAGGTGGGAAGTAAAGGTGCCAGGGACAGAGTGTGGGACAGAACTCTTCCAGCCTCGGAGAGACCTGCCCTTGAGGGATGGCTCCTGCCCTCCCGGGCCTTTACACAGGCCTTCTGTCCCTCTCAGCACCCATGGGCTCCTCCCCATCCTCCAGGTCAGCTAGGGCTTGCTTCCTTCCCTGAGCGAGCACCAGTTGTGAGGTCCTGCTGCCTCCTCTGCCTGCCCCTGTCCCGCCTGACCGTACCTCCCGGACGACCGGGTCCTCAGGACAGACACAGCCTTGACCCCGCTGACCCAGCTGCAGAGGAAGATGGAGGAGCGCCGGCTGCGGCTCCAGGAAGCGGCCGACAGGTGCGTCTCCTCCTGTAGGTCTCAGGGCAGCCAAGAGGACTGGTGGGGACCCCCTGACCTGCCTGCCTGGCCCTGAGGCCCCCAGCCTCATCTGTCTCCCCAGGAGGTTCTGCAGTCAGGTCGCCCTGACCCCAGAGGAGCGGGAGCAGCGGGCCCTCTATGCCGCCATCCTCGAGTATGAGCAAGACCACGTGAGTCCCGGCAGCCGGGCCGCAGGGGTGGGGTTGTCACAGGGTGCTATTCTGGGGGCGGGGTGGGGGTCCCGAGGCCTGTTGGCGTTGGGTCTTCCCTACGCCCCAGGGAGGATGTGGACAGTGTGGTGCTAGCCTGGGGTGCAGCCCTAGCAGGGAAGGATGTGGGGACCCCGCCATGCTCTCCAGAGACTCCTGCCCTGCAGGACTGGCCAAAGCACTGGAGAGCCCAGCTCAAGAAGAGCCCAGGGGACCTGTCGCTAGTGACCAGCCTGGTCTCCCACCTGCTCAGGTACGAGGGCCTCTACCCTCCTACCCCCTGGTTGGCCCTGACAGTAGCCGAAAGGATCAGAAAGGAAAGGGATGAAGGGGGAGGTCGGGGGTGGCTGTACGTGCCGCACTCAGGCTCCCTCGGAGGGGCTGCGGTTGCAGATGTCCCATCCAGCTGCCCTCATGGTCTTTTAGCAGCCACCTTCTACCATCTCAGAGGGGCAGGTCAGACTTTATGTGCCACATTCGCTGTCAAGGAAACAATTCAAGGCTCGCTCCTCTGAAACGTGTCCAGCGGGGCCGTCTTGTCGGCGGGTAGACTTCGGGCGAGGGCCGGCCTCGGCGCCGCAGCCCCACACCCCCTCCTCCTGCGCAGCGTTCCCGACCACCCCATCTCGCAGCTCCTGAAGAAGCTCCAGTGTGCCGTGTACCGGGCGCTCTACCCCGTCGTGAGCAGGGGCGCCGTGGGCACCGCTTCCGCCCCCGGCGGCTGCTCCTTGTCCCCGGACGCCGACGGGCTGCGGGCTCCTGGGAGCCGGCGGCTCCGGCCCTCTCAGAGTCTCTACTGTGTGCTCTCCCCCGCGGAGCCCGGCCCAGCCCCTCGGCCTGCGGACGGCAGCCACGCCAGCACCCCCACTCCCCCAGCGCACCCCGGCCCCCCAGAGGGAGGGCCAGACGGCAGCCCTGGCGGGCCCCCCTCACCCCTGGCACACACCGTGATGGGCGCACAGAGCAAACACAGCTCCTTCGAAGACCTCGAACACTTCCTGGCCACTTCTGAGGGGTGGGGCCGGGGGCGAGGGAGGCCGCCCGAGCTCCAGGCCTCCGGCATGAAGACCGAGCCATTGTCGGAGCAGCTGAAGAGCACCGTGAAGGACATACACAACGCCATCGGTGAGGGCACGCCATCGGTGAGGGTGAGGGCCGGTGCGCCCGCGGCACGGGTGTGTGGGAGAGGGAGCTGCTCGGGCTTCGCAGCCTGTACCTGGCACAGAGCTGTTCACAGGCCGAGGATAGGCCCCGGGAAGGACAGGCCTTCCTCTGGATGGTGGCCGGCCAGGCTTGATCCGCAGAGCCCTCTCTTGTCTGCCCGTCTCTGGGGCAGATCCTCCTTCAGTGGCCAGGAATGCACCCTGATCTGAGAGCAGCTGGCGGGCTGTGGGCCCGAGGTCTCCCCAGTCCCGGGTCGTCTTCTCACTGGGCTGCATGTACAAAGGCAGCCGGCTTCATTCCAGCCTTCTGTTTGGGGAAGGGTCTACTGTCAGAGCCTCTGGCTGCCAGGTGGTCCTGGCTGGCCCGCAGGGCTGGACCCCGGTCATTCCAAACCACTGGGTGTGTGCAGCCTGGTGGTAACAACAGGCTCGTCTCTTCAGCCGTTTCCATTTTTGAGAATAGCGTGTGGATTCCCTAAGGGTTGGGGCCTGGGGTGGCTGGTGACTTCCAAGGAGGAAGGCTTTCCGGCTTTTCTAAGAATCAGTGAGGGAGGCCCAACAGGGCCCAAGCTCTATGAGGGACGCTGGACGGGTTTCCCATCTCCCTGGGCCTCAGGTCTTGCCTTTAAATGTGCTGCTCAAGTTCCTGCAGGTTCCCGCAGTTTGGGGTGCAAACCCCTTCAGAAGGAGGCTGTCCTTTGCTTTTCTCAGTCTGTCTTCTTAGTTCCTCAGGGGAGCTGGGCATGAGTCTGTGAACTCCTAAGTGCTCTGACCCCAGGCCCCATGGACACAGAAGTGGGGAGCCTGAGGGGAGTGGAGGGAGGTTCAGCCAGAGCACTGTGGCTCTGCCCACACTGAGGCTGGCTCTAGGAGGGGGAGGGGGTGACAGGTGTGGGGCGCACCTGGGCACCCCAGGCTGGCCGGAGATGACCTCCAGGGGCTGCCAGCCCAGGGCCAGAGGGTCTGGCTGTCCCCACAGTGCCATTGTGCCGGCTCTGCTCCTGGCAGACAGGCTGCTTTCGCTGACTCTCCTGGCTTTCGAAGGCCTGAACGTGGCCGCCTCCAAGGACCGGTGCCTGGCCTGCATCGAGGAGCCCTTCTTCTCCCCACTCTGGCCCCTGCTGCTGGCACTCTACAGGTACAGTCCCGGCTCCCGTCCCCCACAGGGGCCTTCCCCGCACACTGGTCCCGGAGGCACACTTTTGACCATGCTTCCAGCTGCTGCTTTACTCGAAGGCCGTCCTCAGATGTTTCTGCTTTGCAAAAGCGCTGTGACTCGGGGCAGGGCGAGCTTTCCCTAGCCCTGCTTTCTGCTCGCACAGCAGAGTCCCCTGGGCAACTGAGCCTGGCCTCTCTCTGCCCAGGAGCGTGCACCGCCTCCGGGAGGCCGCCCTGAGCCGCAGCATGGAGCTGTACCGGAACGCGCCCCCCGCAGCCATCGGCATCCCCGCGAAGCTCCTCCCCCGGGATCTGGAGGCCGCGGGCACCTACCCCTACTGTGCTGCGGCCCAGGAGCTGGGGCTGCTGGTCCTAGAGAGCTGCCCGCAGAAGAAGCTGGAGTGCGTCGGTGAGGGGCTGCACTTTGGGAGGACAGAAGGGAGAGGGTGGTAGGGTGAGGTCCCTTCCCAGAGGGTGACCTGGGGTCTCCATCTGTCTCGGAAGCGCAGACCTGCTTCCGGTCAAAGGGGGGTGTGTCTCACAGGACAGACGCCGCCGTGTGAGAGCAATGTCTTCCGGAGGGAGCCCAGTGCTGCCTAGCGTCCCATGTGACGGGTGGGGCCAGTGCCAGGGGCTTGTGCTGGGACAGGCGCCCCTCAGCCCTCTCCTGAAGCCTCACGTTTGTGCCTCAGTGCGGGTCCTGCGGGTCATCTGTGCTTGTGCCGAGGAGTACTACCGCGCCCAGGAGGCCGCATCTGAGGCCAGACCCCAGCTTGGTGCCGCAGCCATGTGAGTCCCAAAAGCCCACAGCCTGGGGTGGGCACTGAGCAAGTGAGGGGCTGCCTGCAGAGTCCTGGGGGAAGAGAGAACCCGCCCACCCTGCCCCAGGGGCCGGTCTCCCACTGAAGACACCTGCCATTTGAACCTGGCGGGTTGGCTGTAGCACCTACCTACACGCGGGGGCCTGGACGTGTCGGGCAGGCAGAAGTCAGAGCTGAGCGTGAGATCAGCAGGGAGGGGCTGCACCTGAGGAGAGGGAGACTGACGCCCATTCCCACCAACCCCAGGGCCAGGAGACAAGACCTCAGCCACAGGGTGGGGGTGGGGGAGCCCCCCTTCACCGGTTAACCACACGACTGCTGCATAAGCAGCTGTGGGTGAAACAGTGCTAGGACTGAAAGTGCTGCTGAGTCCAGGCCACAGCCCCGTGTTTCCTCTCTCTCGTGCGTCTGAGGAGCCAGTGAGGACTGTGTTGTAGTTTGTCTGCGTCCCCGCGGGGTGTGGCACCCAGGGCGGTGGGGGCGGGGCCTCAAAGCAGAGCTTAAGGAGTGAGGCCTTCCTGGTTGGTGGTCACACTCAAGTCACAGTTTGCTCTCATGCTCTTCCCGGAGACTGCCTCCTGCGGGCCAGGGTGTTGCGTGTCCCTCAGGGCCTCCCTTGGCACCATTCCAGCTCCCTTCGATGCCTCTCCGGAGGGTCACAGGTGCCTGACTCCAATCCCAGGCTTAGTAAGCAGGCCGCCTGGGACCTGCGCCATCCCCTCCATTAGCCTGTTCCCCGGGCGTGGGCAGGCTCGCAGGGCAAGCTTGTGAGGTTGAGGCTACGCCACACCTTCCACTGTAGGGGCCTCTGCGGATCCAGCCACGGGCTCTGCAGCACAGGGTCCCCATTCAGGGACAGGCTGGCCGCCCGTAGTGGCTGCCAGTGCCGCTGACCTGGGTCTACTCCCAACTCCCCCACGCAGGCGGGCAGGAGGGGCGCAGGGAGAGCCCCCGGCAAGCCCAGGATGACTCCCGAGGCCGAGCTGGGGGCTGCAGGGTTATGGGGATTGAGCAGCCGTACTGGCCCCCGGAGCCTCCCGGCCAGCCGTGCCTCTACCCAACAGCGGTGCCGACGATCTGCTGCCCATCTTGTCCTTTGTGGTGCTGAGAAGCGGTCTCCCCCAGCTGGTGTCAGAATGCGCGGCCCTGGAGGAGTTCATCCATGAGGGGTAGGAGCCCCCAGCTGGAGTCAGGCCAGCATGGGGCACTGGGCACGTGCTCCCAGTTTGGGGGTCCACCTGTACCTCTGGCCCGTGGTTGCCTCTCCAGCTCCTTCCTGCCACCCGTTGCTCAGCACACCGCGTAGACAGGACCTGGGGGGCTGTCCTTTGAGCACATCTATCCTCAAGCCCAGCCTCCCTGACAGACCCCTGTGGGACCTTCATGTCCAGGTCCTGCCCCATGAGGGCAGACACCCCTTCCAAAGTGCTGGGGGCCCCCTTGCATCCCCTGCAGGTGACAGGTGCTGCCCATGCCTACCTCTACACAGGTACCTGATTGGAGAGGAGGGTTACTGCCTGACGTCACTACAGAGTGCCCTGAGCTACGTGGAGCTGCTTCCCCGGGGGGCCCTGGGCAAGTAGAGGAGGACAGAGCCTGCTGGGGACCATCCAGGAGTCACCTTCGAAGGGGGGCAGGCCAGCTGCGGGGGGCTCTGCTGCTCGCACTTGCGCCTGCCCCCAGGCAGATTGATCTGACGTCTGCCCCCAGGAGCTTGACGAGGCCCCTCTGCTCTTCAGAGGATAGAGCTGAGCTGAATCAGCTCCTAGGAACTAGGCCCTTCTCTTTCCTCAGCCTCCAAGAGGCTTTGTGCAAGGAAACCGGAGCTGTGGACTCCCCTGGGGCCTGTACACCCTCACAGACCCAGCAACTCAGGGGTGGGGAGGGGACCGCAGGCCTGGCAGAGGGCAGGTCTGCTTTCACTCCCTTTCCGTCTCCGATGACAGCTTCCAGGGCCTGTTTCTTGTTAGAGTCAAGAAGAGAGCGCCCTCATCCCCTGCCTCTGAGGCCTGGTGCCCAGGTGGCTTGAAACTTTACTGTTTATTTGTTGGGCTGACCACACCACTTTCCTCTGGAGCCCAGGCATCCCCGGGGCACCCACCCACGTCTGGGGCCTGTGAGCCGAGCCCACCCTTGGCAGTAGGCATTGGACGCCCTGGGGCCTCTGGCTGACTCCCACCCCCACATGTCCCTTTCTGGGTCAGCGTGAACCTGAAGGTCAGCGCCTGCTTCAGCACAGTGTCCGCTCTGACTGTTATGTGCCCTGGGCAGCCACTGACACAGCCAGAAATAAAGAGGTCACTGATATCTCTCTCTGCATAGCTTGCTTCCTCCCCACCCCACTGGCCGTGTGGAGGCCCAAACAGGGCGACCACCTCCCTTGCTGACCAGCAAGAGCCAGACAGTCCCAGAGCCCACTGAGGTCAACCACCCCAGACCCTCAGGGGGGCAGGAGAAGGATCCCTCTAGGGCTGCACCCCCTAGGACAGGACATGCTCTGCAGGGCCTAGTGGGCTCGGCAGGGCAGAGTCACTGGGCAGGACCTGGGGCTGGACCTCGTGGTCTGAAGGACTCTCAGGAAGACATCTGCATTCTCCAGATGGGAAACACAGGGGTGCTCCGAGCTGTGATATGCGTCACTTCTGAAGAAGAGAAAGCAGGCAGCCCAGCCCCAGCTTCAGGCAGCATCTGCCAGGGAAGGAGGGATCCCTGGCAACCTGAGCTGCCACTGAGGCAGGTAGTTTGGGCCCACCCACCCCAGAGGCCAGTCACGGGGGTGTTCAGGTTCCCTGGTGAAAGGCTCTTCTGAAACAGCAAGAGCAGTTGGTGTTTGTGGGGCGCTCTGTGCCAGGCAGTATTCTAAGTCCTCTGCAAGTTTATCCTCACAAGAATTCCATGAGAAACTGAGGCATGGGGAGGTGAAGGGCCTTCTCCAAGCTACATCTTATGATGGCAGAGATGGGTCTGAGCTCGGCAGGCCAACTCTAGAGGCCTACGGGTACCTGCAGTCAAGATCCCAAGGTCAGGTGCGGGGCCCAGTGGGCTGGGGCAGGCCACTCGAGTCCCTGGGACAGCTGTCTTGTGTCAGGACCTTTGGTAGCCTGGGGTCCCCTGCCCACCAGTGCACCAAGAACAGACAAGCCAGCACCCACCCACTCACCTTGCCCTTGTCTCCCCACCCCTGCCCTGTCCTTGGTCCGCCTGACATTCTGCTTATGTTCTTGTGAGTGCAGAGTTCTAAGAACCCCAGACCTGGATGGGAACCCAACCAAGCATGGAGCCATGGGGGGAGGGGGCATATCCCTGCTCCAGGCCTTGGCATTGACGTCACAAGGATGGGATTTTGAAGGTCCCTTCATAGAGCAGATGGAGGGTGAAGGTGTGTCTTGAGCTAAACCTGACAGTGGAAGCACCTGTTGACTTTACACTAGGGACGACACTCTGGAGACAGGCCCAATGAGGGCAGTCTTCTTGGCACCATTCTAGGCACTGCAATCAGACAGGCTTGTGCTTAGGCTGCTTTTTACATGTGACTTTGTGCCACCCTTTAGCCTCTCTGAGCCCATGGTTGAATAGTCCGCTCTTCCCACTGGAAATCCTACAAGTCAACATGAAAAAGGCTGCAGTCCCAAGTAGAAAAATAGCAAAGACTATGAACAGGCTGTCTACAGAGGAGGGAGCTAGATTGATTGATTGATTGATTTGAGAGAAAGAGGGTAAGAGGGAGAAAGAGAGAATCCCACAAGGGGGAGAAAGAGAGAAAAGCAGGGCTTACCTGAAACAGGGCACAAGCTCACCTGATGTGGGACTCAAACTCACAAACTGTGAGATCATGACCTGAGCCAAAGTCAGATGCTTAACTACTGAGCCACCCAGGCGCCCAGAGGAGGGGGTTTTAAAAAGCTAATTAGCATAAAAAATGCTTAAGCCATAACAAATCAAGAAATCCAAAGTAACATAGTGACAAGATAGAAGGTCATGTGCACTGGGCGGTGGAGACCCGAAAGCGAAAGCCGAGCATGGTGGAGCACATGTGCTGGGAACCGCCACACAGCGTGGGCTGTACTGGGCGGCAGAGTCAAGAGCCAGCAGCAGTCCTGAGCCACAGCAAATACCAGCTGACCCCCTGACCTAGCAGCCGGGCTCCTGGATGTAGCCCAAGGTCATAGGAAGACATGTACACAGATGGAGTGGAGACAGTGTAGCATCCATCCCCAGGAGCGGGGAGGGGAAGATGTGATCAATATACATGGTCCCAGCTATCTATTGCTGTGTAACAAACCATCCCAACTCACTGGCTTAAGCACAACAGTCACTTACTTTGCTCATGAATCTGCCATTTGGATAGAGTTCCGTGGGGACAGCCTGTCTCTGCACCCCCAGCGCCAGCTAAGTCGGCTTCCAGGTTGGACCCATTGTTGGGGGCTAGAGTCATTTAGAGCTTTGTCCACACATCTGCGTGGATGCTTGTCAGCTAGGACCTCAGGGGTCAGAACAACTATGTTCTGTCTCCACTATGTTCTCAGACAGAACCGTGTGAGGCCTGCATTAGTTTCCCGTGGCTGCCGTAACAAAATACCGCAAACTGGGTTGCTTAAAACAACAGAAATCTATCAAAGTTCTGCACGCCAGCAGTCTACATTCAAGATGTTGATGGCCGTGTTTCCTAGAGCAGAGTCCTTCCTTGCCTCATCCAGCTTCTGTTGGCTCCTACAGTTCTCGGCTTGTAGCTGTAGGCGGAGCCCCATCTCTGCCTCTGTCACCACAGGCCTTCTCCCCTATGGATCTGTGCCTAACCTTCTCTCTCTTCTAACAATACTGGTCATATTGGATCTAGGGACCATCCTAATCCAGCATGACTTCATCCTAACTTGATACATCTGTGAAGACCCTGTTTCCAAATACGCTCACATGCCCAGGTTATCGGTGGGCATGAATCTGGGGGGACATTCATGCCACATTCTCTCCATGTGGCTGCCAGCTACCTCACAATATGATGGCTAGATTTCAAGAGCGAACACTTCAAGACAACAAGGTGTTTTAATGACTCAATCTGGGAAACCAAACAATGTCTCTCCAGTCTTTGTGTGGAAGCAGGTGCAAAGACCTGCCCTAATTCAAGTGTCACACCAAGAAGAGCCACACACCCTGGAGCAGCACAGAGCAAGTGCCTGGAGTCCCACACAGCAATGGAGACGGAGGCCAAGCAGTACCGACTGCAGACTCGAAGAAGCAGAGTGAGAGCAGAACACCGTGTACTTAGAGTTGAAGAGGCAGTCCGGCACGCTGTGCAGGACGGGCACTGAGGGCGCCTATTCACCATACTTAATGGTCGTCTTTTAGGGGTGGGGGCTATGGCCCTGGATGAACGCAATCTGAGGGGCCTTGCATCTGAAGACCACGATGAATTCAGCAATGAACTGAAGAGAGTGGTTAAGCTCAGCCCTTCTGCATACAAGCAGAATATGACCAGAAGCTACCTGTCCCCTCAGGTGTGGCGTGGCCGTACGGCTGGGTTCAGTGTACAGTAAGTGAAATACCTCCATGTTGAGGGGTGGTGGGCAAAATGTCTCAAGGAGATTTGTTGCCGTATTTCTTCTAAAAGTCCCATTTGAAGACTCTAAAGGCCATATTGCAGGGCACTGTCAGGTGAAAACTCTGAGACATTTTCCCCCAGGCAGGGCCAACAAAGTGCCCTGGAGAGGTGAGGGGCCCAGAAGCCAAGGAACAGGCCTGCCCCGGGTCGGGGTGGGGAGGTTCTACAGAAGACCTTCTTCGCATTGAGCTGGGACTCCCAAGGACTAAATCTCTCCCATCCCTCCTCCACCCAAGTGGCCTAGCACTGAGCGGAGCCCAAAGCCGAGCAAGGAAAAAAAAAAAAAAATGTCCCCAGGGAGTTGTGGCCCGGCTTGGACCTCGGTGAACTGCAGCCCTGCTGAGCTTCCCCGGCCACGTCTCAGGCGCCTGGAAACGACCCTGGTCTAGGCAGGAAGGGGCCTTCGCCCTGCCTCAGGGACCCCCAGGTAATGCTTTTATACCCCTGGAAGGTGAGGGCCCCCGCCCACCCAACCCTGCTGTTCTAACCACGGGGAAGCTCACCTCCGTGCGCGCTCGTGGAGCGCTGGGCGGGCGCCGGGACGCCCGAGGAGCACCTGCGCCCCACCCCGGACGGCGCTCCAAGGGCCGGGCTCAGAGGGGGCGGCCGCTGGGACCCAGCGTTCCTCGTGTGGCCGCCGTGCGCCCGCCCGAGCCCCGGCCCAGGATCGGCCACGAACGGCCCCGGCGCCGTGGACAGACGGGGGACGAGGGGACGGCTGGCGGTGCGGGGGCTCGGCTGGGCGGCACAAGGCCCCGCCCCCGGCTCGGCCCCGCCCGGCTCAGCCGAAGGAGGTGTGCCCGGAGTAAGCCCCGCCCCGAGCGTCACGGCCGGGGCCGACGGGCGGAGCAGCGGGCGGCGGAAGAGCGCTGCTGCGGGAGAGCTCGGAGCCGAGAGGTGGGGACCGGCGGGTAGTGCGGTCGCTCGCGGGGCCCGCAGCGCTAGCTGGTGGGCGAGGCGGGGTCTCTGTTCGGGAGCGGGGACACAGCTGGCGGGGTGCTGTGGATCCTGGGGTCCGCTCAGCTGACGAGGTCGCCAGGCTGCGGGGGGCGGGGGGGACATGTGGATGCTGGGTGGAGGCTCTGGGGGGCGCTCAGCTGGCGGGGAGAGGTCTCTGGTTCCTGACACCCGACCCCCGCCCGCCAGAATGGGCAGCAGCTCGCTGTCCGAGGACTACCGCCTGTGCCTGGAGCGCGAGCTGCGGCGCGGCCGCGCGGGCGTGTGCGGGGACCCATCACTGCGCGCCGTGCTGTGGCAGATCCTGGTGGAAGACTTCGACCTGCACGGGGCGCTGCAGGACGACGCGCTGGCGCTGCTCACCGACGGCCTGTGGGGCCGCGCTGACCTGGCCCCTGCGCTGCGCGGCCTGGCCCGCGCCTTCGAGCTGCTGGAGTTGGCCGCCGTGCACCTGTATCTGCTACCCTGGAGGAAGGAGTTCACCACCATCAAGGTAGGGCCCTGGGCCGAGAGGGCCCCCCATCCAGGATGCTGTGTACCGCGAGTCAGAGGGTACCCTCTGGGACAAGGGACATCAGGTGTCCTCCGAGCCCGGTGGGTCTCGCAGGGCTTAGAGTGCCCTGGGGGATTCTGGGAGCTTTGGGGCAGCTCTTGGCCAAGGTCCCCCTGGACACTCCCAGGGCTGAAAACATGGTGTGGGTGGAGGCCACCCACCCTGGGTGCATGCCTCCTGGGGGGATCCTTGCTCCTCCAAGCTTGAGTCACTCCCTCCTCAGAGTGGCTCCGTCTGCCGTAGCACAAATCCTAGGACAGGTGCAGGACAGGGACTTGAGGCTCCACGGTCACTCTAACCCTCCGTGATCCCAGTTATAGAGGACAGTGTTGGGTGGGCATATGGCATATCCCGTATGAAGCAGGCTGGGGACCCTGTACACCCTGGGGGTCTGGACTGGCCACAAAACTAGTCCAAAACTAGTCCACCACTCCATTCAGGTACGGAGGCTGTGCCCAGGGCTGGCCTCACCCCTGTCGGTGAGGGGGCAGGCATTTGGGCCCTCAAAGCTAATTTGGAAGAGTAGGAAGGTGCTGATGTCATTGGGCACCGTGGGCGAGTCCACCTCCGCTGGTTGCCATGGCAGCGGCGGCTTTTCTCCCCCCCCCCACTCCCCCTCTCTCAACCGGTGAGCTCTAGAGCCTATTGCTTCATGGGGACCCCTGCTGGTCAGAGGTTCAAGGACTCTTCACTCATCCATTCAGATAACAGGGCAGCAGGCACCCTTAGGGCCAGCCCCATGAGAGGCCAAGAACAGGACAGGCCTCCCCTGTGCTCATGGGCTTCAGTGTTGGTCAGACCTGGTTGCAGTCTGGTCCTACCTACTTCCTCTTGGCTGTGTGGCTTTGTGCAAGTTACCTAAGCTCCCTGAACCCATTCCCTCATCTGTGAAATGGACACAATAGTCCAGTCCCAGGTCTGTTGTGAGGGGTGAAGTCAGAGCCCTGAGTACGACGCTTGCATGCGGCAGGGCTCAGTCTGTGGGAGGTCGTAGAAGCTTTGGGCAGAGGAGTGCTGACAGGATCCCGGAGCGGTAACATTTTAGAACTGGGAGAGACACAAGACCATCACCCTAAAGCCCTTCTAGTTCTCACACAGCTGCGACCTAGGAAGCCCTTTCCTGTCTGGCATCCCCGGGCTCTCAGCCCAGCTGCACGTTAGAGCCGCCACCCAGCACAGGTGTTTCACCCCCATGGCGGAATGCACAGTTGGACAAAACGAATGGCTAAGCCTCAGTTTCCACGGGGAAAGGCTCCGAGACAAGCAGAAAGGTGGAGTTGAGGATGTGTTGGGGGGGCTACCTGATCAGAGGGACAGATAAGCACCCGTTTGTGGAGGACCAGATCTAAGCAAAGCCCCAGAGGTGACAGGAGGTGCGGGAGACCCCGAGGGAAGGGAGATTTCGATTTCCCTCCAATTTATAAACTGGGCCTGAGCACGTGGTGCTAAGACGCTCCTCTCACGGACGTGTCCGCACAGCCCGAAACCTCCTGGTTCTGGGCGGAGGCTGGTGGCCCCCGAAGCTGGCCGAGGCCAGAATGGAGCTGAGCGTGGCTCGGGCCTGCAGGGGAGTGGGCTGCTGCTGACCAGGCCCCTCCTCTGCAGACCTTCTCTGGGGGCTACGTGCATGTGCTGAAAGGTGCTCTCTCAGAGGACCTCCTCATCCAGAGCTTCCAGAAGATGGGTTACGTGCCCAGGGACAACCACCGCCTGATGATGGCTGCCCTGCCACCTGCCTGCCAGCTGGTGCAAGTCGCCCTGGGCTGCTTCGCCCTCCGGCTGGAGTGTGAGATCCTGGGCGAGGTGCTGGCGCAGCTGGGAACCAGCGTGCTGCCCGCTGAGGAGCTGCTGCAGGCGCGGCGGGCCAGCGCGGACGTGGCCTCCTGTGTGGCCTGGCTGCAGCAGCGGCTGGCCCGGGAGGAGGAGCCGCCACCTCTGCCCCCCCGGAGCTCCCCAACTGTGTACCAGACGCAGCTGGACCTGTACCGGGACCTGCAGGAAGACGAGGGCTCCGAGGAGGCCAGCCTGTACGGTGGGCCCTCGCCAGGCCCCGACTCCCCTCCCCCAGAGCTGGCCTGCCGCCCTCCACTCTGGGAACAGAGCGCCAAACTGTGGGGTGCCGGGGGCGGGGCCTGGGAGCCACTAGGGGAGGCTGAGGCGCTGCCGCAGGCTAGCAGCCCACCGTACGGGGCCTTGAAGGAGGAGCTGGAGCCGGAGCCGGAAGCCTTCTCCTTCCTCTCGATGCGGCGAGAGCTGCTAAGCAGGCCTGGGGACCTGGTTGCCCCCAAATCCCCAGGAAGGTCAGGGCAGGCCAGCCCCCAGCTTGGCTATGGGCCCAGCCCCCAGTCCCCCGGCTACCAAGCGCATAGCTGCCTGGCTCCTGGTGCCCTGCCCACCCTCTGCTGTGACACGTGCCGCCAGCTGCACGCCCCGCACTGTGCCACCCTGCCCACCTGCCGTCCAGGTCACGCACTTCGTGTGCTACTCGGTGACACCCAGCAGCGCCTCTGGCTGCAGCGTGCACAGGTGGACGCCCTCCTCTACGATGGACCCGGGGCCCGACCTTAGGCCCAGCCAGGCCCTGGGTCAAGTGCTTTCCAGAGACAGTTTCTGTGGTGCTTCTCTGGGCCTCATCACTCCTCAGGCCTAAGCCCCTGGCCACCCTGTGCCCTGGAGACACCCGGGCACAGCGGGGTGGGGAATGCAGGCTTCACAGAGCAGGAGGCAGGCTCCTGCCCTCCACGGAAAGCCCCTGCCTGGGGCTGCCAGCTCCCCACCCCCTGCACCCAGTGTCCAAACCTAGGTCCAAATGTGCTGGTGGAGGAGTCTAGCTTGTGTCTGTCTCGCCGCCACGCCTACACCCATGAAGGGCCCCCTCCCTTCTCCTTCCCCCTCCCCCCAACCCACTGTAGGGGCCCAGCACCCAGCCTGTGGCTCTTGACCTACCCCTGTAGTTATGGTTCAGGACACGTTGCCTCCCTGAGTGTCCAAGGGAGATTCTCCTCACAGGGGTGTCCTTGGAGGCCTGCAGGTGACACTGTGGGCCACTGAGCACCAGTGTGACCAGTCTGGGCTCTCTGCCACCTACATGGCTGACCTAGCCCCTTGCCGATGGAATGAGCTGAGGGCTGGCTTGAGAGGAACCCATGTGCCCTGGTTATAGCTGGCCTGAGCGGCCGGGCCCACAGGTGGAAAAGAGACGATCTGATCTTACAGAGTATGTGGGCTCCCGAGAAGTCCAGACAGTAGGCAGGTAGGCGGCTAGTGGAGCCTGGAAGGGCTGTGTCACTCCCTTCCAGGTGGAATGTGGGGCTTCTGAGCAATCAGCACCCCACAAGCCACCCTGCTGGGGCCTTCTGCCGAACAGGCTTCCCACCTGAGAACCTCCCCCGGGTCCAGTGGTAAAGATGTGGGCTGGGCCCGTGAGTCCCCACCTGCTGAGAAACTCTCAAGACACAGGCAGGCGGAACCCCTCTTCCTGGGGGGAAGGGTCTCAGGAACTGCTAACCCACAGGACTAGAGGGGACAGGTGCTCGTCCCCTGTGCTGGCCCCTTCTCACTGGGCACTCCGCCCCAGTCTGTGTGTGGCACCTCCCCTTCCCAGTACTCAGAGACCCACCTTCATGTCATGAGTCAGAACCCAAAAGTTCATTAAAGGACGTTGAACCTGCTCACATCTGTTAGAAAAACTTTTATCTCTCTAAGCTTCTGTTAGCACCCCCTCATGCCCCTTGCCATCTGGGCCTCAGTGTGGGGGCAGGGACAGGGCTCACACCCCAGTCCATCAGGTGGGATGGAACCCACACATGACCCCTCCTTCCCATCTGAGTGCTGCCAGCCCTGCTGGGGGGCTCACCACAGCCTCGGACAGACCCCGGGACCCAGGATGGGACACAGGCAACCACGTGGGGTCCGCCCATCCCAAGCTAGCAACACCCACTGAGATGGGCCCAGCGGCCATTTGGGAAGCGAGGCCCCGAGCTCCTGCACAGCTGTAGAGGGCCGGCTGCAGGCATGGCAACAGGTGCCCAGACTGAGTGTAGGGCCCTTCTTGGTGCACCCACCCTGCTTCACTCCCTCCTCCACACCCTGCTCTTCTGGGGAAGGAAGTGCAATCAGCTGGAGCAGCTGGTCAGTCTCAGCCAAAGGATGAGCCGGATCCCGGCTGCGCCGTCAGCCTGGGCCACAGAGGCCTCCCCGTTCCCCGTTCCCGCGAGGTCCCTCGCAGACCTGCCTGCCCGGCTGAGGGGCAGGGGCTCCCGCCTGTCACGGTTTGCAGCGCTTGCTCTGGGCCTCACACGTGGCTGGGACGGCCCGCTTGTTGCGGTGGTGGGGGAAGGTGGGCATGAGCTCCGGCTCACAGGCTGCGGGGAGGGGGCCGTTCAGCACTGGGTGGGTGGGGGGATGGGGGGGAGTGCGCTTCAGGTCTGAGAACCCCACTCTGCATTTGTGATGGGCCCTGGGGTTGCGTCTCCCTATGCTCCCATCAGAGAACGGTTTGTGTGACCAACAAGCGCCCACACAGGCCTCAGCAGATACCCACTGCCCACCCAGGGCTCACCCTCCACCACATTACCCTTCAGGAGCTTCAGCAGCTCTGCAAGGCCCTGCCCCAACACCCCCACCCTGGACCAGCCCCCTACGGAGCCTAATGGGGGTGGGGGTGGGGGTCCTGGGAGACTCACGCAGGGGCTTCTCCTTGAAGTAGGAGCTTTCCAAGCCGTCTCTGGCTGTCGCCCTGGAGAGGAGGCCTCGCTGTTAATAGGACCCCCAGGTGCCACTGAGGCTAGTTTCCCTCGCACCTGCCCAGCTCCGCGGCCTCTGGTTCAAATGTCCCAACAACAAAAGGTGAGTGGCATGTAGGGGACTGGGGCCCAGAAACAGATGGGGACCTCCGAATGGGCTCCATGACCTGGAGCCTGAGTGCCTGGCCCTCCACACCTGTGTCTGGCGGCTTCTCTGTGGCAGCATGGCCTGTGTTCTCACAGTCCCCCTTTAAAGGGCTCGGGTTTGAGGTGTCCCCACTCCTGCCCGCACGCCAGGTTGGCACCTTTTCTTGGGGTCGTACATGAAGAGGAAATTGAGCAGGCGCAGGCCGGCCTCCGACAGCCACGGGAACTTGTGCTTCAGGTTGTTGTAGGGCTGCTTCCTCAGGCTGTACTGGCCCGCCAGCGGCAGCCTGGAGAAACCCTGCGGGGAGCAGGTGGTGAGGCCACAGGGCTTGATGGCAGGGGAAGCTGACTGGGGGGGCGGGGGACAGGGGCAGGGGAAGGGTGATGAGGGCAGAGGCCAAGCACTCACCGGCCAGATGTTCTCACTGGGTGTCCCCAGCAGCTGTACAATCAGGTCCACCTGGTGGATCTCAGAAGTGCCGGGGAGAAGGGGCTTGTGAGCCAGCAGCTCGGCCAGGATGCACCCCATGGCCCTGCAGAGGACAGCGGGCCTCACTTGACGCACTGGCTCACTGTGGCCACAGGCTCTGCTGAGTGCCGCTGCAACGTGACCTGAGGAGGGCAGGTGCTGCCCAACATGCCTCCCGCATGCTGGGCTCAGGACAGGCTGGAGCTCGGGAAGTCACAACGGAACGTGACCCAGTCCCAGGTGGCCTCTGTGGGTGACCATGAGGGCAGGGCCTTTCTTCTGAGGAAGCTACATTCTCACGCTTCCCCTCGGGATCCCAGGCTTCCCCCCCAACCCGGGGCCCCGCTTGTGCCCCTGCCGGCCCCTCCCCCGGGCCCCGGGAGCTGCTTTCACCCCTCACCACATGTCAATGCTGGTGGTCTGTGTGGTGGTTCCCAGCAACAGTTCGGGGGCTCGGTACCTGCAAAGAGAGGTATGCCCTCTGGTTCCCTGCAGTCACCAAGGCCCCCGCCAGCCACGCTGAGAGCCGGCCTGGGCCACAGGATGGCCACCGGCAGCTCAGGCCCCCTCTTCCCCTCAGCCCTGGAAACATGGACAGCACGATCAGTCACGGCAGCTGTTGCTGGGCAGCTCCTACGTGCAGCAGCGGATTCTGTGCCAGGCGGGGGCTGATGACACATGGCAGAAAGCGTATGATTTCCATGTCTTATCCGTAACCACAGCCCTGTTGTGCTTCTTTAAAACGTGAGAAATAACTACAGAAAGCTGCCTCAACCGCCCACCCTCTGTCTGAATCAGGCTGGGTGTGTGGCTGCTTCGGGCAGGGCAGTCCCACCAGCCTTGCTGTCATCCTGCCCCCATGACAGCCCTGCTGTCTCAGGAAGTGTCCCAGACCCAGCCTCCAGGAGTGCGTGCAGCCCTCTGGGGCTTCAAGACCCTCAGGATCCTTCTGCAGCTTCAGCGTGATCAATCCCCCAAACTTCCCTCCACCAGGGACACCTCCTCCTGATGGACTCACCAGAGTGTCACCACCTTGGGAGTCATTGGTTTCACTGGGATGCCATAGGCCCGAGCTAGGCCAAAATCCGCTGTGACAAAGGCAGAGAGACGAGAGGACAAGTGTCACCCAGGAAGGGCTAAAGGGCTGCTGTGTGGGAACCAGCCCTTAGCCTTCAGGGTGCTTCTGAGGACTGACCTGCTCCCCGGCCCCAGGCGGCCACACCTCCCACAGAGCCAGCGCCCTGCACCCACCTGTCTTCACGCAGCCTTTGTCAGTCATGAGCAAGTTGGAAACCTTCAGATCCCTGTGACAGAAGGTGAACAGCACTAGTTCCCAGGAGGCGAGCTCCGTGGGGTAATCACGTTGTCTGCATCACAGGCATACTCAGAGCACTTTCCTCCACATCCCCTGTTTGAACTTTTTAAAGTTTATTTATTTATTTTTAGTAATTTCCACACCCAATGTAGGGCTTGAACCTATGACCCCGAGATCAAGAGTCACATGCTCTCTCAACTGAACCTGTTTGAACTTTCTGGGCATGCCCGTTTAAACTGTTTATTATTTACTTAAAATTAAAAAAAATTTTTTTAATGTTTATTTTTGAGAGAGAGAAACAGAGCACATGCACATGAGCAGGGGAGGGGCAAAGACAGAGGGAGACAGAGGATCTGAAGCAGGCTCTGTCTGCACTGTCCACACAGAACCCGACATGGGGCTCAAACTCACAAACCATGAGACCATGACCTAAGTCAAAGTCAGACACTTAACCGACTGAGCCACCCAGGTGCCCCTTATTTATTTTAAATGCTTATTTATTTACTTTGAGAGAGAGAATGAGAATGAGAATGAGAATGCGTAAGGGAGGGGCAGAGAGAGAGAATGAGAATCCCAAGCAGGCTCCGCTCTGTCAGTGCAGAGCCCAGTGGGGAGCTCGATCCCACAAGCCATGAGATCACGACTTGAGCAGAAACCAAGAGTCAGACACTTAGCTCCTGAGCCACCCAGGCGCCCCTGAACTTTTTAACAACAGGGAAGTGGGCAGTAGACGGCCATCCGGCAGCTGGAGTATCAGAGCTCTCAGGAACTTTCTCAGGAAGTGGCAGAGCCAGGCCTCAAGCCCAGGCCTGACTTCCAGTCCTGTGCCCATTCCCCACCGATGGCACAGTCCTGCCTTGGACCTGCAAGATCCCCCACTCCATCCGCCTCTGGTCTTAGCCTTTCGTGTGTGACGAGACTCCAGGAGGGATCTGTCCACACTGTCAGCCCCCCTGGTGGAAAGCAGGTGCTGTTTGGACCTGGATCCTGCCCCAAGGAACAGTTAGAGAAACACACTGAAGCCAGGTCACCTTTCCCCTGCGTCACGAAGGCGCACACTAGACAAATGTCCCTTCAGGCCCCCCTCCTCCAGGATGATGCCATCTCCCAGCACCTGAGGTCCCTCCTACCTGTGGATGATGAAGTTCTGGTGCAGGTACTGAAGGCCTCGGAGCACTTGCAGCACAATGCACTTGACCTACGCAAAGGACAGGATGCATCAGTTAAGGTGATACACGTTTGGCACAAATGTGGAGGTGCATCTGCTCCAGGGCCCCAGCCTCACACCTGGGCCTCAGAGAATGGTGTCGGCATGTTCTCCAGAAGGCTGGCCAGATCTTGCTCACAATAACCCATCACCAGAAAGATGCTGGAAGAAAAGGGGAAGACACATGGCCTCCACCCAGGTAGCCGCAGGACCCTCCCGGGCTTGCAGGAAGGACGAACTCCATCTTGCGGGAAGCACAGGGAGGGCACGGGCAGGGTGGGCTCAGCAAGGCCCAGCGCAGGGGACCAGCAGACTGCCTACCTCTCCAGATGGTTCCCTACAACCACCTCCTTCAGCTCCACGATATTCGGATGGCGAAGGCGAAGGAGGAGTGTGATCTCTCGAAGGCTGCTGATGGGAACTCCTGCAATCAGACCTGCAACTCAGCAACCCCCACCCCTGCAACCAGACCTGCAACTCAGCAACCCCCACCTCTGCAACCAGACCTGCAACTCAGCAACCCTCACCCCTGCACACGAGGACCCCTGCAACCAGACCTGAAACCCAGCAACCCCCACCCCTGTAACTAGACCTGTAACTCAGTAACCCCCACCCCTGCAACCACATCTGCAACTCAGCAACCCCCACCGCTATAACCAGACCTGCAACTCAGCAACCCCCACCCCTGCAACCAGCCCTCCAACTCAGTAACCCCCAGCCCCGAATACAAAGACTCCTGCAACTCAAACCCCCACTCCTGCAACCAGACCTGCAACCCAGCAACCCTCACCCCTGCAACCAGACCTGCAGCTCAGTACCCTCCTCCTGCAGACAAGGGACCCTGCACCTAGACCTGCAACTCAGGAACCCCCACCCCTGCAACCAGACATGCAAACAGACCTGCAATACAGGAACCCCCACCCCTGCAGAGAAGGACCTCTACAACCAGACCTGCAACTCAGCAACCCCCACCCTGCAACCAGACCTGCAACTCAGGAACCCCCACACCTGCACACAAGGACCCCTGCAACCAGACCTGCAACTTAGGAATGCCCACCCCTGCAGACAAGTACCCTTCAGCCAGCCTCCTCAGTGAGCCCCACCCCTACCACTGTCAGGGCTCTGTCCAGGAGCTCAGGGAGAATCACGGCCACCCAAGCAAGCACCTTTAACCCTTCCTTCATTCAACAATGCAAGACAGCAGCTCTCTATACTGACTACTATGACGGGCGGTCCACAGTGAGCATGGCAAAGCCCTGCCTGCATGGGCAGCCAGTGAGGTTCTGGGGGGTAAAAAGCAGGGATGTGTGGAGGACACAGCCTGCCAGCCTGGTCTTAGGTGTGGAGGAGTGATGGCTGGGCTGAGACAGAAGATAAGGCAGTCACAACCAGGACAGCACAGGGCTCAGGCAAGCTGAGGCCTAGAGTATGGGGGTGAGGATGAGGAGCTGGAAAAGTAAAGGGTAGCACAGGCAGGGCCTCATCCAGACGCCCTCAGCACTGGGGGTCCAGGCCAGAGGGAGCCTCGGGCAACTGGTGCCTTTCTACCCTTCCCGCTTCGAGCTCACCGTCCTTCTCCTTGTCCATCCGCACTTTCTTCAGGGCAACAATCTCATCCGTCTGGGTGTCCCGGGCCCGATCTGGAATGGAAACGCATCCATGATGGAATGATCAAGTAGGCTTGATCCCACATCACCCACCCTTGTGCCACACAGGGACCTCATTCAGAACTCTGGGGGTTCCCTCTCTCTTCTTTGATAACTGGACGCCCAGTGACTCTAGGTCTTCACCATACAAGCAGCACTCGCAGCCCCACCAGACACAGGCTCTCTGGGGAGTCCTCTCACCTAAGCTGGGTACAGGGTGCTACTTATAGGCTCTCAGTGTTTCTCCTAGAGTCAGGATGCAGGTCACTGCTCTGCCTTCTGTTGTTACTATGTTCTAACAGCAAATGAGATACTTTATCCAGGAAAAAAGATCCCTTATATTGTGCCAAGGAGGCCCCTCAAAGCTAATGTGTGCAGCTTCTGAACCCCAGTAGTATAACGTACACCAACTTCACAGCTGCCACAGGTTGTAGCCCCGGCTGCTTCTGGAAGTTCTGCATTTTGCTCTAACAGTTGCCCCAACTTGTGGTTTCCTCAGCAATCTGATGCTTGCATTTATTCAGACGTGGTGTGCAATTTAGGGTAATTACAGCATGGATTAGAGTTCACTTGTACGACTTTTGCCCTGGCTGTGGAGCAATAGGTGCTAACTTAACTGCGGCGCCAGTCACCTGCACCCCAGACCTCCCATCTTGGCCACTCACAGACAATGCCATAGGTGCCTTCCCCGATGCGGTTCAGCTTCTCAAACTCCTTCACGCTCCGGCACCGTCCCAACTGAAAGACAGAGGTGCTGGCAGTGCAGGGATTGGCCAGCTAACGCAACAACTAAAGATGGACATTTCACATTTAATATGTACCAAGGAGCTCGCTCATGTCTTGCTCACCAAACAGAAAGACAACCACACACTTGGGCTTTTCAAATGAGAACAGGAGGATGATGTTACTGGGCCAGCAGACACTTTGAATGCACTACCTGCCTGTTCCCTTCCAATCCCATGGTCCAGATGCATGCTGTCTGAAAACAGTAACTGCTGGCCATGAATGGTTAAAATTAATTAAAATTAAAATTTCATTTCCTCAACTGCCATGTGTGTTGTGCTCCACAGTACCATATGACTCATGGGAACTGTACTGGATGAGTCAAGAAGCAACATTTCCACAATCGCAGGAGGCATACTGAGCAGCACTGGTCTAAATTGTGCTCTGGAGATGGACAAAGCTCAAAGATCTTCACAAAGCATCTACCAAACGCAGTGGAAACGCTTCTGTGGCAGAGACTAGCTATTCCCAACATCCACCCAATATTCCTTCCTTTGAAATAGGAAACACTGCCCAGTGCCATGAGGCCAACCTGCTCGCAGCCAGATTTCCCAGCCTCCCTTGCAGCTAGGTATGTCCATTTGACTAAATTTTGGCCAATGGGATGTGAGCAGAAAGGACAAAGGCCTCAAGGAAGGGAACTGGCAATCAAAGGAAGTTGGTTGCCGCCCACTCCCTTTTGCTCCTGAAGCAGGGTGGGGTTTGGATGAGGTGGAGGTGGACCTACAAGACAGGTAACTCGAGGGCCACCTTGTGGAAAATAGCTGCCTCTCTCTGGAATGTTAGGGGAGAAGGAAATAAAGGCCATTGTATTTAGGGGTTTGTGTGCCCTGTAGAGCCTGTACCCTAATACACCTCCATAATGCAGTACATTTGCAGGTGGAGTGAATGAGCAGGTCTCTTTGGGTCTAGGAAGCACATGCAGCAAGTTTCAAACTGTAACAGTCTCTCTCCGGCCTTGCTGCCTCTATTCTCATATCAATCCTTGCCTTCCATCTCCTTCCTTCCTACCACCTCGGGAGCCAGGTCAGAATCACCTGGACTGAGCCCTTCCACGATCTCACCTCAGCCTCCTCTTCCCACCAGTTTTTTCTCACATTCTGTCTCCAGGGGGATCTCCTGGAGCACCCTAGTCACACTGTGCTTCTCATCTGCATGATGTTGCTTCTGCCACTAAGTCTGGCATGCCAGGCCTCTTTGTCTCTGCATGTCAGAATCCTAGTTACACTTACTAGCCCAGCAGAAATGCCATCCTTTGCACAAATTTCTTTTTACTTTTTTATTTTTTAGTGTTTGTTATTGAAGGAGAGAGAGAGATAGAATGTGAATGGGGGAGGGGCAGAGAGAGAGGGAGACACAGAATCCTTAGCAGGCTCCAGGCTCTGCGCTGTCAGCAAAGAGCCCGAGGTGGGCTGTAACCATGAACCATGAGATCACGACCTGAGCCAAAGTCTGACGCTTAATCGACTGGGCCACCCAGGCTCCCTTACACATTTCTTTTCCAACAACTGTCTCCCAGCTGAAAACAATTCTCTCTCTGAAATCCTGATACTTTCATATCTTGAAGCAGCCACTACCGTGTACTCTGTCCTCATCTGGGTATGTCTCAGCTCCCCTCCGAGAGATTTCCCATCACTCACTGCGCCGTACTCGGAACGCAGCGCACACCTGCTGTGTGTCTGAGTGACGGACGAAGGCCAGCGGCTCTTCTCCAGGTGGCTCCTGGCGCGCGCTCCGCCACGGCGTGCTACTGATGCTTATCGGCCTCAGCACCAGACAGTAGTGAACACACCAGGGTTCAAACCCGCACCTGCACGAGCTGTCTGCCTTGGTAAAACCACTCCACACCCCTACGCTTCACTTTCCCCACCTTTCTAAAGGGTCGCTGAGGACTAAACGACATTAACACACACAGAAGCCTCGCACAGAGCAAGACACAAATGGAAGCTGCTGGGTGTCGAGGGGGCCCCGGCCACGTCCATTCAAAGCCCAAGGGAGACCACGTCGCCAACTGCTTCCACGGGCCAACTCCCTCCTGGCACAAGGGGCTCCCGGGTCAGCCTGCAAAGCCCGGCCCCGGCGCAAAACGAAGGGACGCCCGCGGTAGAGCCCGGAGCCTGCTCTTCCAGAGAAGGCCGGCTGCTTGAGGGCCCGCTCGTCCCTCGGCGCGAGAGCGGCCCGCCCCGCCGTCCGCCACCAGCTCGGGCCCTCGGCCCCGGAGGCTCGCCGCCGGCTTCCGCGCCGGCCGCGAGGAACTCTGGGACTGTCGTTCCCACCTGCGTCGGCGGCAACCTCAACGCTTTAGCGCGACACTAAGGGGCTCCCGGGGATTTCGGTCCCGCCCTGCCCCCGGCAGAGCTACGGTGAGCGGCCCCCCGTCGCACCCTGTGTTCCGGAGGCACCGTGAAGAAGCCCTCCTTACGGATACACTTCAAACGGATCTGCTCGGGCTCTGACTCCGGCTCCCCCATGTCGGACGGAACGGCCCGCTAACAGTGTGCGCAGGCGCAGAGGAGGTTCTTGTGCGCAGGCGCGTGGTCTACTTCCGGGGCACGCCCACTTTAGCAACGGTTTCCCGGGAAGACGCGCAAAGATTCCTGGAGGACCTGAGTTCCTGCCGTCCCCTCGCACTACCGAGGTTTGGGCCTTATTTTAGCTTTAAGCGCGGGCACCTGAGCCGGCTGGGGTGCTGAGGAACGGCGCCGGAGGAGGAGGAGGCCGAAGTCCGAGGGGCTGGGGGCTCCCTTGGAGCTCGCGAGGCCGATCTGGAGCCACGCCGGGAGGGGCTTGGGCCAGACCTACGGGGGTCAGGGAGAGGAGGGCGCGTCGGAAGGGTGTGGAAGGAAAGAATGGATAGGACGCTGCGACGGAAGTCCCCTGACACATGCGTGTGGAGCACCCACTACGTCAGCCTCTGCCCGTGTGGATCTTCCATTCTAGCGGGACGCAGGCAAACGGGGTAAGTAAATAGATGGCCCGAGAGTTATGCGTGCTAAGGAGAAAAATGAGGCAGGGCAGTGAGTGCGACGTGCTGGGCGCGGGAGTGCACTTTAAATAGGGTTCCAGGAAAGGCCTCCCGTGCAGGGGACTACCCTGTAAATACTGATATTAGTATAGGCTAAGGACATTTGGTAATCATGAAATTAGTAATAACTTAGTCAAAGTCATTTGTTTTAACTTTTATCATGTTCAGTTCATTGCAGTCCCTTTTTTTCATTCATAAGCTAAGCTTCTAGCTAATAACGAAATTAGAATTAGTGCCTTGGTAAGTCCAGTTTTCAGATTATTCGAGATTCTTAGGGCAGGGGTAGAAGGAGGCCAATTTCTAGGTCAAATAGAATTTTTAATGTTTATTTTTGAGAGAGAGAGAGAGTGTGTGTGAGCGGTGGGGGGGAATGCGGGTGAGAGAGGGAAACAGAATCTTAAGCAGGTTCCTGGCTCTGAGCTGTCAGCACTGAGCCCTATGGGAGGCTTGAACCCACAAACCGCGGAGATCATGACCTGAGCCAAAGACGGACATTTGACTGACTGAGCCACCCAGGCGCCCCTCAAATAGAATTTTAATGGGTACTAGAAATTTTATGGAGAAGGTAAGCATGCTGGCCCAATGGGATCAAGTCCACATTTGCATGGGCTTGATTCTTATGTACAGATATTTAGTTGTGACAGAATGCATAAGTAAATGTATTAGATAAATACAAAATAATGATGCTAATAATGTGTTATTAAACAATGTCAGTATGAGATTTATTCTTTTGGGGTTTATACTGAAACTGGAAGTCAACTGTACTACTTAATACTAAAGGGATAGGATTCTCATCAACATATAGAGACAGAGGGGCGCTTGTCTGGCTCAGTAGGTGAAGCGTGCAACTCTTGATCTCAGGGTTGTGGGTTTGAGCCCCATGTTGGGTGCAGAGATTGCTTAAAATATAAAATCTTTGATAGAGACATAGTCTTTTGAGTGTAAAGCCTGCTGACCATTCTAGGAACCAAGGAAACCAGCACATAGTTACAAGACTAAATGTGTCAGAGTAGGCAGGGCACTCCCTCCAGCCACTCTGGAGGAGAGTGGAGTCTGACCCATGAGCTGTCGATGAGGACTGGGACACCAGCAAGGGTTTCCTGAATGGCCCCTCCCTGTCGGGAGCCCTCATCCACAGCCAGAAGGATGGGAAGTTGTCAGATCAGCTCCCCTCCACCCATGACAGCTCTGACAAGGCCACTGCCCAAGTTCTAAGTGCCATGGGTGGACCCTACCCCAATTCCACATTCTTCTTCTGGATCCTTTAAAACTCTGCATCAGGTTACAGTCAAGCTGGGAGCCTGTGGGCCCCCCAGGTGACTGCACTTCCCAGTTCTGAGACATGACACCTTCAAATGGAGTCCTCAGAGTCCAACCTTTTTTCCAAGTGTGGGGGACGTCTCATTCTCCTTAAGTGCTGAGTACTTACACCACACTCCTTCGGAAGTAACTGGGAAGGACTTTAATTGCCCACCAAGAGAGCGAGATACTATGCCTGCCGTTTGTCCATCACTCTGCGTAGGCAGTGACACCAGAGGTTTACTAAGTCACTTATTGCCACAAAGGTCACTCTCTGAGCCAGAGTTACTCTTGCCCTCTGCCAAGCTGCTAGCAGCTCTGGGGCAGGTGAGCCGAGGGTGGTCACTGGGGGAGTCCTCATTCCCTGAAGGGGCAGCTGCAGCTTCTCACAGGGCAGGACAGCCCTTCTGCCACCACCTCTGTCACACAGTGAAAAACAACAGCTCCTCGGGGCACTTGTTTATTCTCGTGAATCATAGGCGTCTACTGTACTAGGGTTTCTGTGTCGCCAGTAGGGGCCGTATTCAACCTGCTCCTGGATGGTTCTCTGCTCTTTGCTTCCCACAGAACTGTTGCTAGTTAGAGTCTCTTTTGAGGCTCTAGTGATGACAATCTGTGGAATGACAACTTTCTTCTTGCTGGAGTTTACCTTTACTTCAGGTTTATCTAGAAGGAAGAAAACATCCAGGTATTTAACATGTCTGTGGAAAAGCTCTTCTAGAAGGCAGAGAATGTCTGTTTTAGGGCCAGAGCAAAAGAATTAGGTGTGTGGTTCAGGAAAAGAAGTGGGCGGGTCAAAAGCAGAACATGTCACAGAGCTTTCATGGATTGACAACTCAGCCATGAGCGTGGTGAGTACTCGACTCCCCCTCTCAAGGAAGGAAAAGGGAGACACACTTCCACCATCCACTGTGGAGAGACTGAGCTGCCAGCTGGCTTGTGTGACAGACATGGAAGGAGAGGAGGGGGAGGAAGAATAGAAAAGGCCGAGTCTATCCCAGAGGTGAAGGTTCAGGTACGCGCTTTCCTCTGCACAGAACTTTATCAGTCAGAACGCTGAAGAATTAACATTTCTGATGTCAGCCACAACATTTTCTTAAACGTGTTAAGCTCACAAGGATTGCACAGGACTTGCAAAATGCCAAGTCTGTCGTACATGACACAAGACAAAAGCAGAAGTGCTTTCTTGCCTCCACAGTGGCATCTCCCAGCCTGCTCCCTGGGGTTACAAGTTTGAGGCACAGCCTGTCAGGCCTCTGTTGAGGCCCCACAGAAAGGTCTGTCTCTCTGTGTGTACCTGAGAGAGCAGGCAGAGTTAGAAAAATCACCCTGTTGCAGAATTGTTACAAAAATGTTATTGCACTGGTGCTATTGCTTTGCGTGTGCTTTCTTCCCCACTTAAAAGCCTCATGAACCCAGCTACAGGCAGAGGCGGGCGGAGAGCTGCTCGTTCTGCGTCAGACATCATTCTGAGCCCAGGATGATGGTGACATTGAGTACCAACCCACAGCGGTTTCTGAAGCAGGTCCTCTTATGAGCTGTGTTTTATAGATAAAGGACCTGAGGCACAGAAAGGTCATTTGCTTGAGGCTGACGGTAGACGGACGTGCTGGGGCCCCGAGCTCCCTCCGCATCCACGGCTCCGACTGCTTTAATTACCAATGAATGACCCATGGCCTGCACTAGGCACCGGGAGTGTCCTTTTTATTTTTAGCATTAAATCAAAAACTGCATTTCATCATATTTTGCATTTAAGTTGGGGAGTTCATGTTTTTTATATCAATGAATATACACTTTTTGTATATTAAGACTAATTAAAAGGTTATGACTGTGATTTAAAAACTGCATATGGAATGATTCTTTTCCTTCCAGACGTTTCATATGTGCATCCACTGGTTGATGCATTTAGGGTCACATTATGGAAGGGTGAGTCTGGTGGCCGAGCACAGGGCTTGGCCGGGCCCCGGGTTTGCACATATAGGTGTGGCCCCTTCTCTTCAGTGGCAGCCTGTGTTCCACAGATGGGGGAGGGGGGGTCCATCCATTACATAACCAGCTCCCTTTAATGAACATAACTTAGGTTCTTCCCAATTTTTATCTTTTTCAAGTGATGTTGCAATGAACATTCTTGCACTTATATACGTGCATGTTTGTGAGGGTTTATCCACTGGTAATTTACTAGAATGAAGATTTTGGTAAATATTGTCAAGTTGTTTTTCATAAAGATTATATCAATATATATTTCCACTAAGAATCTGTAAACAGGACATTTCTCCGTACCCTCCCCTGACTCTTGTCAATTTGCTAAATCGTTTCCCGTGTTATATGAAAATGTTAGTATTGACTTCTGGCCCCACTGGGCACTGTCACCTTCCCTGAAGCTTTACCCTAGCATGGGGAGCATGGGGGTCCAGCGGTATTTATTTTCCTGTGAATGGATGTCATATTCTTTCCTCATTTTGTACTTGGGAGTTTTTTTGTGTGCAAGAGCTTTTTGTAGATTTAGGAAACTGACCATTAGCGCTGGTACTGTAAACGGTTCCCCTCGCTTACCAGGTTCCCCGTATTGCTTTCTGCACTGATGGACACATCAGTCTTTTCCTTACGGCTCTTCAAGTCTGGCCGAGTGAAAAGGTGCTCCCTCCACCAAACCTACAAAAACTGTTACTGTTTTACTTTCTTTGTTAAGTTTTCTGATTCCCGTAGAATTTGAGGCAGGACTAAGGCAACACTGTTTTCTCAGTTGTCCAGTCAGTTGTCTCTGAACCACTGAGTGAACTTTCCATATTTCCTCCATTTCTTTCAAAACTTGGTGCCTTCATCGTGAATCCCGTGAACGTGAGACACCACATGTCCCCCACTGCTCTCTGCGGCAACACATTTTCATGTCAGGGCTCAATCCCTCTTGTGCACCTGCTTTTCCAGTGTCCTGCTATTTTTACGTTTTTATTCTCCTAGGTAAACTTTAGAATAATTTGGTCCAGTCCCCAAAAAGACCTGTGGTGTTTTGAATGGGTCACTGATTTGATAGATTAAGGGAGAGTTAACATCTTTACATTATTGAGGTTCTCTAGATCAAAACAAGAGTTCTTTAATCTTAGAGGTTTTTTTTTAAAACTTTTTCATTTAGGAACATGAATCTTTTTAGGATTCTTGATACATATTACCTGTACTAGTTTTCAGTTACAGCTTAACAAATCACCACAAACCTAGTGGCTAGCTTAAAACGGCACATATATTCACCATCTCCAATTCTCTTGGTCTGGAGTTCAGGCTGCGATCCAGCTGTCAGCCAGACTGCATCTTCACGCGGACCTGGGGCCTTCCAAACTCGTTCAGGCTGCTGGGTGTAAGTTCTTTCTTTATGGGTGAGGGACTGACGTCCCTGCTTTCTTGCTGGCTGTTGCTAGGAGGTTGCTCACAGCTCCTGTCACAATGTGGCAGCTTAAAAAAATTTTGAGTTATGGTTGACACGGTAGCTTTCTTCTTCACAGCCACCTGACACTGCTTTATTTTAAAGGCTTCTCCAATTAGGTCTGGCTCACCCAAGATAAACTCCATTTTGATTAAGTCAAAACCAATGGATTACTAACGGGATCGTGGGAGTAACACCCATGTTATTCACAGGGTCTGCCCACATTCAAGGGGAAGGGATTATACAGGGCTTGTTCATGCCGGGTAGGCATCTTGGGGCCCCTGAGAATCCTGCCTACCACATTACCAAGTTGTCTTCAAGAAACTTGGTATTTCCATCAACAGTGTGCCAGAGCACTTGATCTACTGTTCTTTTTTTTTTTTTAATTTTTTTATGTTTTTTATTTATTTTTGAGAGACAGAGACAGCATGAGCAGGGGAGGGTCAGAGAGGGAGACACAGAATCCAAAGACAGGCTCCAGGCTCTGAGCTAGCTGTCAGCACAGAGCCCGAAGCGGGGCTCGAACCCACGAACCATGAGATCATGACCTGAGCCGAATGAAGTCGGACGCTTAACCGACTGAGCCACCCAGGCGCCCCTACTGTGTGTTATTCTTTGACGTCTCATGTGTTGCATATATTTTTTGACCTTACCATTTGCTTTACATTTGTTTATAGATGGTTTGGGGAGATGTTTTACTTTTTAACGTAGTCAGATCCTTCAATTATCTTTGTAATGTCTTTGTTTTGACTCTTAGAAAGATGATCCCCACTGAGGACTCAGATTAAAATGTACATCTTTTTGTAGTCTCTCCTGTTTTATTTTTGTTTTAAAGTTTATTTACTTTGAGAGAGACAGAGACAGCACGAGTAGGGAAGGGGCAGAGAGAGAGAGAATCCCAAGCAGGCTCTGTGCTGGCAGCGTAGAGCCCAAAGCGGGGCTCGAACCCACAAAGCCATGAGATCATGATCTGAGCTGATACCAAGAACGGGACGCCTAATGACTGAGCCCCCCCCAGGCACTCCTGTAGTCACTTCTTATATTCACTCTTACCTATCTGGAATTCATTTGAGCACACAGGAGGAAGTTAAAATTCGAGCTTTCCCTTAAAATGGTAAGCAATTCTTCTAGCATAATTTGTTGTATAATTCTTCCTTTTGCCACTTACTTTTGGTGCTAATTTTATTATACACACACACACACACACACACACAGAGATAGTAAGGTCTTATTCTTATCCATATTTTTTGTTTCATTGATCTAATATACTGGAACTACATTATTTTAATTATTACAAATTTTGATATTTTTAAGATTTTATTAAAATGTTTTTTCATGTTTATTTTTGAGAGAGACAGAGACAGCACAAGTTAGGGAGGGGCAGAGAGAGAGAGAGAGACACAGACTCCGAAGCAGGCTCCAGGCTCTGAGCTGTCAGCACAGAGCCCAACATGGGGCTTGAACTCACAAACCGTGAGAACATGACCTGAGCCGAAGTTGGACACTCAACCAACTGAGCCACCCAGGTACCCCTTTAAGATTTTTTAAAAATTATTTTATGTTTATTTTTGAGAGAGAGAGACAAAATGTGAGCAGGGAAGGAGCAGAGAGAGAGAGGGAGACACAGAATCCGAAGCAGGGTCCAGGCTCCGAGCTGTCAGCACAGCCCGATGCGGGGCTCAAACCCACAAACCATGAGATCATGACCTGGGCCAAAGTCAGATGCTCAACTGAATTTGTCACTCAGGCACCCCTAAGATTTTATTTTTAAGTAATCTCTACACCCAACGTGGAGCTTGAACTCACAACCCCGAGATCAAGAGTCCGCATGCTCTATGGACTGACCCAGCCAGGTACCCCAATTCTGATACATTTTTAAACTTTTAATTTTGAAGTTATAAATTCACAGAAAGTTCCAAAAGTACAGAGAAGTCCCAAATACCTTTCACCCAGTTTCCCCCAAAGGTAACATCTTACGTAATTATAATACAGTAGCAACACACCTGCCTTTGCTGGCAGAAGTCCAGCCCGGAACTCACACCATCTGAGCCTATCCTGGCGACGCCGGGCAGGTGGGGCCCACCAAGGGAAGGCTCTTGCAAGAACAGCCTCTCGTGGACGAGACAGCAGTCCTGTCTGCATGTGACACCGAGGGCCATCCAGCTCTCTGGCGATACTGAGGGTGGCAAAAGTGCAGACCCAAACAGTCCTTGATGTCACTGCATGCTGCTGAGCAAGCCACCGTGAGCAGCCTCTTGGGACCCTTTATCCGGGAGACAATGAACCCCTCAGCAGAAGAGCCGCATCTCGTTAGCTGCTCTGTGACCTGCAGCCAGAAGGCTCCGGACCAACCTGGAGCGTCCTCCAAACCTCCCGGGACGCTGGCCCTTCCTGCGGGCTTCCGCTCAGGCAGGGCTTCGTACTTCCGGATCTGAAGTCCAGGCCTTGCTCGCAAGCCCAACACCCTCGTTTTTCAAACGGCTTCCTGCCCTCGATGAACTCACAGGTGCCCCAATCGGAGCCCACCCGTGCTCAGCTCCCCTCCCCGCGCCAGGCCTGCATCCCTCCAGCATCGTCGGACCTACCACTGATTTCCTGCGTCAGTGAACCGCCCCCTCCTGGAGGCCCCACGTCTCCTCCAACGGCAGCCTCTGCAGGTCCTACTCCTTTCGGAATCCCTACTGCTGGCGCCTCATTAGTTCCTACTCAGTTGCAGCAGTGGGCCTCTGACAGGTCCCCTCACTGTCCCCAATAACCTCTATTCTGGAGAAAGACTTCTCCAAGGCGCAAACCCCATCACACCTGCCTTGTTTAATTATAATTAACGGTTCCATTTCCACAGCACAGGTGATAAAAAGGAGGAAAGGCTTCATATTCTGGCAGCTTCTGTGGCCTCATGCCCCACCCCCACCCGCAAAGGTCTGGCCACACTGGGCTGTTGACAAAGGGAATAAATTTACCAAACTGACCTCTTTGTCCCACCAACATTTAAGTTCCTTTGAGCCTGTGCCCCGGGTTGAGCTCCCACATCCCGTCTACGCGCCTGCCGGGTTCCAGCGTGGGGGCTGAAGGGCGCTAGTCCCGCCCAGACGGGGCCGGCCCCCCGGGAAGGCCGGCTGTGCGTCCACCAGCGGGATACCGGCCCGAGCCTTTACTCGACTGCCACTTCCCGCTGATAATTCTGGATACTCACCTCCTACATAAAGGTCCTACAACCCCTTCCGTCCCCTGCCATTGGTATCCCACCACTCAGGCTCCTTTTCACCCCAGCCCCAAACTCCATGGCCTCAGGCTCTGTCCCCTCCTGGGCACGCCCTACCTTCCACTTCAGACGAAGGCCAGTGTCGCTTGGCGGCCCCTTTGTTTCCATGAAAGCTCTCCGCAGCCCTAGTGTCCGGAGACTTCTCAGACTCTTGAGAATGCCTGTCCATCCGCCTCTCCTTGGCCTTGGGGACTGAACTGGTGCGCCCCTTTTGCTCCTCACCTGAAACACACGGACAGTTAGTCCTATGGTTTGCTGACTCCAGAGCACTGATCCCAATCCTTCCGCTGCCCGCTTTGGTCCAGAATGAAGTAAGGAAGCCTGACTTGGGTCACTCCATTCCTCTGAGCGTGGGTATTTCCATGGGTGGAGAGACTCCCCAGGCACAGTCGTCCGAGGGGACGCAGGCGCAGGAGTGACGAGCGGGGGCGGCGGGGGCGCCCAGCACCCCGCAACCCCTGGCGTGGGCGGACTCCGCCGAGCGCCCCCGGCGCACTGCCGGCCCTGCGCGAACCGCGGCCACGGGACCTAGGAGACGACGGGCCGGCGGCCCTTTACCTTTCCTAGGTTTATGTTTGCTTTTGGAAAGGCCCATAGGTGAGCCCTCCGCCCCCGCCGGCGCAGCCCGGCACTCGGCACCGCCGCGGCGGCGCCTCACAGACGGCCTCAGGCCCACGCCGCGCGCGTCACCACGGCAACGCCGCGCCCCGCTCGCGGGACTGGCGTCGTGCTCTCGCGAGAGCTGCCTCTCGCCGGAAGTGGGCGTTGACCCCGGAAGTTCCTGCGCGTCGGAGCTGGTAAGTGCGATCGACTCGGCCCCGGGGCTCCTGTCCGTCCGTTCCCGCGAGGGCTACCCCTTCCGGACCTGCCATGGACGGTAAGAGACCCCGCCCACCAGGGGGAGGGCGGGGCTCAGCCGGGCACCCCAGGCCTCAGTCCGCGACACGGATCTCCTACCCCTGGGCCTAGACTAGTCAGACCCCCGATACCCAGCCAGAGACCTGGATCTTCGGCCCTGGACCGCGATCCTCGATCCCCGGAGCTTCGACCCCAGAACCCGTTAAGGATCCTCGGCCCCACACCCTGACCCCCTTCCCCCAGACTCCTCAGCGTCCACCTCCCAACCCCCCAGCTCCTATACCGGCTAGGGACATCGGCCTTCGGAGCCCTGGGATGTCAGAGAGCACCGAAAAAGGAGACGGTTGCACCGCTGCCCCCAAAACACCACGAGGAAAAACAGGAAGAGCACAGGCAAAAGCACACTTGCTGTGCGCCAGGCACGGTTTACAGCTCTTTGAGATAGGAATTTTATGCCCCGGTCCTGCAGATGGGGAAACAGAAGTAGAGATCTAGCTCCCAGGTCTTGTCCTCCACTGCCTACCGCACTCACTCCGCCCTGTCCGTGCTCAGGGACACCAAAGAGCAGGAAGAATCAGTATAAAGTGAGGTGGCTACATTGGCTGGAACGTTTAAGGGCTGGTGTGATAGAGAGGTTTCAAAACTTATCTTGTGAAATGTAAAAAACCTGTACAACCATGTCGTCACAAAGGAAATTCTATACCAGTTGCTTCAGAGAGAAGATGAACACCACACACCCACCACTACCATCACCACAAATGTTACGTTTTGCGCCACAGTTTACCCAGTTCTTTGGAGAACTTTCTTTTGGCTGTATCACTTTTTTCCAGGGTTAGGTTTTCCCTTAACAGCTGTTTGCTCTCCAGAACAAAGAGGAAGCCGAGGCAGGGAGACGGGGGACGGGGGGGGGCGGGGGGTCGGTCCCACCCTGAGGTAGGTAGAGAGGCAGAGAGCCTGCCACGTGTCTGTCAGGTTAGCTCTGGTTTGCAGAGTCACAGGTGGCTTTGGCCTTGACCACGGCTGCACTGTAGATGATGGGTGCGCGGGGGCCTTGCTTTGCATTTGTGAACACTCTGTACCCTCATTCTGGTTGCAGGATTTCCTTTCTTCATTCTGGGCTAGTGCAGTAAATCATTCTCCAAATCTAGAAATTGAATAAATTGAGACCCTTTTAATGTGAATCTGGGTCTACCTGGCCCTTGAGTTTGGGTGAGGGAGTAGCACATGTGGCTACCAGGAGACGGGGGCTGTTAATACTCTCAGGGTTCTGGTTCCTTCATGTAGGTAGTGAGGCTCCCGAGCCTGATTTGATGGCTCAGATATGCCAGCTGCCACGGAAGGTGGTCTCTCAGGGTCAGCTCTTTGATAGCATAAGAGTCCTCGTTCTGCTATTTTTATCCATTTACTTTTGGGGAGGAAGAGTATATAAAATACATTCCAGTACTGAGTTTTATTACATTGGAAAGAATCGCAAGGATCTTTGTAAAGTTGCATTAATTACAAACCACTCCTTGGGTTTTCACCGAGGGCCACATGCTGCATCCATGACCTCATTTGCCTGCACACTGATCCTTGGGGCCAGCGGTGCCATCCTGGTACTACTTGTAAGGAATCAGGTTAGGGAACCTCTGTGTTTGCCCAAGCCCTCTAGCTGGCACAGTACCTCTGCCGGCTCCAGTGTGGTCTGGGCTTCCAGGAGGCCCTGTCTACGCCTGCGTCTTGATCCAGCTCTTTGTGTCCAGGAGGGTCTTCGTGGCCCCCTCTGCTTGTTAGACATGCCCTTTGTCACAGCTGGAATCCTCACACCATCCCCTTTCTTTGCAGATACGCTGTTCCAGCTGAAGGTATGTACGGAATGACCTTTCGCCCCAACCCTGTCTTGGTTAGCACATGAGGACAAGTGCTGTTGGTCACACTCAGAAGGACAGATGTTAAGTTGTATGATTTGTGCACGGTGCTCGACCAGACTCGTGACGAAGGGGGGTATTGAATCGACTTGATGGCATGTTCATTCTTTCCTTGTCTTGGGCTGAGCAGAAGCAGAACACGTGGGCGAGTCCACCAGACAGCGAGCACATTTGAGAAACACAGCTTGGGTGTTAGGTGCATCCCTTGATGTTCCACTAGGCACGTAAAACTGGTTTCCAATTCTTTAAAATCCTATTGAAGGGGAGTGTTGTAGGCAGCAGAGCCGGTGTCCTATGATTAACCGGGCCAAGCCTGTCTGTACTTAGCCATCTGTGGTTCTGAAAGACTGGGCAGGCATGATGTGCACAAGCTGTGAACCGTAGCTCGTCCCTCTGGCTCTGCCCTGGAGAGGGAGGGTGGGGAGCACCCGGCGGCCCCCAAGCACTTTGTTCAGTAAGTGACTCTTGATTTCAGGTCAGGTCATGATCTTACGAATTGTGAGATTGCGTGTTTTGAGGAATCCAGCACTGTGTGGGGCACTGACAGCAGGTCCACCTTGTGGATTTCCGAGTCAGGAAAATCTGGATTTTTCCCTTGAGCAACAGAGGAGTGTGAAGGGGGCAGACAAGAAACCCCTTCTGTGTGACAGACACAGACGGCCCAGAGAGGGAGCCCTGAGGGCTTCCGATCTGTGCTGCCCCACGCCAGCCACACGGAGCCCTTGGAATGCAGCTAGTTTGAGGAACTGAATTGTTATTTTACATCATTTTAGGTAATTCAAAGTTAAATAGTCACGTGTGGCTAGTGGCTCCTTCACTGGACGGTGCGGGTGTAATGGTGTTGAAGGAACCAAGGTCAGAATGTTAGGTGCAGCAGACATTGATTTAAAAGTGCCTAAGCAGTCAGTGTGAATGGGTAGGTGACCTTCGAGAGAGTGCCCTGCCCTGGGAGCACAGCACTCAGGGAAGTGGGTTTTCACAGTTGGACCATCTGAGTAAGTGAGAGACACCTGCCTGAAGCGCGGACGTCAGGGCTCAGGAGGGGCTGGTGTGACGCTGGCGCAGGGGCACCACCTCCCAGGGGCTCCCAGGGCTGGTCAGTGGAACACAGGAGTCGGGGCAGCAGATTGGGCTGGCGGAAGGAGAGGGCGCTGTATATAGAAAAAAGGTCGGGCTCCTGGGTGGCTCAGTCATTTCAGCGTCTGACTCTTGATTTCGGGTCAGGTCATGAGCTTATGGATTGTGGGATTGAGCCCTGTGTGAGACACTGACAGCACGGAGCCTGCTTGGGACTCTCTCTCCCTCTCTCTCTCTCTCTCTCTCTCTCTCTCTCTGCCCCTCCCTGACTCACGCATGTACTATCTCTCTCAAAACAAATGAACTTTAAGAGAAAAGAAGGAAGGGAGGGAGGGAAGGCTCTGGGGACAGAATTCTCTAGCAAAGAGGGCCATCCTTGGGTATATGACACTTTTGCAGATGAGGTATATTTCAAGTAAATGTTGGGTTGCCGCATCTGGGTGGCCCCCCGTGATGTTCTGGGACAGGAGATGCCCACGAGAGGGCAGTATTTGTGGCTCAAGGTCAGGCAGCCCACCCTCCACCCTACCGCATCCACCTACGGCAGGGCCCTCTGGGCTGCGGCCTGCACAGGGGAGCCCCGAGGTGGCTGGCACATCATCCTGCTTCCAGACTGGGCTACCCTGAGGGGCCGCGGTCTGGCAGTCAGGTGCCCGGAAGACGCGTTCGCTGCCCAGCAGCCCCTCCCAAACACAATACCGTGTGACGAGAACACTCTGAGGTGTGTGTTCACTGGGAATTGTGTATTATTCCCCAGGCCACTTGGGGTAGCTTGAAACACATTCTGTCAAGTTTTTCCACCAAAGCTGAAAATCCATAGTAGTGGTGATTGTGTGAGTTGCCTTTTGAACTTTTCACTCGGGGAGGGTTGGGTTAGGGTGTTCCGGGAGAGGGCGCTGTGGGAAACCCTCACGGCCTCCCTTTCCCCTGAGCCCCAGGGACCCAGGAAGCACCCTCGGTGCAGCCCTGGGCCGAGAGGACACCGGCAGCGTGGGGCAGGGCGGTGCCGGTGCCGGAGGGCAGGCTCTGTCTGACCCAAGTGTCCTGCTTCCGCTCAGTTCACGGCAAAGCAGCTGGAGAAGCTGGCCAAGAAGGCAGAGAAGGACTCCAAGGCGGAACAGGCCAAAGTGAAGAAGGTGAGGCCACGCTGTGCCGGCCACGTGCGGCCCCTTCTCCCTTCTGCTGCTTCCGTGGTGTGTGCCGCTGCCACCTTCCTGTGCGGGGCGCTCCCTGCCGCTCTGGCTCTCAGGAGCCAGCTCAACACCTGCGGTGGCTGCTCTCTCTGTCCCCGCCCCCTGAGGGTGTCCAGAGCAAAAGGACCTTGCCTTGCCTTTTGTTCATTATCTGTCCTTGCCTTGTATTCGCTTCCAAAGTTCTGAACCTGCTTTTTCACAAACTGTGGGCAGCGGGCTTCCAGCCACCACTGCTGGAACCCCCTCCGGGTCTCTTCTGCAGCTGGTGCCTCGGGCGTCAGACCCTGGGCAGCGGTGAGGCTGGCCCCCTACTGCCGAAGGGAAGGGGGGGGTCTGCCTGCTCTCAGCCTTTGTCTCGGCCTTTCTAACAGCCGTTTAACAGGTGGAGTAGCTCCTGGGGCTGTTAGATTTGGGGGCTCCCAGGGCAGAAGGGAAACCGGACGTCTGACTCCACTCCGGGTCCTTCGTCCTTCCCCACGGTCGTGCCTGCTTCGGCACCAGCGTGTCCCGCTCTGGTTTTGTGAGCGCCTGTCGCAGGCAGACCCCGAAGAGAGGCTGCGGCGGGAGGAGAGAGGCTGGAAAGGTGGCTGTGTGGCTGGGCCCGGCTTTCCTGCTCAGCCCCCGGTGCGGGCTGGCCTGGCACCCTGCCTGGACACCCTAACTCCTGAATAGGCTTGGAGCCTGGCATTTCTGCGTTTTTGTGAAGCCCACAGGCAGAGGGGCTGCCCCACGCTAGCAGATCTCGCCCTTGGAAAAGCCAGGACCAGGTGTCTGAGCAGGGCGGGCAGAGTTCAGACAAACATCCATGTTCTCCTGGCTGGTGCCTCCCCCGGCTTTCAGGCCCTTCAGCAGAAGAACGTGGAGTGCGCCCGCGTGTATGCCGAGAACGCTATCCGCAAGAAGAATGAAGGCGTGAACTGGCTCCGCATGGCATCCCGCGTGGACGCCGTGGCCTCCAAGGTGCAGACGGCCGTGACCATGAAGGGGGTGAGTCCTTGAGTCCGGGATCTCCCGTCACAAGAGCCAGCTTCTGTCGGCGGAGTCGAGGGGCCTGGCTGGGCAGGGGGAGCCATGTCGGACCCCTTTGGTTGTGGAGATGGGATTCCCTCCACACTGTAAGGGCAGCGCCGAAGGACAAGACACGGAGTGCTCCGCCTTCTTTGGTGCCCACGGTCTGGGGACCTGGCAGGGGCTGGGCCAGGGCTGCAGTCCTGTGGGCCGTGGGGGGCTGTGTGCCTGGGGAGGGTGCAGAGGGCCTTCCTTCCTTTAGTTGTGTCACCTCTTCACTTTCTCCTGTGCCAGGTGACCAAGAACATGGCACAGGTGACCAAAGCCCTGGACAGGGCGCTGAGCACCATGGACTTGCAGAAGGTTTCTGCGGTGATGGACAGGTTCGAGCAGCAGGTGCAGAATCTGGATGTGCACACGTCGGTATGTCCCCTGTGGTCTGGGTGCAAAGGGTGTGTCCAGGGGGTGGCGCCCGTGGTTGCTCTCATCAGTGGTCCCCTGTGGGGGTCACCCCCAGAGCCCACGAGTCTTGTGGAGTCCGGAGTCAGCACACGGAGGTCTAGCAGGTAAGAGGGAGGCCCAGGGCTAGTGTGTGAGCACCTCTCTGAGTGAGTGGCCAGAAAGGCTCTGTGCAGTCCTGTTAGCTCAACGCCCGCCCAGGGGACTAAGAGAGTTGGAGAGAGTAGGGCGGGGCGGGTGGGGGGCGCGCTGGTGTGGGTGGGGGGAGTGAGCAGGAAAAACGGTCGAGATGGGTGGCCAGAAACTCAGCCACGGAGGTCCTCCTGCACGGGGCCTGCGCCCACCTGCCTGGAACACAACCCCCAGGTGATGGAGGACTCCATGAGCTCGGCCACCACGCTGACCACGCCCCAGGAGCAGGTGGACAGCCTCATCGTGCAGATTGCTGAGGAGAACGGCCTGGAGGTCCTGGACCAGCTCAGCCAGCTGCCTGAGGGTGCCTCCGCTGTGGGCGAGAGTTCCGTGCGCAGCCAGGAGGACCAGCTGTCCCGGAGGTGGGCTCGGTGCCCCAGAGGTGCCCCTGTGCTCTGATGCTGTGGTCGTGGGGGAGGGCAGGCGCGTGTGGCCTTGCGGGGAGAGCTTGTGCGGCGGGACTTTGGCCCAGCGAGTCCCGCTCTTTCCGGGAGGCCCCCACCCGAAGGCCTAGTCCAGGGCCCATCTGAGCACCTGTCTCCCCCGCTCCTCGGTCAGTGTCTGTGCTGTGTGTCAGCCGTGGTGCTCCCGCGCCTGTCCACCACTCGCTTGAGGAAAGGAGGTCTCTGTTCTCCCTGTGACAACCCATGGCCCTTCCCTGAGCCTTTCCTCTGATGTCACGGCTCGATGGATGGGCGAGGTGCCTTTGGCCCCCAGGGTTGGCGTCTTGTCCTTGAGCACACAGCAGGTCAGAGCGCCTCTGCCCCTCGCCCTCCCTCACGGGAGTTGTGCTGTCAATTTGCAGGTTGGCCGCCTTGAGAAACTAGCTGAGCCCCTGCTGCGGGGTGCTGCGTCTCCCGCCTCGACGTGCAGGAAGGGCCAGGGATGAGGGCTCCAGCTACCCCCAACCCATGCCTCTTGCCTTCCTACACGCCCTGCAGCGCAGCCTTGACCTCCAGGCCTGGGAATTGTCCCTCTTAGCATAGATGGTGGCTCTGTGTCCTGGTGGGTGAGTTTGCACAAACTTCTGACTTCTGTGGGTTATTTCTGTGACTCTGGGCTGACCAGCTTGGGTTTCTGCAGCCCCCCCCTCCATCCCCTACCCTCTAAGGAGTTGATGGGGACTGACCAGTGGACCGTGGGAGCCCCCAGACTCCGTGCTGCTCGCAGTCAGCCAGTAGGGGTCAGCCTGCTTCTGGCTTGAGGCTGGCGGCCTGAGCCCCCACTCGCAATCCCTGGTGTACGGTTCCAGGCTCCTGAGTCCAGGCAGGCCCACCCCGGGGGGTCTGCATCCTTGTTCCACTGCTGCCTCCGGAAGGCCTGGGGCCCTGAGGGCTGTGCCGTGGGTCCTCCAGAATTCAGGGTCTGCACTGAGGCCCCTCCCAGCTGGGAGCAGACGGTCTCCCACTCCCGGCCGGGTGCTGCCCCTGCGCTCTGCTGTCCTGTACTGCAAATAACAGGTGCCTCCCCGCGACTGGTCTCTCCTCCTGCTCCCACCACCGGACCTGGAAGCCACAGTGGCCAGAGCTCGGGAGCTCAGAGAGGCACCCCCGGCAGGGCCGGCCTTGGGGGAGCCGTGGCAGCCACAGCCAGGCAGCTGGCAGCAGCCCCCTCGGCCCTGAAGATTTTCTGTGATAGGCTGCAGTTTCTAGTTTTTCCGTTTCCTGAAGTTTACTTTGTTTCCTTGAAGCTTTGTGGGATTTTTGTTTTTTTGCCAAACTAGAAGGAGCAGACAGCAGATGGGGGGTGTTGGGTCCAAGCCCCCTTCTTGGCATGAGCTCGAGGGGGACTTCATGGTTGGTACTGAGCAGGGCCCGGCTCCGTGCTCGGCTGACCGCCTGGCGAGTCCTCCCCAGATGCCTCCAGCTTCCCGGGCCGTCCTCACACCCGGTGCTCTGGTGAACGGGAACGTTGGAGACTCGCTACGTCCGATCCTCCTCGGCCTGGTGGGTGTTCTGCGAAGTCTGCTGTGTTGGCCTGGACGCGCTGGACGGCGGTGCGAGACCCCGGGGGGGAGGATCAGAGTGCCGTCTGACTTCCCTTCCGCAGTGCCAACCTCGCCTTACTCCCTGGCTGTGGTCTCTCGGGGCGCCCACGTGCGGGGGTGCAGAGAAGGTCCTGAGCATCTGGGCGTGGGGGGTGCAGGGCTCCCTGGCTGTGGCCCCTCAAAGAGCAGTGGGCGTGTTTGCCCATTTTCCTAAAACACTGTTGTGAGTAAACAGATTGATCCCTGAGAACTCTCTCCAGCTTTGCTTTCGTGGCTTTGGGTCGGGCAGGGGGCCATAGGTGGAGCTCCCTGGCCCCTTGTAGGAGGCTGAGGAGGGTTACCTGGAGGAGGGTGGGGTTGGGGTGAGGTATGCATGTTCTCAGGCTCTGCCCCCACAGACAGAATTCGAATCTGAAGTTTTAAGTTTTCTTTTTAAGTTTTTACCTTGAAATAATTTGAGACGTACATAAAAGTTGCGGAGCACACGGTCTGTATATACTTGTGTTTACCGCGCCCTTCGCATCCACTTCCTAGTGAGCCGTACGTAACTGGCTACATCAGGAACCACCCTAACAATTACCTACTTGCAATGCCTCCGTCCCCCCAGCCTGGGACCGTCCTTCCCATCTGTCTCTGGCACCTGGGTGACCCGGAGGCATGCTGGCCAGTTATTTTGCAGACTGTCTGGCCACTTGGGCTGATGGGACATTTTCACACGATGACATTGAGGTCACAGCTCTAGGCAGGAATCCCACCGAGGTAGTAGTGTGTCCTCAGCGCCTCATACCGGTGCATGGTGTCACTGTCCTCACCTAGGACAGGTGGCGTGGGCCAAGCATCTCCCCGTAAAGTCTCGTTTTCCTCCTCTATTGAGCATCTTGTGGCAAGACTGCGGCATCACCTGCAGACATCATCCTGCTTTGTCTCAATGTTCACGTCCCTCCGTGGATCTTCCTGGTAACGATATTCGTGGTGATTTCCTGTTTGCAGTTCTGTTTTAAGGAAGAATCCTCCTTCCCTCCATTTACTTGTTCCGTTGTTTATATCAACGAGGGCCTGTGGGCATTTACCCCTGAGCACCAGAAGCCACCACTTTGCTCTGTCAGGTCCACTGGGGCTTCCCTCTCCCTATTTGGAACTTTGGCGGCAGAAACCTGCCCCACATACCCACGTCTTTGCTTGCTTGTCTTTACACAAGATGCTCAGAAATGCTAACCGTGCCCCTGCGAGGCCCCTCGCTGACCGGAGGCCTCCAGGCGCTCCCCATAGTGTCCGTTCTCGGCCGCACCTGTTCCGTAGTTGTGTTCCGCTTCTGCTGGAATCATTTGTCTTCCGTTGTGGGTGCTCCCCATCCTGCCTGGTCTGGATTTGGGTTTTGAATGTGTGAAATGTGCCCAAGGCTGACAGCTGGAACCAAATCGTGCCCCTGCCCCTCAGCCTCAGCCTGCCCGCCGGCCCCACCCACCTCCTGTCCCCCACGCCCGCATGTCTGCTTGTCAGCGGGGTCCTTGGAGCCGCTCCTGCTCCGGGTTTGACAAGTGCTGCTGTGGAACTTGCCGGGGACAGGTGGCCCTGGGAGAACCTGCGGCCTGAGAAGGGTGTCCATGCCACAGGTGCACGCCCTGCGTCCTGCTTCTGTGCAGCGTTATCAGGGCCCCAAGACACCCCCCAGTTTTGTTTACCCCTCAGGAAAGGGCTTTTGAAATTGGACCAGATAGGGGCGCCTGGGTGGCTCAGTTGGTTAAGCGTCTGACTTCGGCTCAGGTCATGGTCTCAGTCTGTGGGTTCGAGCCCCGCATCAGGCTCTGTGGTGACGGCTCGGAGCCTGGAGCTGCTTCGGATTCTGTGTCTCCCTCTCTCTCTGCCCCTCCCCCGCTCGCTCTCTGCGTCTCTCTCAAAACAAAATAAAGACATTATATATATATGAAATCGGACCAGATAACGTTTCTGGGATGGCACGTGCAGCTGTGGCGCTCTGGTGGGATCAGGGTCACTTCAGGACAAGTGGTAAAGCCTTAGGAGAAAATGCTCCAGGTAGCAAGATTTGTGTGCTACCTCCACGGGCCACCAGGGGGACCCTTCCCACAGTCACTGCAGGAGAAATCCCCTGTGGGGAAGTCGAGGCTTTGGGCAGGATCTGGCCGACTCGGGACAGACACCCTTACTTGCCCTTTCCTCCTTTAACATTGAATCGATTCTGAGTGATCAGCAAATACCCACAGATGTCCCTTCTGGTCACATTAGATCTGCCTGGGAATGGGACCTTCGCAGGGGCTGGCGGAGTCAAGCAGGCACCTGTGAGCTGCCCACCTGCACTGGGGCTGTGGAGCTCCTGCTCAGGGGTCTGGTCCACTCTCAGTACCAAAGCCTGAGGCCATCCAGTCGGAGGGATCTTGGAGGCCAGAGCCTGGAGTTGTGGGGGCGGCAGGGGTGTGTAGTGAGCCCTGCTCCAGACCTGGCGTTCCCGCCTGCTGAGTGAGGCTGAGCCAGGCGGCAGGTGTGGGCGCATGTGTGTGTGAGGATATGTGGTCTGTGCAGGTGTGTATGCTGCACGCGTGTACATAATGGTGTGGGGCGTGTTGGTGTGCATGAGTGTGCTTGTGCGTATGGGGAGGGGGCCACCAGAGCCCAGACCGTGTGTTTTTAGACTTCAGCGATGTCCGTGCAAATCTCTCTAAGACCTTGAGCCCTTCGGGCCCTGCTCTTCTGGGACCCAGGCACTGCTGTGTCGGGAGGTCTAGCCTGGGGCCATTTTCACAGAATTTGCCCTTGATGTCCAGGAGCCCCCCTCAAGGGCCGGGGTGCTGAGAATACACACCCTCATGACTCGGAAGGGTTGTTGTCTTTATTAAGGGTCCACTGTGTGTCTTTCTGGAGCTAGAGCCCAGGCCTTGTGCCTGGGGAGCCGGGATTTCCCTGCTCTGATGGCCACAGTAACCCCTGAGCTATAGGACCCCAGGGCATCACAGAAGACGCAGGCCAAGGAGGATGGTGGTGAGGGAGGCCAGCAGGACCCCTGGCTGCTGATGGAGGCTGGGGGCCTCTGAGTAGCCGTACATCGTCCTGCAAGGAGTCTGCAGCTTGTCCTTTGGGATGGGTTCCTCCTCAGGAGTTTGTGTGTGATCGCTCACCTGGGGACAGACACCGCTTGGGCCGCCTGCCTGCTGGCCCTGCCCTGCCCACCCGCCCACTTGCCGGCCAAGGATGGGCGCGTGCACCAGCCTCTCCTCACCTGCTCCACTTCCTCGAAGACCCTGAGCAGGTTGTTGGCCAGGGCGCCCCTGACCTCCGCCTCTGTCCACTGCCTCCTGAGCAGCTCGGCTACCAGGTCTGGGTACTTGGACACGTCCTCAAGCCCCACGGGGAGCCTGAAGCGAGGGCAGAGAGAACCAGGCTCTGCACCCCAGGGGTCAGGGCCTCGGGCCTGTCTGCCTCCCCACCAACCACTGTGGCCCCCACCCCAAGGCATCGGGGGTCCAGTGGAGTGGCCTTCAGACCGAGACATGCTGGGCCCGTCCGAGCTTCAGACCCTCATGACAGGTTTGGCAGTGGGAGGGTGACCTTCCCAGCTCAGCCACAGGATGCAGGCCTTGCCCTTTACCTTGAAACACCATCAAAGTCCCCACCAAAGCCCACGGCTCCAGCTCCTGCCACCTTCTTGATGTGGTCCAGGTGGTCTGGCGAGGAAGACCGCGGGTGTGGGTCCCGGGAGCGGCCCTCTCCCACCAGCTGCCATGGCCACTCCCGTGCACCCGCCTGCTGCTCGGGACTCCCGTGCACCCACCTGCTACTTGGGACAGGGTGGCCTCCTGTTTGCATGAAACATAGTCGTTGTAGAAATTAACCATCACCAGGCTGCCTGTCTGGTTCTGCTCAGGAGAAGGGCGGAGCTGTGGGCACGAGAGGAGGCCACGCGCTCCGGGGCCACCACGGGGAGGGGTGGGGAGGGAGGACCAGCCCGCACGCCCTCACCACCAGCTGCAGCACATCGTCGGGCACGTTGCGCCTGTGCTGGCACAGGCTGTAGGCTGAGGAGTGGCTGAAGAGGACTGGGGCCTTGGACAGGCGCAGGGCGGCCTTCATGGTGGCCACAGACACGTGGGCCAGGTCGATGATGACCCCCAGGCGGTTCATCTCCTTCACCACGCTCTGCGCGGACACGGGGCTCAGGGGCTGGGAAGGCTGCACTGGGCCCACTTGTGTCTGCACACCCTTCCAGGGCTCACCGCAGCCCCCCTGACAGGCCTGGGCACGGCGGCCAGGGCGTTTGGGCAAGGGCCCCTTGCTGGCCGGGTGTTCATGAACTCTTCAGTGGCTGGAAGACGCCCAGCGGGTTCCGGTGGGCACCCACCCTGGGAAGACCCCTGTAGCTCTAGTTTATGGGTGAGGAGACAAGTCCTGAGAGGCAAGAAACTGTGTCCTGGGTCACTTCGCCTGAGGGTGACTGTGGTCCTTGCCTAACACCCCCTCCCCTCACCTGGCCAAAGGATGACAGGCCTTGGCTCTCAGCCTTGTCCTCTCCTGTGTCCACCAGCCAGTTGTCAGCCCTGGGAGAGCAGAGAGCAGGTGCACCAGGGACAGAGTGGTCATCCTGGCCCACCCACGTCCAGGACTCTCGGAAGGGGAGGAAGGTGCCGGAAAGCAGGGCTAGAGAATGATCCCTGCCCTGGGACCCTCCCACGCGGCCCGTGGACCCTCCCTGGGGTCACTCACCAGGGCGTATTGCAACTGTGCGTGAGGGTCATGTAGCGCATGCCCAGGTGGTAGAGGGTCCGCAGGACGCCCAGGCTGCTGTCTATGGAGTGGCCGCCCTCCACGCCGACGAGACTGGCCACCCTCCCCTCCCGGAAGGCCTGCCGGATGCCTGCGAGAAGAACCGGCTGAGGACACCGGGCACCCAGGCAGACTGGCCGCTCTGCCTGGGACTGGGCTTGGGAAGGTGGGCCGGACCAGGACCCACCTGTGCTGTTGGTGACACACACAAAGGTCTCTGGGTACATCTGGCACATGCGGTGGATGACGTCGATCTGCTCCAGAGTCCTCCTCACAGCGTCCTTGTTCTGGGTGTCGCAGGGTGTGTACGCAGACCAGAACTGGGGGCCACGGGGGAGAGCGGCTAGGCGTGGAGGCTCCCGGCCCCACGCCCCACACGCCCCACACGCACATGGGCGTCTAGCTTCCCTCCCACTTCCGGAGCCCTTGCACGGCCTCTGTGGCTACCAGGGTCCCCTTCCAAAGACTTGTGGCCCCAAGGGGCTCAGGAGGGACGCCGCCTGCGTACACCTGCACCTTAGCCAGGACACGGGGGAGGAGAGGGGTGGATGCCAGTGTGGGCGAGTGTAGGGCTGGGCTGAGCCATACCTGGCCCCCCACAAAACCAGCCCTCAGCTTGGGGATGTTGGTGTGTGTGTCGGCGAGGCTCGTCAGGTTGGCCTTCTCGTTCTGAAGCTGGTTGTTGAACGTGTTCAGCAGCTTCCAGGGCAAGTCATTGTGCCTGGAGGGGGTGGGAGAAAGGGGCAGAGGCAAGTCAGGATGGCCACGTGGACCTGGGGCCTCCGCGCTCCCTCCCAGGCAGGTTGTGGCTGGTTTCTTACAGGCGGGGAACTAGAGCCGGCCACACGGCTGGCAGATTGCTCGTGATCTGAGCACACCTACGCGCAGGTAACCGCCCCACACCCAGGCCAGGTGGCTGTGAGCAGAGAGCGCCTCTGGGAGGTCTTCCCTCCAAGGGCCTTTCACTGCCAAAGAGGGAAAGGCAGATGCTTATTTGTCTCCAGAATCGCCCTGAGGAACACAGGCAGGATTCAAACAACCTCCATGAACAGGCTGGTTGACACCCACCAGCTGGGGGGTGGGGGGGACTGACGGTTTTCACAAGTTAAAGACGAAATCCTCCCCTTGCAGGGAGGGGCACTGGGGGCTCTGACAGCTCTGCACTATTTCCAAGCCCATCCTTCTATGCTTCCCTCGTGAAGTTTTACCAGGACCCAGGAGGGGTGAGCACTTTGTAGGGAGAGAGAAGGAGGGGAGGGAAGGTGGGGGTGAGAGGCAGGAGCACACAGGGCTGGGCAGATTCATGCCTGGACCCAGGAGCCAGGAGCAGTCTCAAGGGGGAGAGACCTCTGGGGTGCCAGCCCCCCCAAGTTGCACGCATGGAGGAAGTATGGGCCAGGGAGCTGATGGGAAACGCGGTCTCAGGCTCGCTTAGACCTGCCAGATGCAATCCGCACTTGAGTCAGCCAAGCCTCGAATGCGGATGCCTGGACGCCGAGGGGCCTGCGTCCGGTGCCTCACCGACCGCCCCCCCGCCACTCCTCCACTCCCAGCCCCATCCCAGCGCCACTCCTGCTTTCAAGACCCTTCCCCCCAGGACTAACAGCACTCTCCTCAACCTCCATCCATTTCCCATCTCCAATCCTGGCTCCTGCCTCTCTTGCCTCAGTTTTTCCACCTGTAACATTTGGGGGGGGGGGGGATGACTTGGTACCTTCTTCAGAGACTAAACTGTGAGGGTGGATGAGTAACTGTTAGTACCTGGACCTCTCGGGCCAGCTGTCCCTGGGGTGAGTTGGCTCCAGACTCTGGAAGCCCCCCTGCTCTCCTGAGGGACACCTGCCACAGCTGTGTTTTGACGTGATGGGTGTGAGCCTTCGCTGGCCGAGCGGGAGGGCGTGTAGGAGAGCCCCAAGTCTCGGTGCCTGTGGGCAGCACTGGGCTGGGCCCCTAGAGAGGACTTTACTCCTTGCCTGAGAACGCCCCACCGTCCAGCCGGCAGCCGGGAACCCACCAGGAGGGAGGGGCACACGGCTCCAGCCTCCTCCCCTCCAGCCTTTGCCGGAGCCCAGGGCGGGGAACGGAGGTCACCTTTGCCCTGTGGTCAGCAGTGCCATTCTGGACCTGTTGGATCCGGATCCACCCTCCTTATCTGTGTGGCCTGGGCAGCACCCTCAGTGGTGACTTGAGGATCTGCTCCTACTCAAAGGGGGGAGGTGACAATTTTAAGCACTTGAACGACAGCTAGCAATTGTAGGAGACCTGCTGGCGGCCTGTGATCTATTCTCCATTTTTTTCTTGGTAATAGAGCCCCCTATTTTTAGCATGAAACACGGCCATTTGAAATAAAGATATTCCATGCCCCTTTACTGCTGGGTGTGGCCACGTGACTAAGTTCTGCCCTTTGACAGCTTCCAAAAGCTCTCCTTGACTTGCTCATCCTTTGCCCTTTCTGTGTCCCTTCCTCGTTCATGCTGGCTGGCATGCAAACGTGAAGGCTGGGGCTGGTGCAGCCACTTTAAAGCATGAGGTGGGAATGACGGCCACCGTGGCGCCCTACGGAACAGCGTGCCAGGACTCCCTCTGGCTCTTTCTCTTGTTGAAACCACTTACTTGAGTCTTTTACCTGCGAGAGTAGCTAATACCACAGTATCGGTTTGGGTCCCTTCAGCCCCGTCTTCACTTTCTAGCTCTTTGGACAATCCCAGATTCCTAAATCCCAGCTCCCTGGGCCTCTCAACCCCTAGCACCTGACCTTGGATCCCCCCCGACCCCGCCCCGTGCCCAGCTGCCCGCACTGCCCCCTCTGATCCTCAGCATGAAGGAGCCCCTTCCCGGGCTCACACTGTTGGCATCTTCTCCCTCCCTGCCCTTGCTGGCCTCCCACCAGACAGCAGGGGCTCCATCCGGGGTGGGAGGGACCTGGGGCCAGGAAGGAGGCACGGGGGAGGAACCAAGGGCAGATGGGGAAGGAGGGGAGCACTACTGGCTAGCAGCCCCTCCCTTCTCTAGGAAGCCCCAGCACCCTGCGGCTCCCACATAAGGGCACATCCCATGTTCTCTCCTTTTCTTACAGAGTATTTTGTCCAGCAAAGCCCAGCAGCCTCTGCCAAACAGTCATGACTAACATTCATTGGGCACTTACTGGATGCCACACAAGGCACACACGGATGCTCCCCAATACTTCCGGCACCCAAGGGGGTGCAAGTTTGTGCTACATGCCGCTCTTCAGCCTGGGTGGCCAGGGAACGGAGTCCCTGCTCTCTGCTGGGGTGTTGGAAACCGGGGCAGGTAAGGAAGCAGGAGTGGCAGGAATGTGTGCACAGGTGGCATTTCACACGGGTCGGGAGAAGTAGCCCAGAGCAAAGCCCGGGAGGAGCTCAGTGTGGCAGCGTGACATGGGGACAAGCAGGGATGGCATGAGCCTGCTGGAGCATCGGGAGTGTGGGGCTGGCCGGGGAAGGCAGTGAAGGGTCTTGGGGTCTGCTGGAGGACTTAGACTCTACTCTGAGCTCAACGGGAGCCCTGACAGGTGGGGAGTTTGAGCCAGAGGACGGGAGCTGGGACTTCTGCCTCCCAGACTCCCTCTGGCTGCAGCACTGAGACCAGACCTCAGCTGGTGGACAGTCAGAGGCTCACTGGCTGGAGGTGGGGGTGGGGGCAAGGGAGGAGGGTAGACGCAGATGCACCAAGAATTGGAGGAGACAGGCCCTGCCAGGTTGGCTGTGACATCAGAGAAAAAACAACAAGGTGTCACCAGGGTCTTGGCTAGAAAGGGGTCTGTGGGTGGGTCCGTGAACATGCAGCGAACATGCAAGGGAGGTCAAGCCGGGCACGCAGCGCAGAGGTGACCCGGGCACCCTGTGTCTGATGAGGTCTCCCCAAGGTGGATGCAGGGGAGGGAGAGGAATGAGAAGGGTCTTGGAGGAGGGTCAAGGAGGGGACTCCCAGGGGCCTGTAGTAGATGCCACTCTTACCTACAGCTTTAGGTCAAGAAACTAAGGCCCAGGGAGGGAATATGGCTCCTGGGGCTACATGGCTAGTTCCAGGCATGCCCTGGGCCAGGCCCCAACATCCTCTGTCCCCAGCACCACTCTGAGCTGGGATCTGGTACCCAGGGTACAGGGGGGTCAGCTTGTAGGGCACCCCAGGAGATGCTGAGGGCCACAGGGGCCTTTTAACTGCTCCATTCTCTATAGGCCCTCATCTGCTGAAGCTCTGGGGGGCCCTGAGAGACCCCATGAAGAAGCCAAGGCCAACAAAGGGCAAAAGCCATGTTGTGGTTGAAGAAGCAGAGTCCCGGCAGAGATAGGGCAACGTCAGTCTCCAGGTCGCATGAGCTCCTAGCCCCTCCTGCCCTGGATCCCCAGTCCTGTCACAAGTGGCCACTTACCCGTCAATGACAGGTGTGACCCGCATGATTCTCTCAGCCTCATCCCGGAACTGGTCTGCAGTGCAGATGGCCACCAGGGGCCAGAGCCACCAGCGGATCCACATGACACAGCCTCCAAGGGCCCGCTTCTAGCACCGCTCTGACCCGGCTGGCCCGGCCGGCCTGTGTGCGATGGGGTCCAGCCGAGGCGTGAGGAGCCGCTCTGCGCGCCAGGAGAGAGAACAGAGGCCTTTGGTCCCGGTGATTACTGCCAGGAGCTGTCCCGTTTAACAGTTGTTCCGGTGTTCAATCAGTAACCAGCACTTCCTGGGGGCGGGGGGGGGGATGGAATGTCCTGGACCCTGTGGGCTGGGCGTTGCTGTCTGGGCCAGGCACAGGCATAGTAGGAGGCTGCTGACCCCAGGGGAGCAGAGCCAGGGTGAAAGGACAGGCTTGGGAGGGGCTGGCCCTGGGTAAGTGGTCGACTAGTGTTAGTGGTGTTTGTCTTATTCCCTCGGCAGCCTCAGGACCTGGTGGCCTGAGATCTCCAAACATGAACTGAAACAGTCATCCAGATTTGCCTCTTGTAATGTCTTCCTTTGTTTGCCTATAAAAATAGTTTTACGTCATCATGGAAGACAGGGCGCAGCCCACAGCGAGTTCCCACCATAACCCACCCACTGCTTGGGGTCGGCCCCCGGCTCCTGGCCTGCCACCCTCTTGCTGCAGTCTCCTGGCCTAGCAGGCTGGACTCGGTGGGTCAGAAGTCCGGAGTCTCAACCTGGAGATGGTTCCCCCATCTTTCTGCGCACTCGGGGCTCCCGAGGTCTCTGCTGGGACCCGTGGAGCCTGGTCCCGGGGCTGGGCCAGCATCCAGGGCTCCAGCGGCCTGGCTGGGAGGGAGCCAGGCCGAGAAGGCTGATGAGAGGTGTGAGTGAGGCAGGGAGGCTCAGGAGGACAGGCGGCCAAGCCCAGGGGTGGGGGGCGTGCGGACCCCATCCCCTCACCAGGCTCCCCGATGCCTCTGCCCCCGGACGGTGCTGGAGCCTCACGCAGACCTGCCCTGCAGAGCCCTCCCTGCGCCCCCACTCCACCCCCAAGGATGGACCCTCCCGCCAGCCTGAGAAGAGAGGTCACGTCCCAGTCCTGGCTCTGCCGCCATTAGCTGTGTGTCCCGTGCCCGGGCCTGGCCCGTTTCTCCTGTTGACCGGGCAGCGCCAAAGGCCGCTGTGAGCGCCATGCTGAGGGAGCAGCCCTGGTCTGCTGCAGCTCCCCCAGCCTCCTCCCTCCCCCTGCCACGCACACCCCTTGAGAGGAGCAGGGACCCAGGGGCATCCTCCGTGCCACTGGCCCCAGAGCCCATCGAGGTCTAAGCAGACCATCGGGGCTTGGGGGGAGGCTGTGACGAAGCCCAGGAGTCTCTGCGGAGGTGACCGGCACCCATCTGCTTGCCCTTTGCTGCCTTCTGCGTAGCCACTTGTGTCTACTCACCTCCAACCTCCCTGACCTGTCTCCTCGAGACCTGGACGCTGCCCCGTGGGGGGGCCCACCTTCTCCACGGGGGAGGGGGGTCCCGTTCTCCCAGGATCTCTCCCGGAGTCCCTTCTCGGCTTTTATTATTTCACCTGCTCTCTATTTTTCTATTTAACTTTTGTTTTCTTGTCCTTTTTGTTTCAGAGTCGGGGCTTTAGAACATGTAACTGCGCTTGATTTCTCAGCCTCATCTGAGCATGCTTGTCCTCATGTGTGACCACGACGATCGTGGTGGTGCTGTCCGCTGTTTCTTGCCCCACCTCGAGGCTCCTCCTCTGTTTCTTGCTTTGCCAAAATTTTCTGGTTATTTCAGGTCCCTGCCTCCCGCAGTTTCACTACTTTGCTGGCAGGAATATGTGTAACAGTTGTGTTTAAATTAGGATTTCTCCCTCAACAGAGATGGTTACAGTCCACAGTGGGCTGAGACCCTCATTTAAATGCAACTATGTAGCTCCACCTCCCCGGACCGTGGTCTCTTGTGTACTTTACTTGCCCCCATCGGGAGGTTTCTTCTAATTTATTTCTCACTTGTCTGCAGTACTGTCTTGGGCCATTCCCCAAGAACGGTGGCCACTTTCCAGCACGGCGGCCACGGCGGCCACGCGGGTCAGATTCCTTTGTACACACACAGTCACACACACAGTCTCACACACAGTCACGCACACAGTCTCGCACAGTCTCACACACAGTCACACACACAGTCTCACACACAGTCACCCACACAGTCACACACACAGTCTCGCACAGTCTCGCACACAGTCACCCACACAGTCACGCACACAGTCTCGCACAGTCTCACACACAGTCACACACACAGTCTCGCACACAGTCACACACACAGTCTCACACACAGTCACCCACACAGTCACGCACACAGTCTCGCACAGTCTCACACACAGTCACACGCACAGTCTCACACACAGTCACCCACACAGTCACACACACAGTCTCGCACAGTCTCACACACAGTCACACACACAGTCTCGCACACAGTCATACACACAGTCACGCACACATTCTCGCACACAGTCTCACACACAGTCACACACACAGTCACACACAGTCTCGCACACAGTCTTGCACACAGTCACACACACAGTCACACACACAGTCTCACACACACAGCTGTGCACAGTCTCACACACAGCCGCACACACACACAGTCACAGTCTCGCACACAGTCTCGCACACAGTCTCGCACAGAGTCACACAGTCTCACACACACACACAGTCTCGCACACAGTCACGCACACTGTGTCGCACACAGTCACCCACAGTCTCGCACACAGTCACCCAGTCTCGCACGCAGTCTCGCACACAGCCACACACACAGTCTCGCACACCGTCACACAGTCTCACACACACACACACGCACACAGTCACGCACACTGTCGCACACAGTCACCCACACAGTCTCGCACACAGTCACCCAGTCTCGCACGCAGTCTCGCACACAGTCACACACAGTCTCACACACAGTCTCGCACAGTCACCCACACAGTCACGCACACAGTCACACGCACAGTCGCACACACCGTCACACAAACAGCCACACACAGTCGCACATAGTCGCGCACAGTCGCACACACAGTCGCACACACAGTCGCGCGCACACAGTCGCACACAGAGTCTCGCACAGTCTCGCACACAGTCACCCAGTCTCGCACACAGTCACGCACACAGTCTCACCCAGTCTCGCACACAGTCACGCACACAGTCTCACACAGTCTCGCACACAGTCACACACACAGTCGCGCACACAGTCACGCAGTCACGCACACAGTCTCGTACACAGCCGCGCACACAGTCGCTCGCACAGTCACTTGCACAGTCGCACACACAGTCTCGCACACAGTCTTGCTGTGTCTGTGAGTTTCTCTCTAATCCTCATCCGTTGCCACACAGCTCCGTCCGTGTTGGTCCTTTGAAACTTGCCTAGGGATGCCTGGGGGGCTCAGTCGGTTGGGCGTCCGACTTCGGCTCAGGTCATGGTCTCAGTCTATGGGTTCGAGCCCCGCGTCGGGCTCTGTGCTGACAGCTCGGAGCCTGGAGCTGCTTCAGATTCTGTGTCTCCATCTCTCTCTGCCCCTCCCCTGATCACACTGTCTCTCTCTGTCTCTCAAAAATTAATAAAATGTTAAAAATTAAAAAAAAAGAAGCTTTCCTGACCCTTGATTTTGACCTTCTCTCCATTTTCAAAACCAGGATTACATTATTATTATTATTATTATTATTAAATTCTCTGGTCAACTCTTTTGTAATACTTTATTAGTTTAAAAGCCTAGCCACACCCTCACCCACCAGAAAAGGCCTAGCCACACCCTCACCCACCCGGCTGTGGGAGCCATACCCCCGGGTCACCCCTGGAAGGTGGGCTATGTGGCTCTACCTTTATTCCCAGCTTTGCACGTCACACCTTGACTCCTCTGTCCACTCACAGGCTTTGGTTCTCTCGAGTTGGTCCCTGGTTCTCCCAGATCCCGCCCAGGTAGCACAGGGCTGGTGGAGTGTGAGGAGAACCAGGCATTAGCTTCACATGCAAATTTCAAAGTGGAGGGGCCACCAAGACTTCAGCCATCGAGGCAAATAGTATTTTCATGCAATATTTCCAAAACTAAAAAATTTGTGCAAAAAGAAATCCATGTTGGACAAAATATAAACTTTTAAGTGAAGACAGGGCCAGTATTCTGACTTTTCCGTTGGCCGCCAGCTCCAGCGTGTCCCGCCTGCCTCTGGCCTCGGGGACACTCACATTCCAGTGGCTCAGGACCGAGGACAGCTTCCCAGGGGCTGAGTTGTGGGCGTGACTGCACTTCCTCAGGTGCTGCTCAGAGGACTGGAGGCCACGGAAGGACCAGGTGGGAGGGCCCCCGCAGCCTCGTTCAGACGTCCTGCGCGTTCAGAGCATTACACGAGCGTGAGCTGGCGCCGAGCAGGAGTGCAGACCCTCTGGGCAGGGGCCCGGGTTCGCGCTTGGGGATTCCATTTTGCATCATTCTTTTTGTTTGACTCGCAGCCTGTGGGGGACAAGGCAGCAAGGCTTGCGGAGCTGCTCCGATTCCTCAGCCTCAGTATCTCTGCGAAGCAGAAGTCATTATGGCCCCGTCTGAAGTGCTCACGGGTAGAACCCCCCAGAACGTGCCCTGCGGATCAAGGCACTCTCAACTCACACTTCGACTTGTTTGCTCCATATGGTTTTATTGTTCACCCTGGAGTTTCTGGTTGCTTTTGTTTTATTTATTTATTATTCCACTGGGTGCTGTTAATCGTATTCTTAATCGTCTAAGCTCTGTGCCTCACACTATGGCCTCTAGTTTTGGATGTATGGTTTCCACTTAATCGCTGCACTACGAGCCTGCCTCCTTTTTGGTTTGTGTTCTTTGTTACAGCTGGTCCCTGAACCATTCCTTAGCAGTGGTTGTGTGGGAAGTCAAGTTCTGAGTCCCTGGTCATTTGCACATGGTCAACAGTTTGCGGGACATGTACCACTAGGCCGTAAACCATTTTCCCTCAGAACTTGAGGGTTTGTGGTCCGTCTATCCTGTGTTGTTGACGGGGCATCTGGTGTTGGTCTGAGCCCCAGGGTTTCCTGGGGAGGGGATGTGCTGTTTTCTCTCCACAATCTTTGCGAGTCCCATCTTCATCCTGGGGTTCTGCAATTTCTTAACGGTGTGCCTTAGTTTGAGGCTCTATTTCTCATTCAACTAGCTCAGCAATCAGATTTACTGACCGGAAGCCTCTTCCTGCCTTTGTCACAGGGGGGCACGTGCTGCCATCTCTCCTCCCCATTTAGCGTCTCCCCTCCTTCCTGGCCCTGCTGTCCTCCAGACCCGGACCTCCTGTGTGCATCCTTTGTGTCTCTCATTTTAGGGCTTTCTGTGTGTTTATTCTATGTGCTAAGAGATTTCTTCAATTTTGACTTACAGCACTTGTAATGTTTTCTTTCAGGAATTAATATATTTAATCTCCCAAGAGTGGTCTCTCGAGTTTCTGTTGTTGATGTTTTCCCTGGGCACCCTGTTTTTGTTATGGAAACCACGTCTGATATCAGGGGTTCTGTTTTCTTGTTTTCATCTGTTTACTAGATGATGGCTTGTTTCTTTTGAACTCGTTTTTCCCATAGTTTTGCTGGACCTCGTGTTCATGTGCTTCTTTCCTCAACCAGCTGGCCATTGCTGTCGCCTCAGAATGTGGGCAGGCAGCCTCCTGGCTTCAGGTTCAGTATAAAATGAGCAAGAGAGGGGTCACGTCATGATGGGGACCCCTGAATGCCAGAGCTCGACATGGGCACTGTAATAGCAACCCCGATTTCCAAACAAACAAAAAAGTTTAGGGAAGGCACTCCTGGTGTTTTCCAGCTGCTGTTTTCCAGGATCGCGGTGTTTTCCAGGATCGCAGATCTGTGAACAGCCGCCCGTCTCACCTCCACCCCTGCCGTGTGACAGTCCAGTTCCCTTCTGGTTCCTCCTGGGTGGGCTGTCCCTCTCCCCCCCCCCCCCCGCAGCCCCCTCCATAAATATTCCGGCCTCTCGCAGCCGATTTTTCAAGCCCGGAAATGTGTTGAAATCTGACTGCTGATGGATGCCTTCTGTTCTCTGATGTTGCAAGTTCGTTTGGAATCTGTTCTTCTCAACGCGAAGGCACCGGAATGGGGGACGTGCGTCCCAGCCTTCCATTGTGACCTGGAGGACACAGGCGTGGTGACCGTGAAACCTCCCCACAGTGTTTGCTCTGCATTCCAGTTCCCTCCACTTGCTGTGTGGCTGCTGCACATGGCGCCCATCTTTTTGTAATTTTTATTTTATTTTGAGAGAGGGAGAGAGGAAGAGAACGAGTCGGGAGGGGCAGAGAACGAGGGGGACGGCAGATCTGAAGCGGGCTCTGCACTGACAGCAGAGGGCTCAATGTGGGACTCCAACTCATGAACTGCGAGACCATGAATCAGGGCTCAAGTCGACGTCAGACGCCCAACCGACTGAGCCAGGCAAGCGCCCTGCAGCCGTCTTTCTCATCGTCATGTCGGGGTGGCCTGGCCCAGGCCGTTCATTTTTAATTGTTCACCATGAGGAGGGAGGTCAGGACTCCGTGAGGAGCACACGTCTCAGGACCAGGCAGTCCTGGGGTTGAACCCCTGGCTGAGGCAAATCGCATTTTCCTGAGGCGGCTGCACCAATCCTCCTGCTCCCAGGCTCTCCCTAACGTGCGACACTGGCCCATCCGCCGAGGGGCGACTGGCTTGACCTACCAGACGGCAGGAGGACTTCTGTCGCCCCCCCCCCCCCCAGCCCTGTCTCCTGGAACAGTCCTCTGGAAACCTGGCCCGGCTCCTCTTGCCGACAGCGCCTGCACAGTCCCAGCCGGCCCACGGCCAGGCACAAGCCTCCAGGTGATCCAAGTGGCACCTCCCGGTGTCCGGTCCCCTGCCCTGAGGAAGCCCCGGCCACAGGCGACGGGAGGGCAGACAGGAGCCCCGTGCACTAGCTGCTAAGTTTCGGGAAAATTTGTTACACAGCAGTGGAGAACTGACACGTTGGCCATTTTCCTGTGACCAGTGAGTGACTTTGGTTTTCCTGTCCACGGAATGAGGATGAACAGTCCTAATCTCCCGGGCCG